>JAPXFY010000012.1:19598198-19715698 GCA_030674185.1 Monoplex corrugatus
ACAACATCCTCTGGCCATTAAGCTCCATGGCAGCTCGCAGGAAATGGGGGTAGTAGGGGTGGGGTGAGCCACATTAATCGCCAAATGTAGCCTGACCATGTACATGGCAATAAAACGATGTCCCCTTTGGAAAGTTACATGATTAAATTTCTTAAACCATCACATTGCAAAAAAAGGACATGCTGACAACTGTATGATGGATCTGTATACAAACACACAAACACAGCCACAAACACTCTCTTAAATTAAAAAGTTAGACTGCAACTGCCATCTGAGTTTGGAACAGAGCTTGATGCTGTCTTTATCATGTTTATGCTACACGCTGACTGAAAAATGTGACTGGATCCAGTATTATACCAACGTTTATCTAAATAAAACTGATGGGAAATTGAGCTAGTATAGGTCTTTTGATCTATCGCTCCTGCAGATTTTCATTTTGTGCATGAATACACGGTCGGATTTTACAATTTTTGACAATTATTCACAATATCAATCATATTAATTAATCATGTTTCAAAATAACCGTACAAAGCAAACCGATCCCGAGAGTAAGGGATTGGGGTTGGGTTAATACCAATAAAAAGTTAAAACCTGAATGAAGGCAGAAAATGCCTGAAGCTGTCTCAGCGCGGCGAGTGCTTCTGCTAGTGCTAGCGTCAGCCCAGCCCCAGCCCAGGTCATACACTGATACGATTCATTCAGTCAGTGATTCACTGGCCGGCAACTACTGAACTAGCCTTTACAGTTTACTCATATGGGTTTAAAATTAGCTTAACATTTACCTGCTGTTCAAGAAGTTATCCTGTCAGGAAAGACATCGTGTCGTAACGCAATGATCTTTGACTGAGATGTACTGCATCAAAATTTATTCAAGACTTACACAGACTGCAAGTTGTATACATTGTTCTATAGCCTAACATGTAACATTCACTCGACTTTCGTCAGGTCAAAGAGGGGAGGTCATTCTGATGTTAAATCATACGAAAATAGCGTGATGATAGTTTCATTTTCTCTCTCCATGTTTTAAATTGTACAGTTGAATATTAGAATAGCCTGAAGTGACACCTATTGTTGTGGAAACACATGCGATATCATTCGAATAATTTTCCCTCTCAAAATATAAAGAGCGAAACGAAAATGATTCCCCAAACAAAAATGCGTACGTTCGGATCCGAGATAGCTCTGTGTCATCACATGTCTTCTGCAAACACAAACAGGCTGTGTACCAGTGGACAACCGAACATACGTTCGTCTGAGTCATTCATAAATGATCACTTTTGGACAGGAGGGACCAAATGATTACCCAGACATGTTGCAAAAAACACGCTTCTATCGAAACATGAAGCAGTTGAGGGTTTAACCGAAAACTTTAAATGGAATTTCCAACGTTCGCCGATATGTCACTAACTTCATCGTCAAGTGACACACCACCAAGCAGTGAACGCGAACGTGTGTTTTCGAATGTCGATGCTCTTTATCACTCACCTCCATCCGATGATGACAATTATGATGTGTTCGATATCGACAGCAGCGGAACTCGCTCGCCAGCAGTTGAATCGCCAACTCATAAACGGTATCTTTACCCTCAGAAAGAATTTGTGGATGAACTCAGACCTGAAGAGCTGAGGTGGTTTCATCGTGGTGAAGGTGCTAAAAAGTGGACACCATTTATAGGATATGATTCCTTACGGATCGAGTGCCGATATCGTGCTCTTGCTATAGACAAAGATGGCGAAATTGATGTAGATGAAAGGATTCTTGTGCTGGGTGGATTGTATGAGGTGGATGTTGTCAACAAGAAATGTTTCCCCGTCTACTGGTCAGGTAAAACAACCCTGTCCCTGGTCTTTTGACTTCCCAGCCCTATCCATCAGCTTCCTGTATTATCAGCCATGATAAAGCAGTGCAAGAAGCTGTTGGATAGAGTGAGGGACTGAAAGCTTAAACTTTTATTTGGTGGATAGAGTAAGAAAATCAAATTGTTAGATTGTGTGTGTGAGTGTGCATGCATGCGCACATACCTTTGCATGCATGCTGTGTTTGTGTGTGCACATGCATATAATATATATGTGATGTGTTGAGGACATAGACTGCAGGTGCAGTCAGGCTGAAATATACACTGTATCTGTCTTGTCATGTCTGCTACTGTGCTAGTTTCCTTCTCAATTCATTTATCTGTATCTTTTTCATTCTCATGCAGTGTTTGTCTGTCTCATTCTCTTACCCTATATTTCTGACTTTCCCTCTTTCTCTCTCTCTTAGTCTAAAGCTCACTTTCTGACTGCCAAATGTTGCAAACTTTTTGGTGGAAAAACTTTTTGCCAAAAGTGATTGTACTTGATGTTCAGTGTGAGAGACACTGTGTGTGTGTGTGTGTGTGTGTGTGTGTGTGGTGTGGTGTGTGTGTGTTGGTGTGGGGTGTGTTGTGTGTGGGTGTGTTGTGTTAGTGTGTGTTATGTGGGTGTAGTGGGTTGTGTGTGCGCGCATGGTGATATATAATATATATGTACTCTGTAAAATTATAAGTACTTCTGAGTTCTATGTCTGTGGCCACCTTGTTCCTTTTCGTTGCAACAAAAATTGCTGTAACAGAACAGAAAAGCTTCACATTCAGCTGCCAAAGTGCTTCTTTAATATTGAATCACTTTTTAACCCTTTCACTCCCTCATCCTATCCATCAACATCCTGCTTTGTCACTGTCAGCCATGACAGCAAAACAAAAACTTAACCCTTTCACTCCTGCACCATATCCACCAGCTTCCTGCAGGAAACTGGTAGATAGGATGAGGGAATGAGAGGGTCAGGTTTTTGCAGCTGGTGGATAGGGTGCAGGAGTGAAAGGGTTAAGAGTTAGTGTCTTGGGCATGATACTTTTTTTTCAATAGTTAAATCAATAAATAGTTAGAAGTCCAATGTCCAAGACTTTGACCCGTCTGAGTACTGAAGTAGTTTGCCTGATCTGTACAGGGTGGAGGAGTTCTTCCAGGTCATTCACTCAATGCATGTGCAGGCCTGCTAGTGCCCCCTCAGTCATATCACAGAACATCAGACACGAACATTAAATTAATCCATTGACTTGATACCTGCCAAGGGGAATGAGTCTTTTGCTGCTGAGTCTCTGCTAGGGAGTTTTTCAGTGAAAATGGGTATGATTAACAAAACATTCTGTGTGAACACTACATTTTTTGTCAAAAGCGTACAAACCATGTTTTTACTTGTCACACTCTGCCTCTAATTCTGCCCTCTCCTCTTGTTTTGTAGCACTTCAAATTACTTGCTGAATAGCTTATTGAGTCATTTGCTGAATTAGTGAATACTCGTCATGTATTCTCACAGAATCTAAGACATCATTGTCCATATCCAGCAGATCCTGAGACATGTACTGATGTAGTCATTTTATCAAAGGGAGGATCATCATGTATCGGAATCTGTGCTGAGTAGATAATGGGGGCAAGATGCTCCTGGAGAAGCTGACAGCCCCAGTACTAGTCCATTAGCAGGAGGAAGAAGTTTTTCAGGATTTTAAAGTTGCTTTGAATTTGATCATCCACATTAGAAAAAAATACAAGCGGAAAGGCAACAATACCTTATGCCAAAAATGTCATGGGATATCCTGTGCATTGCGGGATAGGTCCTTGCCAGAATCATCTCCCATGTAGCCATGCCTGTCATTCCAGAGTCTCTGTGTGTTGTTCACTGTGGAAGGGGAATGATTGACATGGTGTTAACCAAATACCAGCTGCAAGAGAAATGTTGCAAACAAAACCAAGAGCTTTACATAGTGTTTTTAAATCTTACAAAAACATTTGACACCATTAATCAGAACAGCCTACAGGAGACACTTTGAAAGTTTGCCCCAAGAAGCTTGCATCACTGATTGCTTTCTTTGAGTTTGACTGTAGTTCAAGTTTGACATGCAGTGGCATGCTGGCCAGGGTGCAAGAGAATGGGGAGACATCTCAGCCCTTTTCAGTGCAGAACAGAGTTAAATGAGGATGCATTCTATTTCTAGTGCCCACACTTTTCTTCATCTTCTTTATAGCAATGTTGATTGATGCGTTCAGAAACTTTGATAGTGGGATGCATCCAGTTCTGTTCAGATGGAAAACACTCCAACCTGTGGAGTCTCCAAGACAAGATCAATGTTCTCAGAGCCATCTATGGGAAGTTTTCTTTTTAGATAATAATAATAATATATTTTATTTATATAGCGCAAAATCTTGATAAAATCAAATCTAAGCGCTGAGCGTATACATGCATACATACCTACATACATATGAGCGTATACATGCATACATACATGCATACATACTTACATACATAAATCTAAGCTGAGCGTATACATGCATACATACTTACATACATAAATCTAAGCGTATACATACATGTATACATACATACATACATACGTACGCACATGCATACATAATAATTACAATATTTATATAGCGCAAATCTCGACAAAATCAAATCCAAGCGCTGAAAAGACACACACGCACACACGCACGCACACACACGCACACGCACACGCACACACACACACACACACACACACACACACACACACACACACACACACATGCATGGCCACAAATGGGGAGAAAAGAATAAAAGCAATAAAAGCAAGAATAAAACCAATGGAAAACCACAGAGAGCACATCATATACAATTATATATTAAAACAAAGTGATTCCCCTCCGAGCGGAGACAGGCTGCAGAGGGGGGGTTGAGTGAGGTTAGGATTTTATGCAGAGGAGAAAAGGTGAGTTTTGAGAGCGGACTTGAAGGAGGCAAAAGTAGGTTGCTGACGGATTGAGAGAGGAAGTTTGTTCCAGGAGAGTGGACCAGAAACAGAGAAGGCTCGTGGACCATAGGTATTGAGCTTAGTGCGTGGAAAGCGAAAAGTCAGAGGATCGGAGGCAGAGCGGAGGGTACATGAGGGAAGATAGATCTCAAGTAGGCTTGACAGGTAATCGGGGGCTGCGTTATTGAGGCTTTTGTAGCACATGGTGTCTAGTTTGTACTGTATGCGCTTTGATACAGGGAGCCAGTGAAGTTGTGCCAGGAGAGGAGATATGTGGTCAGCTTTTTTCTTTTTGAGTACAAGGTGTACAGCATTGTTTTGAATGCGCTGTAGGATGTGAATGGTGGAGGCAGGAAGACGAGACAGGAGTGAATTGCAATAGTCAATGCGAGACATTATGAAGGAGAGAACGAGTTTTGCAGTTGTTTTGACAGAGAGATACTTCCTGATCAGGCTTATACGATGGAGATGATAGTAGCAAGATCTGGCAGTTTGAGAAACAAAGTTGTTCATGGAGAGGGTAGAGTCAATGCAGACACCAAGGTTTTTAGCTGAATCAGAAATTGGGACTGATGTGTTACATAATGGGAGAGAAAGAGGAGGCAGCTGGGAAAGTTTCTGACGGGTGCCAATGAGGACAGCTTCTGTCTTGTCGTCATTAAGCTGAAGTCTATTGTGTGTCATCCAGTTCTTAATGTCCGAGTAACACTCAGTGGTGCGAGTCAACAGGCGCTGTATATTATCAGGTGAGTCACTGTCTTGAAGTTGGGTGTCATCAGCATAGAAGTGGTGTTTTATAGAATGGGAGTTGATGATGGTGGACAGGGGGGAGGTATAAAGAGTGAAAAGAACAGGGCCAAGGACAGATCCTTGTGGAACACCACAGGTCAGGTATGCAGGTTGAGAGTAAGTGCCATTGATGAGAACAGTTTGTTTTCTGTTTGATAAATACGAAGTGAAAAAGGAGAGAGCAATGTCAGAGATGCCAAAAGTATGATGAAGTCTAGAAAGGAGAATACCATGGTCAATGGTATCGAAGGCTGCAGACAGATCAAGGAGTGTGAGGAGAGAGACTTTGCCAGTATCAGTTGCAAGGAGGAGATTGTTGAGAATGTGTAGTAGGGCAGTTTCAGTGCTATGGCACTGGCGGTAGGCTGACTGGAAAGGATTGAGGAGATTGTTGGCAGACAGGTGAGACTTCAGCTGGTTGAGGACGACCTTTTCAAGGAGTTTTGACAAGAAAGAGAGATTAGAGATAGGCCTGTAATTTTTCAGTTCATTTGGGTCTAAATTGTGTTTCTTGGGAGAGGGTGAACAATAGCAGACTTGAAAGAATCTGGGACAGTTCCAGTTTGAAAAGAAGTGTTGATGATGTCAGTGATGAATGGGAGGAGAGTAGGGAGACAGTCGGAGTAGAGAGAACCTGGAAGAGGATCCAGTTCGCAGGTTTTGAACGACATGGATCTGATTGTGTTGAAAATTTCTTCTTGTGAGACTGGGGTAAAAGTAGTGAGAGGTGTGCCAGAGAAGGAAGGGTCAGGTGGGCATGGTTGACAGGGTGTCCTGTCAAGCCTGTCACGAAGAGTTTGTATTTTGGTGGTGAAATACTTGGAGAATACAGATGGGAGTTCTTCATTTGTATGTTTTGTTGGGAGAGGTAAGTCTTTTCGTGTGCCAAGGAGATGATTCATGGTTGTAAAGAGTTCTTTTGAAGAAGAGGCATTCAGGATTTTGGTTTGGAAATAGCTTGTTTTTGCAGATGCAATGAGGGTGGATACTTTTGTTTTAGAGGCTTGGAAAAGTTGCCTGTGTACAGTGAGTTTGGATTTGCGCCAGCGGCGCTCTGCTCTGCGGCGGGCACGTTTTGCACAGGCAATCTCATGAGTGAGCCAGGGGGTAGGGGGGCGGTCAGGTAAAAGACGGGTTGTGGCTGGAGCATGAGTGTCCAGAAGATGGTGGAGAGTAGTATAGAATTCATCGGCAAGGTTATGTGACTTTCCAGAAAGGAGACGGGAGGCATCAGATGAAAATGTGGAGAGGTCGATAGATTTGAGATTGCGTCGAGTCACTGTGCGCGTGGTACGGGAAGGAGGAGAAATGTCAAGAGAACAGAGAATTGCAGAGTGGTCAGATGGAAGGGCTGAAGTTAGACGGGTAGAAAGAACTAAGCAGTTGTCAGTAGCTGAATTGTGGTGATCACGAGAAATGATCCAGTCAAGAATGTGACCTTTTTGATGGGTTGGTTCAGAAATGTGTTGAGTCATATTGTGATTGGACAGAGAGTTGATGATATGTCTTGTGTCATAACGGTGAGTGTTGTCATAGTGGACATTGATGTCACCTAGAATGATGAGATTTCCAGGTAAGAGGCAGTAGTGGTCAAGCAGTTGGTCAAAGTCAGAGAGAAACGTGGATGTGGTGAGTTTGTTGGCAGAGCTAGGTGGAGGTCGATAGACACAGGAGAAGGTGATGGGGTGAGGGGTGGATTGGAAGGATACTTCAACGTGCTCGAAAGAAGGATGGGAGAAAGGCAGAGACTGCGAGAAAGATAGGCGGGAATGGAGTGAGTCGTTGTAGAGGATGGCGATACCGCCACCTCGAGATGAGCGATGGAAAGAAGCAAGCCTGTAACCACTCGGAGTGAGGCTAGCATGTATAGGTTCATGACCAAGGGGGTTAAGCCATGTCTCTGTGATAAAGGCAATGTCAACGTGCTCATCAGCGATAAAATCGGCAATGACTTCGGCTTTGCCATCCTTGCATGTTGATTGAGCGTTAAAAAGGCATAGTTTAAGTTTATCACAGTCATATGGCGGCGGCCGAGGTGGCGACGAAGGCGGCACCGACGGGACAAAAGACGAAGGCGACACCAGTGGGGCAGAAGACGAAGGCTTTAGATGACTGTACACTGGCTGCACACTCACACGATGACATCCTACCAATTGCTGACTGATTTGTTGCAGCCTACAGATGCTTTGGCCTCACAAATAGCCTCAGCAAGACCGAGACTATGTTTCAGCCAACACAGACCCAAGTAGGATTTGGCGCTTAACCTCTTCAGATTATCATCAACAGCAGCTTCAGATTATCATCAACAACCAGGAGATGAAAACAGTAGACCAGTTCTGCCATTTTGGCAGTACAGTGAGCAGTAGTGAATCTCTTGATGATAAGGTGGTGCTGTACATCTCCAACTTCAAAAGGCTGGTTCTTCATTTTGAATTGGCATCAGGCTCACCACATAGATTAGTTGTGTACAGAGCAGTAATAATAATAATAATAATAATTACAATATTTATATAGCGCAAAATCTCGACAAAATCAAATCTAAGCGCTGAAACAGACACGCACGCACGCACGCACGCACACGCACACACACACACACACACACACACACACACACACACGCATGGCTATAAATGGGGAGAAAGAATAAAAGCAGTGGAAAATTATAGAGAGCATAGCATATACAATTATATATTAAAACAAAGTGATTCCCCTCTGAGCGGAGACAGGCTGCAGAGGGGGTTGAGTGAGGTTAGGATTTTATGCAGAGGAGAAAAGGTGAGTTTTGAGAGCGGACTTGAAGGAGACAAAAGTAGGTTGCTGACGGACTGAGAGAGGAAGTTTGTTCCAGGAGAGTGGACCAGAAACAGAGAAGGCTCGTGGACCATAGGTATTGAGCTTAGTGCGTGGAAAGCGAAAAGTCAGAGGATCGGAGGCAGAGCGGAGGGTACGTGAGGGAAGATAGATCTCAAGTAGGCTTGACAGGTAATCGGGGGCTGCGTTATTGAGGCTTTTGTAGCACATGGTGTCTAGTTTGTACTGTATGCGCTTTGATACAGGGAGCCAGTGAAGTTGTGCCAGGAGAGGAGATATGTGGTCAGCTTTTTTCTTTTTGAGTACAAGGTGTACAGCATTGTTTTGAATGCGCTGTAGGATGTGAATGGTGGAGGCAGGAAGACGAGACAGGAGTGAATTGCAATAGTCAATGCGAGACATTATGAAGGAGAGAACAAGTTTTGCAGTTGTTTCGACAGAGAGATACTTCCTGATCAGGCTTATACGATGGAGATGATAGTAACAAGATCTGGCAGTTTGAGAGACAAAGTTGTTCATGAGAGGGTAGAGTCAATGCAGACACCAAGGTTTTTAGCTGAATCAGAAATTGGGACTGATGTGTTACATAATGGGAGAGAAAGAGGAGGCAGCTGAGAAAGTTTCTGACGGGTGCCAATGAGGATAGCTTCTGTCTTGTCGTCATTAAGCTGAAGTTTGTTGAACGTCATCCAGTTCTTAATGTCCGAGTAACACTCAGTGGTGCGAGTCAACAGGCGCTGTATATTATCAGGTGAGTCACTGTCTTGAAGTTGGGTGTCATCAGCATAGAAGTGGTGTTTAATAGAGTGGGAGTTGATGATGGTGGACAGGGGGGAGGTATAAAGAGTGAAAAGAACAGGGCCAAGGACAGATCCTTGTGGAACACCACAGGTCAGGTATGCAGGTTGAGAGTAAGTGCCATTGATGAGAACAGTTTGTTTTCTGTTTGATAAATACGAAGTGAAAAAGGAGAGAGCAATGTCAAAGATGCCAAAAGTCTGATAAAGTCTAGAAAGGAGAATCACATAATACTGAGCACCCTGCTGTACTGCTGCAAGCTGCTGTACTGCTAGCACATTCAATAATGTGAATAGTTTGAACAAAGATGTCTGCTTAAAATCTGCAACATTACATCATGGCAAGATAACACTAGAGTTTCTGTTCATCAGATGCCAACTTGATTAGGCAGGATGCATTGTCTGTATGGAAAAGAGACACATGTATCCCAAAGATGCTCCTGTACTGAAATCAAAAGCAAAGATATTATGACCAGAAAAGAGTACTTACTAGTTATACCTATACAACATTACAAGGATACCCTGAAGGCCAACTTCATCAGCTGTGGCATCAATACCACCAGCTTGGAATACACTGCCTGCAGCAGAGTAAGTGGGTGACAGCAGTGCACATAGTTCAATCACATAAAATTTGCAAAAGAGGGACCAGTTGAACTTGAAGCAGAACCTGAAGCTGTAGCCAGTGTATGACTTGTAACCTTGCAGTGCCTGTGGAATGTGTGCCTTCAAGATTGGTCTTGTATCCCACATGAAGACGTATACCATTACCAGGCATACGGACCAGTATGCCTGTCCATCCATTAGATTGAAGGGAGAGTTCATCATCATCATTGTCATCATCATCTCAGAGAGAAAGAAACAGTTTCAATCAGGAATTGGAACTATCACTGTGTTATTCTATTCTGAAGCATCTTTAATTTCAGCTGTGCAATAAAATGTAAACAAAGGGATAACTTACAATATTTCCATATGACCACTGAAAATGATATAGACTTCAGTTTCACAAATCCTCATTAGTGACTGAAACCATTAATGTTATTAACAAGTACTTGATTTCTCAGTCAAGGTAGTATTCTGAACAATATTCTATACTAATGATGAAAATGTAAATATAGATCTGTGTTGACGAAAGTGGAATGCACACTTCAAATTAGAAAAAGTTCTACAAACTGAACGTTTGTCATGTAAACAATTGTAACAGATGTCAGAACAGTCTGTGGTCAGCAAAGTGTCAAGTATGTGATGACATGCTGAGCAAGGTCTGCAGTTTGATGTTCACATCATGTTTACTTTGACACATGCTGGAAACAGCTGTTGCCTCTTTTTTATTAGTTATGCGGTCACTGTACCCTCTACCAGGAGCACATATTACATTCTAATTCCTGTATGTTTTATTGCTTAGGTCAGGACTGGATTAATGAACACAGGTCTTTTAAAGACTGCTTTATGATTAGTCTTTTATGAGCAGATAATTTGTTGCTATAGATTTTTTTAACTATGTAGGCTAAGAGTATATTTGACAAGCTGATAAAACATATCATTCATTGTAGATGAGGTTAGTCTTGAGTTTTTTAAGATTAGTTACCTTTATCAAAAAGAGCACAGGTGTACAGATGTGTGTATTATATTGTATTGCAAAGTTTTCATTAGTATATTTAAATTGTATGCATTGTATAGTGTGCTTACATGTGAAAATGACACTGTCACGCATACAAATAAAGATAACGTTGTACGATACATTATGAGATCTGCTTCTTCCCTGTCATCATCATGTTCCCAACCCCAAAGGAGAGTGCAAAAAAGAAATTTGTACTCAGACAAAATCCTTCATGTTAATTCATTTTATGTCTGACTTTTTATACAAATATCTTCCATCCTCCATCCATCCTGAGAGACTGAAAGAGTGAAACAAAGAAACAAACAAAATGGTGTGTCTAAATTTATGTCTGTTTTTTTGTTTGTTTGTTTGTTTGTTTTTTTATACAAATACCACCCATTTTGGGGATTGAAAATCAAGAATTCAAGCCATTATAACAACAGCAATGATTGGGATGATGGACACGCAAATAATGAAAATTGATTGTATGGACACAGTCAATTTTGACAAGATAGAACTGAAGTTTTGGTTTTGGTTTGGTCAGAACAGCATCATACTTTTCATAGCATTCAAATAATTAATAATTCATGTGCGCCATGCTGGAAATTCCATGTTATGTAAAATTAAAATATGATCATGGCAAATGAGTAGTGCATATCATAGCACTAGGAGATTTTTAAAGCTATACATGAGTTCAGTGCTTGCTACTAATGGTAGTACTGACTTTGGCTTTCTGTCGCAGTAGTAGAAGTACTAGAACCATGCATGTGACTTCAAAATAGGCCAAAGACAATGATAGAAAGCTGTCTTCTTCTTCTATCATATGCCATCTGCATAGTCAGGCCACATCTGGCGATCTGTGTGGTTGTTTTTCCAGTTCCCGCCTGCTTTCTAATGCAGATGATCATGTAGACATTTGCAATTTAAAATATTGCACAGTATCTGGTTAGCAGATGCCCTCAGACCTATTATCTCTGACATCAGCCCTCTAGGTTTTCTTTAGGGTTATGGCACTGTTGGCTTATTGCCAACCCTGTGAATACAGGAGACTGTGGTTATAGGCAGCCCTTATAATAATAATAATAATTACAATATTTATATAGCGCAAAATCTTGATAAAATCAAATCTAAGCGCTGAAGCAGACACACACGCAAGCACGCACGCATGCACCGCACGCACACACACAGCACGCACCACACACACACACACACACACCACACACCAGCATGGCTATAAATGGGGAGAAAGAATAAAAGCAATAAAAGCAAGAATAAAACCAATGGAAAATTATAGAGAGCATAGCATATACAATTATATATTATAACCATGTGATTCCCTCCGAGCGGAGACAGGCTGCAGAGGGGGGGGGGGGGGGGGGTTGAGTGAGGTTAGTATTTTATGCGGAGGAGAAAAGGTGAGTTTTGAGAGCGGACTTGAAGGAGACAAAAGTAGGTTGCTGACGGACTGAGAGAGGAAGTTTGTTCCAGGAGAGTGGACCAGAAACAGAGAAGGCTCGTGGACCATAGGTATTGAGCTTAGTGCGTGGAAAGCGAAAAGTCAGAGGATCGGAGGCAGAGCGGAGGGTACGTGAGGGAAGATAGATCTCAAGTAGGCTTGACAGGTAATCGGGGGCTGCGTTATTGAGGCTTTTGTAGCACATGGTGTCTAGTTTGTTCTGTATGCGCTTTGATACAGGGAGCCAGTGAAGTTGTGCCAGGAGAGGAGATATGTGGTCAGCTTTTTTCTTTTTGAGTACAAGGCGTGCAGCATTGTTTTGAATGCGCTGTAGGATGTGAATGGTGGAGGCAGGAAGACGAGACAGGAGTGAATTGCAATAGTCAATGCGAGACATTATGAAGGAGAGAACGAGTTTTGCAGTTGTTTCGGACAGAGAGATACTTCCTGATCAGCCTTATACATGGAGATGATAGTAGCAGGATCTGGCAGTTTGAGAAACAAAGTTGTTCATGGAGAGGGTAGAGTCAATGCAGACACCAAGGTTTTTAGCTGAATCAGAAATTGGGACTGATGTGTTACATAATGGGAGAGAAAGAGGAGGCAGCTGAGAAAGTTTCTGACGGGTGCCAATGAGGATAGCTTCTGTTTTGTCGTCATTAAGCTGAAGTCTGTTGTGTGTCATCCAGTTCTTAATGTCCGAGTAACACTCAGTGGTGCGAGTCAACAGGCGCTGTATATTATCAGGTGAGTCACTGTCTTGAAGTTGGGTGTCATCAGCATAGAAGTGGTGTTTTATAGAATGGGAGTTGATGATGGTGGACAGGGGGGAGGTGTAAAGAGTGAAAAGAACAGGGCCAAGGACAGATCCTTGTGGAACACCACAGGTCAGGTATGCAGGTTGAGAGTAAGTGCCTTATCTGCCTGATGTCTCTAATACTGTAGAACATGATAAAGAGTAGCCTATTTTCTGGGTGTGGTTGTGCCAAATATTAACTCAGCCCACCCTAATAAAAAAAAAAGAAAAACATGGCCAGTCCTTCCAGGACTGTTATTCTTCCAGGCAAGGCTTTTGCCCCAGCAGCTAATCTGTTTCAAAATGCCTTCCACCATCAGCCACATGCACCTCACTGTGTTGGGAATGGTCACCCTACTAACAGGTTGGAGGTAGCTTTTCCCAGGAGGCTTGTGAGATAATAAGGCTTGGTGCAGTGGGCAAGGGGGCAAGTTGTGGCCAATGTTCTGTGTGATATCAAGTAACAAGGGATAGGGGGATGTTGGAAATGAAGTCTGGACTTGTCTCAAGTTCTGTGGTTTGTTCCCTTGGGTCAACCAATCCATTGAGAAATGGGAATGAGGAGTAATTGGTAATTTGGTTAACTTTTTGTTTTTGTTTTTGTTTTTTTTTTTTACTATCAAGAATGAAAGCTTAAAAGTATCTTGTAGATATATATATCATCAAATTCTAATAATGTAAATCAACAACAGTTGTAACTGTCCTTTTTTCACTTTAAAGCTTATAAGTATCTCATACATCATCAAATATAATACTGTAATTCAGCAATAGTTGTATCAGTTCCAAATTGATATTTGTTTCATTTTCACAGATTGAAAGCTTAATCATTGTGTGTACATGTACATGTTTATGCATATAAATCAGCAACGTTTGTATTGTTTCCAGCAGTTGTCCCTTCTTTGCTCCTTATTTACATAGTGTTTGCAGCCAGTGACAGTGTGAGTCCATCACAGATTTGTTCTCTTCAGTGTAACCATCATTGTCCTAATGAATTGTTTATGGTTCTTAACTTGTTGACAAGTCACTGGTCAGTTTCAAGTGTGCTTATTTTGGTTACCTGTTTAGTTTGGAGTTTATTCAACCCGTCTAATATCACTCATAGTGAAAAGACGTTAAATCAATGAATGAATGAACGAGTTTACTCAAGAGGGATTTGTAGCATATGGACAATTCAGTATGTGCTCCACACAGTCTACCTTCCTGTTATCTGGCAGACTCTTTGTGCCTGCAGAAAACTGTGTACTGGCAAGGCCTTGAAATGGAGGGGAGAGGGGGAAGGGGATCTAGGAAACATTGTGCCCACACTACCAGAATGGAAATAGAAAAAACACAAAAAAAGAATAAGAATGCATAATACAATCAGACAAGACAGGCACAAATTTTCGGCCAACTGGCCTTTGTCAAGCGTAAGATCACAAACAAACACCAAATACAAAAATTAGGAGAAAAGACTGAAATTTCCCTGCTGCTTCGTCCAGTGTGAGAAAAGGACTATTCTCATGGATGTTGAGTCCATGGTTCTATGCAAGAATCAGCCAGCCCCTGAAAACTATTAGTATTACTGTTGATGTTCATATGAACATACATTTTATTTCTGACTTTTAGTTTACCATAGTGTTCATACTTTATCTATCATCCTCAACCTGCTGTGCACAGCTGTCAGAAATGTGTGGTTTCATCTAAGGGTCAAATCCATGACACCTTCATTGTCAGCATAGTGCTCTTACTGAGCTAAAATAGCCAGTAAAATTAGTGGCCCCAGTTGAGGGTCAAACCCACACCCCTTTGGTATGAGCAAGGCACTCTAAATAATGCCACTTTTTGTTCATGACTGGGAGTGGAAATGGTTTGAGCAGAACTGATTGGTACTGCATGGCAGATGAGAGCACCTATTGTTTTATAAAAGTTGGCTTATTCACTGCCCATCTTAATACTCAGTCATTCTGGTGTGGTGTCAGTGTTTTAAGTCCCATTCACTCTCCTCTCCCCTCCACATTTCAGACTTTGTCAGTGCTTTTTTTTTTCTTCATAGGATCAAAGAGTTGTCCAGATGTACTGCTGGCAGATTTGGATGGAACGCATATAATGCATATGGAATTGCCCAAATGGGATGAATTCTTCTTGAACAATTCCAAATTCCAGACACATCATAGATCAGTAAATTGTTGTTAAGCCAGTAAGAAGTAAATCAATGAATGGACATACATTTTATTCAGAATGAATCAACCATAGTGTGGAGGTCAGTCACCTAAAGCTTCAACCAGTTCAGGGTTGACCACAAGGTGATCGGTGTCGGAGTCAGCATTTTGTGGTCATTAACTTTTGACTCCCGCACTTTATCCACCAACTGCAAAAAGACAAACTTTGACTCCCTCACCCTAACCACCAGCATGAAAATTTTACCCTTTGACTCAATGAAACCCACAATCTTATGTGGGAGATGATGTCTTTATCAATTAAGGAAGCTGGTGGATAGGGTGAGAGTCAAAGGATTAAGTTTCTGCTTTGCTAGCATGGTTGGCAATGCAGGATGCTGGTGGACAGCGTGCGGGAGTAAAAGGGTTACTTAATTGATAAAGACATCATCTCCCACATCAGATTGTGGGTTTCAATGTGATATTGATGATAGTAACATTTTCCGACTGCTTGACTTTATCAGTAGTTATATATAATAATATATATACCTAATGTTGAATGAGAAGGAAAACTAATGCAGTACTACTTACTAACTTAGTAGTCATGTGTTTGCAGTGGTGTGTGTGTGTGTGTGTGTGTGTGTGTGTGTGTGTGTGTGTGTGTGTGTGTGTGTGTTGTGTGTGTGTGTGTGTTGAAACGTGTGGTAGTGTATGTATGGTATGGTATTAATACTATTATTCTAAATATGTTTTTTTTTAAAATAAAAACCATACTTTTACTTTAATTGTATGAATTTATCATGAGACAAAATAAGTTTGCCTTGTTGGTTATGGTCATCCTGTTTTTGCAATGTTTGTACAGCAAAGTAGAAAAACTATGTAGTATCCAGTATTTTTGTGCATATGTACTCATCTGTGATACCTAAAAAATATAGACAGTGACAGATGTTTTTCATGAGTTAGAGGATTATCATGTGTACAGCTGTTTTTAATTACCCACCGCTTTGACAGTTGCATCAAGTTCAAAGGAGAAAGATGTCATTAACAGCAATATATATCAAGTACATCATAATAATAATAGATAGTAGTAATAGTAATAATAACAACAAAAGTAATAATGATAATAATAATAAGAATGATGATGGTGATGATGATGATGGTAGTAATCATTCTTGTATAACGTATAATGTTGTCCTCGGATCTTAGTTGGACTCATTGCGCATTACACATTTTACAAGACATAGGCAGAATGCAGTACTTACAGAAGACATTAAGATATCATAACATACACATCAAAATGCACACATTAATACATGTGCAGAAATGAATACTAACTTACTAAGTGTTTAGCGGACATGCATGGGAAATATACAGTGCTACATGATCAGTAGTTTTGCTGTACTCTATGTAAACTTATTCAGCATTCTGATACATTTTTAAAAATATAATGTAAAATTAGTTTCAAATCATGTGATTGGGGAAGGTAATGAAAGCATTTCTTTTGTGTTTGCTTTAACCCGGGGGCCGTCTCCAAGCTCAGAATCCAAAGGCTTATGATTATGCATAATGATTTACCCTTTTGGAGATTTGAAAACAAGATAGAAATCAATAGGAAAAGAACAACGATAAACAGGGGACAGAATTTGTTGAACTGAAGGAACAGGACAGCACTCATTGATTAAGAAAAGGATGGTGCTATACCGCAGCGACATACCGTTTCTGGGAAGAGAAGCCCAAATCATGACATTGGTAACAGAAAAAACATGAAAGAAGAATATGAACGCGTATTTAATGCCCTATGCAAGACAAGACAGGCGCAAATTTTCGGCCCACTGGCCTTTGTCAAGTGTAAGATTACAAACAAACAAACACCAGATACAAAAATTATGAGAAAAAGACTGAAACTTCCCTGTTGCTGTGTCCAATGTGAGAAAATATATCAGAATGCTGCTGTAAGTTTTTACTTAAAAGTACAGCAAAACTACTAATCATGTACTGATGTAGCACTGTATATATCCCATGCATGTACCGCAAAACACTTAGTAAGTTAGTATACATATTCATTTCTGCACATGTACTAATGTGTGTATTCCTTTTCTCACATTGGACACAGCAGCAGGGAAATTTCAGTCTTTTTCTCATAATTGTTGTATCTGGTGTTTGTTTGTTTGTAATTTACATTACACTTGACAAAGGCCAGTTGGCCGAAAATGTGCGCCTGTCTTGTCTTGTTGTATTAAATGCGCATTCGTATTCTTCTTTTGTATTTTTTCTGATTCTTGTTTGCTTTGAATGCGGGCAGTCACACTTGTTTTGGATTTTGACATTGGTAAACTAAATCCATTGTGACCACATACATAGCAAGAAAGGAAAATGAATGTATGGATCAATAAACCAAAAAGAGCCCTCTCCCCATCAGGCCTCCTCATTCCACACACACATGCAAGCCAAACCACCTCCCCACCACCTTTTAAAGGGTTTCAATTATTCACAAGGACACACTGGAGCTGGGAGTGGAAGAGTCATTGACCCAATCATGATGATATGAATCAGTGAATGATGCCCAGTACAGTTACAAGCACTTCATCCCCTCCTAGTCCTACTATCACCCCATCTGTAAGGATTAGACTGCTAAGAGCCCCCAGTATCCCAGGCAGGCTTGGTACCCCGGGAACACTCATTGTTTTTGGGTTATTGTGTTTCATTTACAAAGTGGTTACATTTTTTTTCAGTTGTATATTTTTAAATTGTATTTTAGTATGTTTCATTTTTGTTACAACTGATTTGCTATGTGAAATTTGGGTTGGCCTCCCTGGGCTGGAGAGAGCTCATTACCACAATTGCAACTCTGTTTTTTTCCTTTCTTCTGTATGTGGATATATATAGACAAATAGATAGATAGACAGATAGATAAGAGACGGACAGATAGTAACAGACAGATAGATAGAAATCTGTATGGATATAGATCGTAATGAATGTGAGAGTGACAAAAGATCATGCAAAAAGTAGGACACAGGCCATATGATTTTGAAAATGAAATAAAATGAAATTAATGGAAATTCCACTGAAGTGATGGAAAACGAAGCCCCGCCAGCTTCTCTGTGATGTACCTACATGACGATCAGTGCATTTGAATCCAGCAATGTTTCAGATATATATCTCTTAGAGGCAATTATTAACTTCTTATTTGATAGGTTTGTTGTGTCAGTGACACACTTTGATCATTGATGTAATGAAATTAAATGTTGGATCATTCCAACAAAGCAGAAAGCAGTGGTGGTGTTTAAGTTTGACAAAATGTCTCCTAGACATGGTGAGTCATGTTTGCTCTAATTCACTTTCAGATTCAACTCAACCAAAAGAGGTGTGTGCATGCTCTGGGGACTAAAATGTTGGCAAATATGTAGTGTAATAATTTCACACATTCCTGTTTGCATCCCAAGTTTGCAACAGCTGTGATGTTTGTGGCATGTCAGCAAGTGTCCCATTTTGGCATGACTAATTTCGCTTGTTTTTGTTTACAGAGATCAATATTAACAACATGATCCAACATAGCTACCTGATATTGTGGTATTTGTATAAGCTATTTAAAAAAAAAAATGTAACCAAACAAAGAAAAATATTTTTGGATAGTTTATTTATCAAGTAAGACACACAAGGGTGCATCATCATGACATTTTGTCATTTGCTCATGTGTGTGTGTGTGTGTGTGTGTGTGTGTGTGTGTGTGTGTGTGTGTTGTGTGTGTGTGTGTGTGTGTACAGATAAGATAGATAGATAGATAGATAGATAGACAGACAGACAGACAGACAGAGACAGGCAGGCAGGCAGACAGAGAGAGAGACAGACAGACAGATGCTGTATACAGCACATTGTTTTATCAAATTCTCTGAAAGGCATAACACCCATACTGTCACTCAAAATTTAATGGAGAGGGAGAGAAAATCCATTTTAACCAGGAAGGGAACCCATTCCATATACATTATTGTTTATCCTAACTGAGGTCAGTTTCAACCTGCAAAATAAAAGCTGGCCAGTTCACTGCCTGTCTTAATGCTCCAATCATTCTGGTGATGTTGGCTTTGTGTTTCATTATCCTCTTTTCCCATTCACACTTTGCAGCACTTAGGATTTTGCAAAGGCTCAAGGAGTTTGCCATATAATTACTGGCACATTTGGATGGAGCACTTATGGAATTGTTCGACTGTGATAAATGCGGTTTGAACTCCAGACTCCAAACTGATGTCATTTGATTGTCATGTTTCCCTTGCAGTCACTTAGGACCATGTGTGTTTAATGTGTGACAGGGGATGTGTCAGAGATCATGCGAGGGGTGTGGTTCTACGACAACATGCAGCCCCTGGAGGAGAACTACTCTTGTCAGATAGAAGCTGAGCACATGAAAAACTTCCTGGGTCAGCGCCTGGAGGAGGCTCCACAACCTACCAAAGGACCCAAACTTGGTAAGGCATCACTATGTGCTACTGCTACCGTGGGTTTTATTTGTCTATTTGTGCTATGACCAGTAGTATAGTTGCCATTCTTGGTAAATTGTTAAACAGCTTGTTAGTATTTTAGCATTAGTACTTAACAGTTGCTGTAATTAACTATAGTACGAGCAGGGTTGACCTTTTGAGCAGTTTATCTGCAGTTACTGTGATATTATTTTTGTTGTTGTTGTTGTTGTTGTTTCATTTTTATTTCCTTATTTTTATCATTTTTACTACCATGGTGTTAGTCTACAACTGTTAGTACTAGCATAAAAAGGGGCTTAACATAAAACTTTTCAGGAGAAAAACAAAACAAAAACAAGGTGGTCATGTCATTCTCCTTTTTAAAGAAAATTTCTTACAGAAAATCCAGATTTTGTTCTTAACAAGGTCACTGTGATCTTGAAGAAGCATCAGATGAAATAAAATTTGAGGTGAAGTGATGACAGTGGTAGACTGTCATAACAGTGAAAACAAAATGCAAGTATTCTCAGAAGGTCTTCATAAAGTGTTGTTCACACACCTTCCTTAAAAAGGGCTGATTCTAGACTCTGTTTTTGGTCTGTGTGGCATCAATCTTAGTTTCATTAACTTCCAGACATATATATTTGTGACTCTCATTGGTGTACATCTTCAAACCAGGCTTGGTAAAGATCCGTCCAGAAACAGAAACAGCTGAGATAATCCTGCTAACATTTTTTTTCACAGACAGACAGAGAGAGACAGACAACATGTACCTCTCTGGTCGATGTGAAAAAGATCTCTCCCTTCATTGTTTTCTTTTCCTTTTTTTAAAAAAAGGCTGATTGAAACAGAAGAGAACCTGGAATTATGATTAAAATCCAGGGGTCAATGCTGGAACCATTTACTTTTGTTTAAGAAATGAAACATAATAGTCAGTTGCCACATGAAATTGGTAGCAGGCAAGTGAAGGTGCCTTAATTCCACAGCTTTGAGACACATGCTTACAGTGGAAGATCTAGGATTGACAGATCAGTTTGTTTGCCTGTCTTTTCCTATGAGGCTGACTTCCAATGGCTGTCTAAAGTCATAAGGTTTCATTGTTTCAGGATTTGTTTTATTATGTCTTAATATGGAGTGTTGTTGTCCAGTGTGTTTTGTTAATTCAGTCTTTTTAACCTTATCATTTCTCAGACACATTATATTTATAATCTGAATTTGAGGCTGGTAGAGCACTGCTTGGTTCTTTCAACCCTTTCAGGACTTCTGGACTGCAGCCAGTTTTTGGAATTTTGCTCCATTGAAAGAACCATGGACTGGAGTTCATCCCCAGCCAGCATCATAAAAAATTGGCCTTTTGACCGCCTACCCTATGCGCTCTCCAGTCATTCTAGTGGTGTCTGCGTAGTGTTTCATAACTCCTGTTTATCGTCCTCCCTCCTGTCTTATTTTAACTCTTCGGAGACGTAACAGCGGATATTCCGCTGCAGCTGGCCATACCATTAGAGACGTGACAACGGACATTCCGCTGCAGCTGGCCAAACCATTAGAGACGTGATAGCGGATATTCCGCTGCGGTTTTTAAAAATAGATGCAAGCTGGTCGCTGGTCATGGGGAACTAACTACACATATAGGAACACTCTTTGGTATCTTCTGAAGTGTTTGTTACTTCCCTTGCATCGATTTTACCCCGATTAGTTACAGTTTTTGCCTTTATCCAAACCAACCGGAGTGACCGTCCTTGCACCAAAATGGCGACATTTAGGCCTTCTTCTTCTTCTTCTTCTTCAAAGGATCGTCATAATCACTTTGCTGCTTCACCTGTGTGAAAACAAAGCTGTGTTTGTTCTTTTATATCTTCTGGTCATACCAAGGACTTGTGATTACCTGGATTTCTGGATTACCTGGTCAAGAATGGATGTTTTACTGACTTTATGTGTTGGATTACTGTCAATCAAAAACTTCTTTCCCAGAGCCAAAACCCTACCCCATTTCACCTTCTAGGAAGATAAGTAGAATAGATGTATTGTCCTTGTATGTAGCTTCTGCTCAAAGAGCGTAAATTGAATTTTATTTTGATATAAAATATGTTCTTGTGCTGTAAAATCTGTATTTTTGAGAATTTTTTGAAAACCCCCCAAAATCTTGCGTCTCCAAGGGTTGTGGCAGGTCCCGTTGATCGCGTCCACAGTGGTTGTGCAAGGCAACTATATTACGTCTTCAAAGAGTTAACATCTTGCCAGTGCATTGGGCTTTTGCACATGCTCACAGAGTCTGCCAAATGATTGCTGGCAGGTTTGGGTCGCGAGCTTGCGTGGAATTGTCTGACTGATGAATCCCTCATGAGCAAACTCCAAACTCCAAACTTGTTTTATTAAATTCTGTTTATTTTATTTTCAGTTTCAGAAGTATATTCAGGTAGTCAAGTGCTTGTTCTGTAATTGCCATGGCAAAATGAAGCATTAAATTGGTTGACATTATTCTTTGACATTTTTGGATTCAGGGATGTGAATTATATGTGATTAGTCCTGTCATGGGGTTGATACAAGATTTTGAGAGGATCACAGCAATTCAAAAATTGTCACAATTGAGACGTCTCTACAATTAATGATGAAATAAGTGTTTTTTTCAAATTTATTAAGTTCATTAACTGTAAAATTTGTCGTCTGGCTCCGTGACAGCCCAACGAACTCATTGGTATAAATTTTCAATATGTTTTAATGCTTTGAGCAAAGAGATGAAGTGTGAAAAGTTTTTCGTCACGTAAAATGTAGTTACGATATTAAGCCAGCCGGTGTCAAGTCAAAGGTGACGGCCAGTCATTTCAGCATGCGTCAGTTTCCTGCAGTACAGTAAGGCTATGTTGTGTTATGTTGTATTATCATGCCGACTGTATTAATTGTGATTGTTTGTGTTCGTCAGTGGTAATGCCAAGGTATGAGCGCTAATGATATCACTAGTTCCAGAAAACGGAACTTGTCTTCTGCTTCGGATAGTGATACTGGTGTGATAGCTACTGACAAACAGGCTAAGAAATGCTTAAATACGACTTCTGAAGAGACTTCTACCATGGAGAACTTTCAGGAAGCTCTATCAAAAATTCATCAACGTTTGGATTCTCTATCTACTTCAAGGAAGTGTTGGAAATCAAAGAATATTTTAAAAAGTTCACTGACTATCAAAAAACAACTATGTGTTCTAGAGGGGCGTGTATTTGATTTAGAAGCTAAATTTGACAAAAAGGATGCTGAACTATCCACATTGCTAAAAAAGAATGAAGAACTGTTAAATGTTGTAAGAGGACAGGACCTTAAAATGAAACAAAATGAAAGAGACGTTAATGACCTACAACAATATTCCCGAAGGTGGAACATAAGAATGTACCAGGTTTCTGAAACAGAAGAAGAGGAGGTGAGTGACTGTATAAAAAAAGTGTGCTGAGTGTTTAATCACGATATTGGCGTTGCCACCTCCCCGACAGACATAGAAGTGGCACACAGAACAGGACCATGAAACGGGCAAAAGGCAAGGCCCATTCTGGTCAGATTTTTTTATAGAAAAATAAGGGATAAAATTATTGCCAATAAAAAAAACCTGAAAAACAAAGGTACCATAATCAGCGAAGACCTGACAGCCGCTAACTATAAACTGTCCACTGCAGCATATAAACATTCTACCACGCTTGCATCATGGACAGTCAACGGCAGAGTTTTTGCAAAATTGAAAAATGGATTGACACTAAAATTGAATATCCATATGAATGTCGATGAGGCCTTTAAAAGAGCCATGAACTCAAACACCATCAGTGACACAGAATAAGGAAAAAGAAAAACACACACACAAAAACAAACAACAACAAAACTATGTAGGTACATAGATCCTCTGTGTGTGTGTGTGTGTGTGCGTTCGCGTTCGCGCGTGCGTGTGTATGTGTTCAGATGCATGTGTATGTCTGTATGTATGTGTGTTTAATGTGTTGGGAGTGTGATGTAGGTTGTGTATGCATGAATACAGGTGTGTTTTGAGTGCTATATGAGTGTGTGTGTCTAAGAATGTATATTGTTTATTGTGTATGTGTGTGCGCGTGTGCGTGTCTGAATATGTGAATATGTGGTATGTATATCTTTATGTAAATGTGTATGTGTATATGTGTGAATATGTGTATGTGTGATTGTATAAGCGTACGCATGTGTACATCATATACAAATCAATACATTTTTACAAATATGTTTGTGTGTATGCATATGTGAGAGTGAACGCATATGGGCAAGAGTGGGTTTGTGGGTGTGAGCGTGCAGCGCATCGCGCATGCCGGTTGAAGGAACAAGTCTTTTAATCTAAAAAATCGCAAAACCGAAAAAAAGTGTGCATGCAGACACTTATGGTTGCACGTGCATGTGTGTATATATGTGTATGTGTGATTGTATTTAAGTGTGTATGAGTGTGTGACTGTGTGTATATGTGTGCGCGCACGCATGCATGTGTGTGTGTGTGAGTGAGTGAGTGTGTGTGTGTGTGTAGTGAGAGAGGAACTTTGATTCGGTCTTCATTCGTACTCATGATGATGTTTATTCTTGCGATGAACTGTCATTGTTGTGCTTTGTGATTGAAAAATGGATTGATGGGCAAATTTTGTCCTACCGGTATGTAACGAATGTGCATGTGATGTCATACTGATTACTTGATTTCATGCATGGGGTGTGACAGTCTGCAGGAAGGCTGGGGCCATTTCTCACGTTGTGGAAATGGTCATTGTTTAGATTATGTTGAGACTATATGTTGCTTAGGGATGGATGGCTTGGTGTTTGGTCACTATTCTTTCCTGTTGATCCTGGTCGAGTGCAGATAACTGACCAAGGGATACACGATGGTGACTTATGTTTGCGCATCCTTGTGCGCAGTAGTGTGGGCATGGCAGCTGACATGCCGGCATGGACATACATCAAATGTATTTGTAAATACTTTTGTGCGCTTATATGTGTAAACACCCCTTGTGTGTGTGTGGTTTTTTTTTAAAAGGGTAAGCGTGTGAATGTGTACATGTATGTTTTTAGGGGTGCGTATGAATTTTTTTTTTGCATGGGAAAGGTGCATAGCATGCAGCATATTCATGATCGCGCATGCATGAGTACATTTCGTTGACTTGATATCTAGGTGTTTGTGTACGATGCATAACGTGCATTTTTTCATATATTTGCATCCAAATGTTAAGACTTGGCACAGCATACGTGCTTATTTTTTTTGACATGTTCGCTGCACAGGTATGCATACGCTGTTGGGTAAACGAAGAGGTATGTTCCTTTTGTGCTGAATCAGTGTATGTGTGTGTGGATATCCGATATGTGTATGTGTGTGTGTGTGTGTGTGTGAGATTGAGTGTGCATGTGTTTCGGAAACGTAAGTGTGTGCAAATGGATTTTATTGACATCAGCACGCCTATTCGTGTGTATAGGTATGCCTATGTGTGATTGTCGGGATCTGGCTGCTTGCATGAGAATTTGCAAAGATTGAGGCCAATCCAATATGAAAGGAGAATTGACATCTGTGCACGCCTATATATGCTTAATTATGCTTTGAATTAATGATTCACAATCGATCTTTTTACGCTTTATTGTTGGGAAATCTGTCATACCTAACTTCACATTTTTTTCAACTTTTGAGAAAACTTTGTATTCATATAAATATATAGTTGTTTACTGTATCTGTGTATAATTTGTATTTGTTATACATGTTTGTCTTAATCTTTTCAGATCATGAGATATATTTAGGAAGCGTGCATGTCACTAAACAATCCATTGTATATAATACTGTATGGACAAAGGTTTGTACTTTTTGTACTAGAAACAACTGTGCTGGAATCACTTGGAACAACTTTCTTAAAATAATGAAAACTATCAATAATGGGTAGCATCACAATTGCCTCTTTAAATTGTCAAGGTTTGGGGGATATGCGAAAACGAAGAGATGTCTTCCATTACCTGAAACAGAAAAAATATTCTATATACTGTCTCCAAGACACACATTTTAACAAGAGATTAGAGCAATATGTAACTTCAGAATGGGGATATATATGCTTTTTTGCATCATACCAGTCTAATTCTAGAGGAGATGCTGTTTTATTTTCAAATAATTTTGAATTTAAAGTAACAAACGGTAAACGAGACCAAAATGGCAACTATATCATTCTGTCATTCTCGTCAATGTCAAAGGACTTACTCTTAGTGAATGTTTATGGTCCCAGTAAAGACGACCCGATGTTTTATAATACATTATAAAACGTAATTATAAGTTACAAAAATGACAATATCATCGCTGTAGGTGACTGGAACATCGCTATGGATCCAAACATGGACTTTTATAACTATAGGCGCGTAAACAACCCCAAAGTCAAAGAAGCACTCGAAAACATGACAAGAGAACTTAATCTGACAGATATCTGGAGAGAGAACAATCCTGAATGTAGGCAATATTCATGGAGAAAACCGACACCACTTAAACAAAGCCGACTCGACTATTTCCTAATGTCTGATTATCTGTACTGGTATTATGAAAGTATGGATATTCTTTCAGGCTACCATTCAGATCATTCAGTGGTAACACTTCGCTTACTATTCCACAAAACTGAAAAGACGAGAGGTTTCTGGAAATTCAATACATCTCTTCTAAGGGATGAACAATATGTGAAAGAAAGAAAAGAAGAGATTTCAAATGTGATAAACGAGTATGCAGCTGACCATTATGATAAATCGAATTTAAATGAAATGGCAAAATCTGACATTAAACTGAAAATCCCTGACAAACTGTTTTTAGATTTTCTATTAATGAAGGTACAGTCAAAAACCATAGCGTATGCTGCGATGAAAAATAAAAAATTGAAAGAGAAGGAAAACAGACTTGTACAGGATATAGAAGCCTTTGAAAGGGTTGAAAACAAAACAGAAAAGGAAATAAAAGAACTTCGAGAAAGGAATCACGAACTTCAGATCATTCGGGACAAAAGAATGGAGGGAGTATTACTGAGATCGAAGGCAAGATGGATTGCTGATGGGGAAAAAATTTCCAATTATTTTTGCCATCTTGAAAAAAGAAATTATGTGAGTAAACAGATGTCAAAATTAGTGAGACAAGATGGTGCTATTTTAGAAAACCAACAAGACATACTTCATGAAGTTAAATCCTTTTATAAAAATCTATATAAGAAAAGGCTCAATGCAGATTGTGAAATAGAAAACCTTATTGGAAAGATACCCAAATTATCAAATGAAGAAAAACGATTGTTGGAGGGTGAAATAACTATAAATGAAGCAAGTATAGCACTTAAAAAAATGAAAAATGGGAAAAGCCCGGGTGCTGACGGATTTAGCGCAGAATTTTTCAAATTTTTCTGGAAAAATATTGGACCGTTTGTTGTCAGATGATTGAATGAGGCATACAGAGATGGAGAACTGTCCTCAACGCAGAAAGAAGGATTGATCACTTGCATCCCAAAAAGGTGATAAACCTAAAGAATTCATAAAAAATTGGCGTCCCATTTCTCTCCGTAACGTTGTGTATAAAATAGGCTCGGCATGCATCTCGAACAGAATCAAAAAGGTTTTACCAATGTTTATTAATGAAGATCAGACAGGTTTTATGGCAAATAGATATATAGGAGATAATATACGATTAATATATGATTTAACATTTAATTTAAATGTAAATAACATGCTGGGTTTGTTACTTTGTATTGATTTCGAAAAAGCTTTTGATTCACTTGATTGGAGTTTCATGCACAAGGTTTTGAGAGCCTAAGGATTTGGAAATAGCGTTTGTCGATGGATTGAAACTTTCTATAAAAACACAAAATCAACTGCTATTTTAAACGGACAGACTACAGAATGGTTTAGTGTAGAACGAGGATGTAGACAAGGAGATCCAATCTCACCCTACCTTAATGGCTGCCTGGTTGAACCTGGCTCTCAGTTATAAAAAAGCTACTTACTGCATAGCTTTCATTGGCGATCCGGCCGACTTCTTCAGCGCAACTGCTGGGTTGAGAACTGGCTTCAGTGCGCACCGCCGTGAGCGAACTCACGACGGTGCGACTGAATAAGTGAGGAGTACACCGATGGCAGGTTGTGTCGGCCCCGGTCATGGTTGAGGGTGGGGTTCCTTGCGGCGATGTAAACTGCCTCCTTTACTCCCCTCACCCTACCTTTTTATACATTGTGCAGAAATTCTAGCCATAATGATCAGGGAGGAAGACTCGATAAAAGGAATATATGTTAATGGTGTAGAACACAAAATTTCCCAGTTTGCTGATGACACCCAATTAATAAATGTAGGAGATAAAACCTCTTTTGAAAGATCTATTCGTATACTTGATACGTACGGCACAGTTTCAGGTCTGTTCATGAACAGTGAAAAAACACAAGTAATATGGCATGGTAGTGAGAGACAATCACAAATAATATACTGTCCCCACTTAAAAATGATATGGAATCCTCCTAAGTTTAAAATACTAGGCATCTGGTTCACTCAAGAATTAAAAAATACTGCGAAATGATGAATTATAAAGACAAATTTTCAGAAGTGAAAATGTTATTCAAAATTTGGTCTCAAAGAACTATTACCCCAATTGGTAAAGTCGCAGTTCTAAAATCTCTGGTATTGTCTAAACTTATACATCTATGGATATTATTGCCTGATCCTCCAGATCATTTTATACAACTACAGAAGTTATGTTTTCAGTTTGTATGGAATGGAAAACAAGACAAAATCAGCAGAAAGACTGCCACTAAAAATATTAAGCAAGGAGGACTGAATATACCAGATTTAGCATATATATATATGCTCTCAAACTTCCATGGATAAGAAAATTTAAAACTTCAAACCATAAATGGAAAATCCTAGCCGCTGAAATGTATCGTTCCTTAACAACATTGAATGTTACGGACCAGTGGTTGTTTCATATTTCATGAAGAATAATATGTTCTGGGCTGATACATTTAAGGCCTACATGATATTTTGTAATCATATAACACCTAAGAATTCAAGTGAACTGTTAGCTGAACCTGTCTTTTATAACGAAAAAATAAAGGTGGATAACAAAATAATCAAGAATAATAAACTAATAGAGAAAGGAATATACTGCATCAAACATTTTCTTAAAGAAAATGGTTGTTTTTTGACCTGTGAAGAATTTGAAAATAACGCTGATTGCTGTATTAATTATGTCACTTATAATGGATGGATATCTTCAATCAAACAATATTTAAGAACAACAAGAATTCAAATGAACAACAACACGAATAGTATTTTGAATGCGCCAAATGCAATAAGACTAATAATGAGTGTACAAAAGGGAACTAGACTTTACTATGAAAAAATTAAATTGGATGATAGCAAACCAAATTGTTGTTCAAGGTGGTCAGAGAAATTAAATATTAACATTTCGTGGGAAAAAGTGTTTCTAAAAATTCATAAATTAAATGATGTCAAATTAAAATGGTTGCAAATAAGAATAGTTCATCGGATTATTGCCACCAATATAATATTAAACACAATGGGTATAGCAACTACAACAAATTGTACATGGTGTAATAATGCAAGAGACTCTATTTTACATTTTCTGTGGAACTGTCACTGTGTCCGTAATTTCTGGAATTTAACAGAAAAACTAATCAACGCAAAATGCGAAAATACCTTCAACATCAGAATCACACGAAATCTGGTGTTGTCGGTGTTGACCAAAATGGAGTATTTGATCTTATAATAATGCTTTAAAAATCATTTATATATAAATACAAAATAGACAAGTGTGTTCCAAATATACATACTTTCCAAAGAATGCTAAACCAGAGATTCAAAATTAAACAATATAATGCCAAAATAAACTTTCGCTTGTCCCTTTTTAATGCTCAGTGGAACAACTGTAGATCAATGTTCCCTGTGTAGAATTAGACTTTCTTCATGACATGTTTCTTAAATATTGATGTACATAATGAAATCATCATTGATTAGAATATTGTTTTATATGTTTTATAGGCTTTCTTTTCTTTTTTTTTATGTGAACAGTTATTATGAATTGAAATCATTATTATATGTTTTTGTTTTGTTTTGTGACTACATTGTTTGTTGATGTCTATTCCTGTTAAAAAATAAATTTAAAAAAGGTGAAAAAAAATTGTCATAATTATTTTATTACGTGGCCTTTCATATGTGTACTGTCACACACACACACACACACATACACACACACACACACACACACATACACACACACACACACACACACACACACATTTACACACACACACACACACACACACACACACACACACAGGTCATCAAACACACACACACACACATACACAGAGGTCATAATGTTTATTAGAACTTTACAAATGATATATTTTCTGTTTCAAGGTGTTCTTAAATGAGCTTAAAATTCTGAATTGCATTATTTATTTTTTTAACCCTTCAGTGACATATAACTTAAATTTCTGGAAAATAATTCTTTGCAGTGCTCATCTTGTTTTGTTAGAATTTTGAATTCTCTGTTCTGTTTAATTGCTCTTTGGACTGTGTAAATCATTTCAAATCTCAGTTATTGAGGTAGTTTGGACAGTTAAAATTCCCGTTATTTCTATGTTAGATGTCTCCTGACTGAGTGTGTATTCTTTTGGATGGTACAGTGACTTGCTGGAACCAGAAATACCCTAAAACAGAATTTTTCAAGGGTATACAGAAGTCTTAGGTTCAGTCCACAAATGGGACAGGGATATTTTGCCCTGCTCTGGTAGACCTTGGGGTGATATTCTGAGATACTGTGTGCAGCATGCACTCAGTGCATGTAAAAGAACCCATGGCAACAAAAGAGTTGTCCCTGGCAAAATTGTGTTTAAAAGATCTCCTCACAGAAAACAAAAAATACATGCAGACATAGAAATTAAGAAAAAATGTGTGATTGCACTGTGGTAACATAATCTCCCCAAAGAGAGCAGTATTTCACTTGACAAATCTATTGTAACAAAAAGGAAGTAAAATACAAAACAGGTTAATAACTAGATATTACATTTGAAAAAAAAAAAATTACTAATGTTGCAGTGATTCACAATCTCAAGTTCCGGGACTTTCATGTGGACTGGAATGCCACCAATGAAATCTACATGTTCAGCGAGTCCACCTCTTCCAAACTGATGCGCCGAGTCAGCAAGTCCATGGGTTGGCAGAAATGTGAGTAATGATAAAGAAAGGGATAGTTGTAGTTACAGTGCCCTTAGGGAGACTGTCTAACCAGAGGACATTCCACCACACATGTGCACTGGACATGGCAGGATGTAGGTGCTATCATACAGACCAGACTGATGATCTGACCTCAACTAATAAGAAGAAAACTGTCGCAGATTCAAATTCACAGCCATTAGCAGTTAACGCCCATGTTTGAAACCAAGCTGCAATGCACTCATGCACTGTCCCTTCTGCCCATTCCCTCTCTCTCTCTCTCTCCTCTTGGCCCCCCTCATTGTTTGTCTCTCTGTTTTCCATATCCACAGATACTGGGAATTTTTTTCTGATGCCATTTCTGCACTGTTTCACTGGTCACAGAGTCTGGAAATTTCATGATATGATGATGCATGATGATGATTATGACATTCCATGATATTCCTTTCAGGATTGAGAATTGTCTGAGTGCATTGAATCCCTCTTGAACAAACTCCAGACTATTATTTGTGTTGACATACAGAGGCTGGCTGGCTTTATTAATAGACCTGTGGACTCCAGATCTGATTGACAGCTTGAGTTCAAGCTCAGCTTGCTACATTGAAACTTGTTCATTTTATTTTTAATGCGCCAGTTATTCTGGTGGTGTCAGCTTAGTGTTTGATATGCCCAGTCCTCCACTCCTGTTTCAGGACCCTGTCAGCATGAAGGAAAACTACTGGCAGATTAGGATTTATTGGAGTTATTGGAATTATTTCAAGAGGGATTCACCATACTCAGACAACTCCACATGCGTTCCACCCAAATCTGCCAGCAAGTATCTGACAGATTTCCTGAGCCTGCACAAAAACCATATGCGCTCGCAAGGTCTTGAAATGGGAACAGGGGAGAAGGGACCTATCAGACACTAAGCTGACACCACCAGAATGATAGAAACATTAAGATGGGCAGCAAACAGACCAGTTTTTAATGTTGCGGGCTGGGACTGAACTCAAAATACCAGATGTCGAGTCCGTGGCTGTACCAAGTAGCCCACGTCATTTAGCGCATATGAAACTCTCTTGAGTACTGTGGGTCCCTCATGAACACGTTCCAAATTCCTAAATGTTTGCAGCTGATTCATGTTGTCATAAATGTTGAATGTAAATATGTAACCCTCTTGCAAAGTGAGAGAATGTTGATTTTTATCTTTATGATTATGTTGACAATCAAGGTTGAACAGTGCGAGTCTGACGTGAGCTAATATTATTATTATTATTATTATTATGAACATTTAGTACGCCTAATCAAATTAATGCCCTAGGCGTTTACAATGGCAAAACATATAACCAGAATCACAAGCACACACACACACGCCCACAGAAGCACCCACACACACACACAAACACACACACACACACACAAACACACACACAGCATGACATGCAAATACGATGACACATTGACACTAAGACACTATAATGTCGCCATTACATTACATGGGGGGAAGGGGGCAGAGATTACCAGTTTTGGGAAACAGGTGAGTTTTGAGGGAGCGTTTGAATGTGGACAGAGAGGGTGAGTATCTAAGAGAGCGAGGTAACTGATTCCAGATGGTTGGAGCTTGATAGGAAAAAGAACGCTGCCCAAACCTTTTAGTGCGGACTATGGGGATACTATAGAGACGGGTATCAGATGAGGACCGCAAAGCTCGAGATGGCGTGTAGAGATGTAACAGATGGGTGAGATACTCAGGACAGGAAGACTCAATAGATTTGAAGCAGAGGCAGGCAATCTTGTAGGATATTCTTTGCTGAACAGGGAGCCAGTGGAGAGAACAGAGCAATGGCGTAACATGGTTAAATTTTGAAGAGCGGAAGATGAGACGGGCAGCATGATTTTGAACTTTCTGAAGTTTGTTAATGAGATGAGAGGGGGAACCAGAAAAAAGAGCATTACAGTAATCGAGACGGGATAGAACAAATGCACAGACAAGAGCCTTTGTCGTGTCTTCTGAGAGGAGGTGGCGGATAGAAGCAATTCGGCGGAGTTCAAGAAAACAAGTCCGACAGACGTTGCTCACATGCTGGTATATGACACCTGTTGCATGATATGTGTCTGTATTACTGTCTGTATAGAAGGAAGGGAGTGAGAGAGTGTGTGAGAGTGAGTATGTGTGTGCAAAGTCAACAGCTAGAAATTGTTATGGCAAAAATTATTTCAGTGGTGTGTGTGGGGTGTGTGTGTGTGTATGTGTGTGTGTGTATGTGTGTGTGTGTGTGTGTGTGTGTGTGTGTGTGTGTGTGTGTGCAGATGTGTGCATTAGTATGTGTGTGAGAGAAAGTTTGTGTGTGTGTGTATTTGTGTTTACATGTGTGTATACAAGATGTGTGTGAGGTTAGAAATTGTATTGAATAAACCAGTCAGTTACTTTCAGTGAAATGTGTGTGTGTGTGTGTGTGTGTGTGTGTGTGTGTGTGTGTGTGTGTTTTCTTCTTATGGCTTATTTTATCAAGTGTTTGATATTTAATATAAGAACACATATTCTCATGTATGGCTTAGTGATACTGATAGATAAGAGGTGTGACTACTTTCTAACCCTTATAGTAATACACCCTCATCAGTTTACTGTCTGTCCTACTCTGTGTGTCTCTTTCCACCTTCTTCTTTGCTTCTCTTCCCCTTCATTCTTGAAGCACTATGCAGTGCACACACACACACACACACACACACACACACACACACACACACACACACACACACACACACACACACACACACACACACACACACACACACACACACACACACCAATTAAATAATTTTTGCCATTTCAGTTTCACCCTATATTTGACCTGCACACACCGACTACCCCCCACAACCCTACCACCATCCCCTCCCCTCATTCCCTCCCCCTTTCTCCACACACAAATTGTGTATGAGATTGAAGTCAGTTTGGCCTACAGTATTTTAGATCAAAGTGTTTTTTGTTGCTGTTGTTGTTGTAATTTTTTTGGCTTTGTTTTTGTTTCTTACCATTTTTGAAATAGATTAAGTATTGAATTGATCAAACAAAAAACAAAAGAACCACCAAGATTGATCATGTTTACAGCGGGGTCAAGGCTACACCGTGGCTACTGCTACGAGGCCCAAATGGACGACAAGCCCCTGATATCACACATCTCGTATTTGTCATCCACGGCATTGGTCAAAAGATGGACTCAGGCAGCATTGTTCGCTGTGTCAAGGAGTGAGTTTTATCGTTGATATATTTGAATGGCTGAGACATGTTCAAAAAAAGAACTATACAAACATAACCAGCAGAAGGTTGATTGATAATACTGTAAGTTCCATTTTATATCTGTTATATCTTTGACTCCCGCACTATGTCCATCAACTGCAAAAACTTAACCCTGTGACTCCCTCACCTTATCGACCAGCTTCCTGCAGGAAGCTGGTGGATAGGGTGAACACGGCTGTTTCAGTTACTCTCTTTTTCGCCTTTTAGTTGGTTAGCCAGGCTAGTACCAGATGTCAGATGCCCTTGCCCGTAGCTAAATGTTTCCGCATTCCTTAGTCTAGTGGCAAGGGAAACAGAGGATTAATAATGCGCTGTACAGTGATTAAGCCATTTTATCATCAACTTTGGCGTTGTGTAGAACGAAATTGTGCACACTTTGTCAATTCATTTTTTGGAATCCTTATTGTTTATTTATCATTTGACTGAGTGCAGCTATAAATTATTCATTTGGTTATATAGTTTGAGTTTGTGCTTCACTTATAGAGTGTAAGTGAGTGTCATCATTTCTCACTGTGGGTGTGGGTGTGTGTGTGTTTTGCTGTATTTCATCTACCTTTCTATACTGGAATTATTTCATGTGAAACGGGAGACAGTACGTGAGTGAAAATATTTTCAAGTTGTTGTTTTCCTGTTGTTATCTCTTTTGTTTTTGTTGCTGTTTTGTTTACTTTCTTTTGTCACTTTTGTTTTCGTTGTGTTTTTTTGTTTGTTTGTTTGTTTGCTTTTTTGTTTGTTTTTTGTGTATGTGTGTGTGTTGTGTTGTGTTGTGTGCGTGCGTGCGTGCGTGCATGATTGTGTGTGTGTGTGACTCAGTTTCGTCGTTTTATTTAGATTTTTTTATACTGAAACTGTTTTTTTCCTGTTATTCATTGTTGTTCTTGTTGTTGTTGTTGTTGTTGTTAGTGTGTGTGTTTGCCGTATTTTAGTAGTTGTGCATGTGTATCTTTGACGGAAGTGGTAATAAGAACTGGCAAATGGATGTCTGCTGGTTCTGTATTAAAAGACAGTTAGTGTTGAGGCTACGTAAGCCTGTATAGTCATACTCTGCATTGTGTGAAAGAAGGCTGCTGCCTTGTACTGTGAGAGAAATCTGTGCCATATCAAAGTGATGGGATACTTACTAAACAACCTGATAACGATCCTTGCGGACAACCAAATACTTATTCGGTAAGTTTGGTGTTGTCCACACACATGCAGCTAACATCTCTGAAAATATGAATGTTGTAAAAATGCAGGTGCATGAACAGTTTGTCATTTAAATTGGATTTTTTATTTAACATTGGTGGTTTTCTTATGTCAGTCATCTGATCTTTGCAAGCAAAACAGCTGTTATATCTATTTTTTTTCTGCATGCCTGATATCAGTTTCTACATGAGTCATTCCTGCATTTGGTTATATTGTTCATATTTCTCTTGGTGAAACTCAGACTTTGTAATTTAATGTTTTTGCAACCTACCCATGTACTGCAACGCTATGAAAAGTTAACTGGCCTTGCTACGAGTCTCGTATCATTGACACCTGTGGTTCCCTTTTGACAGCTCAGCGCGTTGCACTCACACACTGCCTGTGCAGAGCGCTCAACTGGCTGGCTGCCACTTGACAGTCCACATCTGATTATCGTTTATCTCTCCCGTTCCATTCCCCTCACCTCCGCCGCTCCTGCTCTCAAACTAAAATCTTGCTTGGGAACAGCCGTGTGAAGGAATCACATGGTCAAGGTTTTGTTTTGCTAGCATGGTCGACAGTGCAGTATGCTGGTGGACAGGGTGCGGGAGTCAAAGGGTTAAACAACAGGCATGTTACTAGAATCCCTGATATGCTAACCCATTGACACAAAGCTATAGATCTTATATCAGTATCACCATCACTTGCACCAAACACTACATGGAAAACAGAGGGTGACTTATTGGGATCGGATTACATCCCCATAATTTGATACATTTATAGATGAGTGTTTGTTTACTAACTCAGCGCCTCCTTATGCTACTTACTGATGACTGCCTGTTCTAGTGGCAGTGCCAAAGAGGTAGAATTGCTACTCAAAAGATGACAGTAGCTACAGCACCCCAACCTGTGTTGGAGCTCCGTATCATGAGTGATCCAGCATCTGGGGCTAAGAGAGTGGTTTTGTGGCTGTACTACACTTTCATTTGAATCAATCTCATGCACAGGTTCACATATTTTAGACAGTTATTGGAAGCCTTCCTTGATCTGGAGAGTCATCCCATCCCACATGTACAGTAAAATGTTTATACACATGTATGCATACATTAGTGTATGCAAATACACAAATGATGTCACTCAATGTATCATGTTATGTCTTTTATGTGCAAATGGATGCATGCAAACATGCACTTGCACACACACACACACACACACACACACACACACACACACACACACACACACACACACACACACACACACACACACACACACACACACACACACACACACACACACACACAACATACATACACCATCTCCCTTCCTCACACTCATTTCTCTGTCTTTGTCACACAGGCTTCTCTCTCACTCTTTCTTTTACATTTCCCAGTACCAAAATGGCCAGAGGGAAACTGGATGACATGCAGTTATGTCTCCCCCTGCCTGAAACCTGAAACCCTAGAGCTGTTTTTGGTTTTGTATTTTTGTCAGCTCCTTTTCCTCTTATCCTGATTAACTCTTTCACTCACTCCACTTAGATTATTGTGTAGACCATATAATTTCAGAAGCCCAGAGTGTTTCAACCAAAAATTGCTTCTAGTGCAGATAGTGAGTCTGAGGAAATGAGGAATATTTTATTCTGAGACTCCGTGAACATAAAAAAAAAGTTATATTTTTGGCCTGGGTTCCTGTTCATGTGTGATTTCAGGCAGTGAGGTTGTTGACCAACTGGCCAAAAATGCCATCAAAGGCAAACTTGCCATCTCTGATATTCACCACACAGACTTGAAATTTAAAATGCATATATTTGTAAAAAAAAAATTGCTGGGAAGAAGAATGTGATAGCTGGTCAGACATCTCTTCTCTCAGAGCATCATCTGGTTTCATCAGAAACTGAAAGGGAAAAGTTGTATTGAGTAGTTTAAATATGGGTCATGAGCTTCCTTACTCATTCCTTATTATCAAAAGGAAAAGAATTCTGTTGTGAATGTATCATGATGAATGAGATCCCAGTACTAAAAACAGTGGAGTCCACCTACAACTGAATTCAGGGTGATGGCTATGTGTTTGTTATAGCAGTAGTTTGTGTAGCCACAATAAGAATGGCTTAATGATATTACACAGAAGGTGGATAGGGTGAGGGAATCAAAGGATTAAGTTTTCGTTTTGCTTGCATGATTGACAGTGCAGGATGCTGGTGGACAGGGCACAGGAGTCTGGTTTCTGAAGATTGACATTAATATGCATTTGTGTATGTTTGTGTGTGTGTGTATGTGTGTGTTCGTTCTTGTTTGTGTCGTGGTGTGTGTGTGTGTGTGTGTGTGGTGTGTGTGCGTGCGTGGTGCATGATGCGTGCTCGCATGTCAGTGTGACTGTGCATGTAAGGTGTATATGTGTGTATGTTCACATATTAAGGGGGGTAGGTGTATGTGTTTATGTTTGTGTGTGTTACGTACACATATTAATATGTGTGTGTGTGTGTGTGTGTGTGCGTGTGTATGCTTGCCAGTCAGTTTGAGGGAGAGAGTGAGTTCCCTGCAACACAAGTTTTACCCAGAAATGAGCGCCAATAACCAGAGAGCTGAGTTTCTACCTGTTGAGTGGCGCTCATCGCTCAAACTGGACGGAGGTGAGCATTTTCTTCTTTCTTGTCTGCTTTTCTTTTATCTGTCTGTCTGTACAATCTTTGATATTGCGGGAGATAGAGCTGGTGGTCGTCACCAAGCTGGAAAGACTGAAGAGGAGAAACTGTGTGACATCAGAGTGTCAGCCACACTGTTGATCCAGGTCTTCTGTAGTCTGTCTCTTGCTTTGAATTCTCATATTTGTTTTTTATGCCCATTGAGCCTGCTGGTGGGGTTGCTTTCTGGTCAGATGACCAAACCACTTTATTCTCTGCTGATTGGAAATGATTGTTGACCGCTATTGTTCCCACCATTTTTCTTATCTTGGTGTTTCTGATCATGTCACATCTGGTTATGTTAACAGCCCTTCTCAAACAGTCCATTTCACAGGGTAGTAATGTTGTGCTCTAGAGCATTTATTTAATTGATGAAACAAGACAGGCATGCAGGACTTTTGTTAAGCATACATAAGATGAAAACAGCATGTTGTTAAGCATACACAGAAAATAACAAAGAAACAGGTTGACTGTATGTTGGATAAAAACAATTTGTTAAGCATACACAGAAACCAACAAAGATACAAGTTCACTGAGGGTAGGATGAAATGAACAGATCAGCAGAAATTATCAGGAAGTTATCAGATCCGTTGTATTTGTCGTAAACCCAGTTAACTCATTTCTTCATTGAACGAGGATAGTGCGTACTCCTATCCTTGATTGCTTTACCTTTCCCAACCAGAGTTTGAGAAGAATTAGGTGCTTATTCCAACTGGGAGGACTGATGCCTTTGTTGTGTCCATCAAGTGAGCATAACTTCAAGTGAATTGATGTCTCTTGTGTTGATTTTTTCATTATGGGACAGATGTTTTTGGGTTTTTTTTTTTATCTGATTGTTTGTCTATCTAAAATGAAATTAAAAACAGATGAATATGCTTTTGGTAATGAGTCTGATTGTTTGTCTGAAGTGATATTAAAAACAGATAAGTATGCTTTTGGTAATGAGTCTGATTGTCTGAAATGATATTAAAAACAGTAAGTGTGCTTTTGGTAATGGGTCAGATCATCTGTCTTCTGAAATGAAATTAAAAACATGTAAGTATGCTTTTGGTAATGGGTCTGATTGTTTGTCTGAAATGATATTAAAAACAGATAAGTATGCTTTTGGTAATGATAAAATCATAGTCATGCACAAAGCACAGAATCCTGCTTATTACTTTCAAAAATTGAACGCATGTAATGTTATGTTTATATAATATATTGTCCTTACCCACCGAGTCTTGCCATAGTTGGTCACAAGTTTTTTCAGTCTGTCTTTGTGTGTGTGTGTGTGCGCGCGCGCGTGCGCGCATGCATGCGTGCATGTATGTGTGTGCACATGCATGTTTGTTGGTGTATGTGTATGTTTGTGTGTGGGTATGGGTGGGTGGGTGTTCCAAAAATATCTTTGCAAGATTTGCTTATCTGTTTTTGAGTTGTCATTGACAAATTTTTGTCAGAAGTATTGAGACGTGGCAAATACATAAGTTTAGAAAAGTTTAGAAGTCATAACACCACAGTCAAGGTCACACAGACCAAGTAAGTTTCTAAGATCAGTACTTTTTGGAAAGATGTATGAACAGCTCTTTCTCAAAAACTGATGAGAATATTTACATTCTTATTTCACTTTTAGACAATCTACCATCATCCTCACTTCACATCAAGTAATATAAACCGTCAGATGCTTCTTCAAGACCACAGTGACTTTGAGAAGTAGAAACGAGAATTTTCTGTATTGATTTTCTGTACAGAAAGTGATTGCTAGAATAGCTCTGACCATCTTGTTTATCTTGTTGTCATACTATTTATGTGGTTTTCAGACACAGTGGAATCGATCACACCTCACAAGATGAAGGGTATACGCACAATCCTCAACAGTAGTGCCATGGACATTCTCTACTACACCAGTCCCCTGTACAGAACAGAGGTAGGTGTAGTATTTCCAGACCCCTCACTTTATCTCTGAAGTCATCCTTTGCAAAGTACATGAGATGTCATCCTTTGAAGAATACATGAGTTGTTCATCCTTTGCAGAATACATGAGATGTTCGTTTTTTGCAGAGTACATGAGATGTTCATCCTTTGCAGAGTGCATGAGATGTTCATCGTTTGCATAGGACATGATATGGTCATCTTTTGCAGAGTACATGAGATGTCATCCTTTGTGCAGGCTCAAGGAGTCTGCCAGATAATTGGTGGCAGATTTGGGTGGAGCACATATGGAATTATCAGAGTGCGAAGAGTGCCTCTTGAACAAACTTCATACTTCTTGTCCATATCAACTGAGCTTACCAGTCTGCAAAAGAAAAGTGTGAGGTGTGCATGTGTATGTACGATCTGTGTATTTAAAGATTTTTTTTCTGTTCCACACATTAGTGGCCATAAAATCTGGGACAAGTTTTGAAAATGCTATGAATGATAATGATGGAAATCATGATTGTGATGCTAGAAGTTACATATTGGATTAAAACTGTGTGACAAGGCTGTAGGGCCTACTGCATACTTACTTTTATAATATTATATATCCTGCCATCAGTCAGACCTGAGAATTACAGATACTTCAGTGTTGAGTTGAGCAACACTGTCAGTGGTGCATCCAGGAAGTGGATAAGACTCAGCTGTGTGGTCTCAGTCTTCCCAGTGAGCCCGCAGCACATTCAGCCCTGGGTAGCAGTCAGTTCGGGCCAAATTATACCACAATGATTTTGACAGGACATGGAATTTGAACCTACAATCTTCCAGTGAGTAGTCTTTTGTGTTAACCTCTGCACCTTGGTAACTGGTCATTGAAGGAGAATTTTTGTTGTTCCAGATCACAGCCAGTCTACAGAAAGAGCTGGTGCGACTGTATGAGATGTTCTGCACTCGTCACCCTTACTTTGAGGCCAACGGAGGGAAGGTCTCTATTGTCTCACATTCATTAGGTCAGTTTGAAGCAGGTTGTTTCAGTGTGTAAAATGCCTGAAACTATCAAGTTTCTACCATTTGATGAGTTAAATTTCAGTATTTCAAATATTAAACTTGTGTGTGCCCAGTTTAGTTAATTCAGCACATATTTTTTTCAAATAACTTTTCAGATGCCAAGAATCATTCGCCTTAGAGGCTGTTGAGAAGCACTATAGATCTCAGTTTTCTGGCTTCTTGACTGAAATTAGTTATATGGCATTTCCAAATTGATACAGATTGTAATGGAATGATGCATTGTATTGGGTATGTGCAGGTAGTGTCATCACCTATGACATCATCACAGGGTGGAACCCCATTCAGTTGTACGACCAGTTTGTTACCTCCATCATTGTGAGTACATGGACCTGCTACTGTGGAACAGTCTGTAAATGTTCTCATTGTCATCCCATTAACTCTTTCTCCATTTTTTTTCTGTCTTTTTTCTTTCTCTTTTTGCTGCCCCATCTTAGTGTCACTCCTATGTCACTACTGTCACACTGCTCAATGGCACCTAACACTACTATCCTTGAATGATAAAGTGTTCTGAAGTCTGAAGTCTCTAACACACTCCCAAACCCACTGAAAATGAGGTCTGCCATGAGAGCAGGGCATGAAAGGCCACGAGATCTGGGGCAGTTTACACAGTGCTGTGACAGTGAGAATGGTGATGATGCTGTCGAGTTCCTTTTCAGATGGAGGCTGTGTTTTATTTCATTGCTTGTTTTCATAGTATATCATGGTGTCAGTCAGGCCAAGAAATAAAGACACCTACTGTTTTGGGCAAGAAATTTGAATACACTTAACTCTGGGTAGCAGCTGTCCTTTTACTTTATCCTTCCCACCTGTACTGTGAGGTGTTGCGGGGAGATACAGGCATCTATCTGCGGCAAAGGAGGACGCTTCAGTAAGCAATATGTTGTACATGCCCATTGTTTCTGCTTTGTTTTGTCTCTCCAATGTAGCCTTGGTCTCCCTCTGGTTCCAGTCCCCGTCAAAGCTAAAAAATCCTGCAGCATTTTTTTTTGGGGGGGAGGGGGTTGTTTGTTTTGTTTTTGTTTTTTATTACTGATACAGGTTTGAACCTAAGATCGCTTGGTCAGTAGACCATTGCACACCTATTTTGCCATATTGATTGGTATGTTTGCTAAATGTCACTTCAAAATTATGGAGTGTGGTGTTTGTTTGTCTCTGTGCACATGCGTAAGAAAGAATATGTGATTCATTTTTGCATGTCATATGTGTTTGTTTGTGTGTGTGTGTGTGTGTGTGTTGTGTGTGTGTGTGTTGTGTGTGGTGTGTGTGTGTGTGTGTGCGCGTTCATTTTCAGTGATCAGTAGTTTATCTGTGTGTATGTGTGTGTATGCATGTGTGTATGTTTGTGTGCATGTGTGAGCGCATGCATGTGCACATGTGACTGTATATGCGTTTCTGTGTTTTTTTCAGAAAAATGAAGAGCAGCATGCTAGTGAAAGCCAAAAGTTGAACAGTGCTATGTTGGTAAAGCAGCTAAACATTACAAAACAGAGGTGAGCTTGCCTAATAGACAATCACAGTATTGTACAGTTGTAACTGCTGATCATCACTTGTATTGGTTTCAGACTTTGTAGTTCATGGTTCAAATACTACAACTGTCCCAGAGAGTTTAGAGTTTATTCAAGAGGGATTCATTGCGCTCAGACAATTCCATATGCGCTCCACCCAGTCTGCTCTCTGTTATTTGGCAGACTCTTTGAGCCTGCGCAATAGTCTATTTGCTGGTATGGAAGGGGAAGGGAATGGGAACCAAGACCTATGAAACACTATGTTGACGCCACCAGAGTGGTTGGAACATTAAGACAGGCTGGGAGCAGACCAGTTCTTAAGTTACAGGCTGCAATTGAACTCAGACATCAAATCATAAGTCTCTTTGGCTCTGTTGTGAAGAACCGGCCAGCCTACTGTTAAAAAAAGAAACAACAAAAAACAAAAACATAACTGATTTACGTGTGGGTTGAACCCATGACCCTGCATTATCAATGTGGTGCTTTGACCAGCCGAGCTAACAGGCCACCAGAAGACTGAAAGCGTGCAAGAGCAAATGACCATTAGAAATTTTGTAGATAATTTTTTTTTCTAGAATCTCAGGGAACACAGCTCTGAAGGTAGGTACTGACTAATCTTAAATTCTGAACAGCATGTATATTTCATCTAGAATTTTACAGGAAAACACGGGACATACCAAACAAACTTATAGCACATGAGTAGCGTGAACTGACATTAATTTGTTCAAGTATCATACAGAAGAATGTGGCTTGTACAGAGGCAAGCTGTATACATGTACAGTGTGAATCATTTCATTCAAGTTTAACATGTCAACCACTTCATTCTAAGATCTCACATAATGATGTTGATGAGAACAGAATACATTGAAAGTAAGATTTGAAAACAGCGTGTCTAAATTGTTTCATCCTGAAACCATTTTAGAAACATCTAAGCCCTTTAGAAAACCATTTTAGAGACTCCTTCAGTATGCGGGTGGGCATACTGGTTTTTTCATGTTTTCATAGGCCAGCCACTGACATGTTTTTTGTTTATTTGATATTCTGCATGCATTTACACATGATGGAGGTTTAGGCACTGGCAAGTCTGCACGCATGTTGAGCTGGGAGATAGGAAAAATCTCCAGCCTGTACCCACCAGGTGGAGATGTCCAAGTGGATCAGACCCAGGACCTTCCAACCGAAAGTCCGACATTTACCCACTTGACCATGGCACCTGTCGTGTTAACTTTTGCCTTATAAGAGGCCAGTCAGCATGGATTGTGTGGGTCAACATGCATTGTGCTGTTTACAGGGTAATGGAACTGGAGACATCACTGAGACAGATGAAGGATCGGTGACAAAAAGGGGGACGAGCCTTTGCCTTTTCATGTAAGTTCACTTCTTCTCTCTTTTTGTGCGAGGTGTGGATTTGAATCTGTGTTTGTTTGTGTGAAAGATAATACGCAACCTAGTTTCAGTTCAGTTTCTCATTTCTCAAGGTATAGCATCTCTGCACTCCGAATAAATTCCATACGCTTTGATGTCACAGATGTCTGTAAAAATGGGTGATCCAGAATGATCAAGGCATAAGTCATAATAAGCCTGTGTGTAAGTCCTATGTGATAGCAAGGTCTTGAGATCTTACCTAGCGTACAGTTTCTGTGTCTGTCCTTGAGTCAATCTGTTAAAAACATTCATTGTCCAATTGTCTTTAGAAACCAAAAGAATGCTCTCTTGTGAATTCTGATTAGGTTATTTGAAAAACTTTGTACAGCGCTGCAAAGTTGATGTTACAAGCTTCATAAAGATGTAAGGAGTGTTTGGGCTTTGTGAGGGGTTGAGTTGTGGTGGCAATGTGAGTAGTGCCTTTGCAGCTAATTTCAACGAAGCATAGCCGAGAGGTATTGCTATAATTGTTTGATTTTAATATTTTTTTTAGTGTGAATTTCACCGTGAAACTTAACATGCACCAAAAGAAAAACTCATGGAACAAGTGCTCCCAAAATCTTTGTTTCAACTAGATAGACCCTCACCATGTTCCTCAGGCTTTGTCTCAGTTAGATTACATGTGAGATATGTCACTGTTTGTGACAATGGGTTACATATCATCAGTGACTATTACAAACCTTGTAACTCACTGCATGTATTTTGTTGTTGTTCTTGTTTTTTAATTCATTTTTCCCCGTTTTTCAGTTGGAGAATCTGTTTTGTCTGGGCTCTCCATTGGCAGTTTTTCTGGCTTTGCGAGGGATTCGACCCCAAGGTACTGGCTCTCCTGAACACTTTCTGTCCTCAAAGGTCTGTCGGCGACTCTTCAACATCTATCATCCTTCAGATCCTGTGGTGAGATGGTCAGAACTGGGTCTGGTATATTAATGGGGATAAATTCATGGACTGGGGCTGGAAAACAGGTGTTATGAATTTAGATATCTTTTACCTAGTGAATAAACACACTTACGTGGAAATGTTTTGTGTTATATTTAAGTTTTGCTTTTAGAGATAATAAAATACTTTGAATGGGATTGACCTGAATTGCTTGGTTTTAGCCCTAATAATATGGACCAAGACAAATTATGAAACATGTATACACCTTCATAGTTACTTGTAATTGTACACATACACATTCTTCCATATATATCCATAATTAATTATATATGTGATCAGCTTTCTTCACATAAAAGTGATATATAGAAAAATACTGATATGTTGAAGCTGATTTTTATTTTCTGACACTAATAACAGAATTAATTTAGCTTACTTGAATTGTTTTAATATTTTCAAATAATGAACCTTTCACACTGATCATATAGACCAAGGCAGCATAGGCAAAAATGTAGTTTATTTCCATCTGATGACCTACAGAAAAGACAGTGGATAAAGACATACAGAGTTGACATATCAAAGGTTTAACTTTTGAAGCACTGCGCTAGCTGTTTCAGAACGGCAGGTAATTCATGCCTCCGTCACTGCCAGATTGCAGTTTGAGAACATTGGGTACATATCTCAATTTTGGGAATGTTGTCACTTTGTTTGGGAATCATAAATTTGGTAGCTCTAGACCTAATAATAACTTGGAAACCCATGGTGTCACCCAGAAGTGTATTTTTCAAGCAGTTTTATGTAAACAACTATGCAAGGGAAGCAAAGTGATGACCCATTGCCCGAGCACAATTGTGAGCAGTAGAAAATGCCCTTGACTCATGAATTTAGCGACTGTTCAGTGAGAATTACAGCAAATGCTTAATGAAGATAGAAATAAAGTGCAGTCTGATGATTATGTGGAAGACAAAGATTAGGAAGGTACGGAATATCGGCTTCCAGTTCATATTTTTTACCTAGAGAGCTGAACTGAGTTTGCCTTTGCTGAATAATCTGGATTAGATTCTGAACTGATGGAGGTAAAAATGTATCTTTTCTGAAAGGAAAATGAATGGACAATCATTTTTACATGTGTTAGTTTAGAATTTAATCCGGAAGATTTTTTTTTACCTAAAATCACCAATATTTCAGGGGGGTGTTGAAAATTCCTTTAGAAATAGCTTTTTGTTGTTTGCCATATTCTATGGGAGGCTATGCATTAAAACCTTTTTAGAATTCTACAGGCAGGCAGACATTCAGTATGAAGGACAAACAAAGAAACTGTCATGAAAAGCAAGACCACTTGAATTTGTAAAAATATGATTAAGTTTCAGGTCTAGGTCTGTCCAGTTTAGTAAATAGAATTTGTTTCAGTTTGTATATATGAGTGTAATGAATGAAAAACTTTTGTGAAGAAATATGGTGTATCATATCAGCTTTATGTGAATTTGTGATGGCATACATGAGGGCATGGCAAAACAAAACAAAATAAAACTAAACACTAAAACAAAACAAAAACCTAGATGATCAAGCCATTCTAACAACTACCCTTTTTACACAAATATTGATATAAAAAATCCAGATTTTATAGATCCCAAAGCCACTGTAAATGAAATAAAATGATGTGCATCAAGGACAGCAGTAGACTATCACAACAAAGTAAACAGTATAAACATTGTCTGGTCAAGAGTTAGTGCTGTTCCCACACATTCTTCAAAAAGTGCTGATTTTTGGCACTTGTCTTTTTTAGTCCTTGTAGCCTTAATTTTAGAGATTTACTTTCCAAAAGTATGCTTTTGAAGCTTCTCAAGAGTTGTCAGTGTGGACCAAAATTAGGTAAAGATCCACATTTAATGAACTGAGAAAATAGTGTTACACATATTTGTTGCAGACTTACACACACACACGCACACACAGACACGCACACACACACACACACACACACACACACACACACACACACACACACACACACACACACACACACACACACACACACACACACACACACACACACACACACTCATCTTGATTTGGTAAGTATGAAACAATCTCCCATTGAAACAGTTTCAAAAATACATATTTTAGGAAGAAAAAAAATGAATATACTATTGTGTTAGAATGTCATTAATTAAACTGTATATATGAATGAATTTCAATACTAAGAAAAATGTAATATTCCAGTATCAGTGCTGCAAATGTAAAAATGAAATTTGCATGGGTTGACTGACAGTGTGTGTAGAGTGTCTGTTTCTTTGTGCAGGCTTACCGCCTGGAGCCACTGGTGCTAAAACATTATGCCACCATCATGCCTCTGCCCATCCACTACTTCAACGCTGCAAGCCGCGCTCCATACACACAAATGCCACGCAAGGCCTACGCTGCCTTCAAGAGCTGGTCCACAGACGAACTAGCGCAGAAACTCAAAGCGGAAGAGAACCCAGATTCTAGTGGTAAAGAGGACTCCACTGAAAACCTAACAGTGCCTCAAGCTTCCTCTGAAAAGCCTGACAGCAAGAATAACGGTTCTGCAAAAGGATTTTCATTGTGTAAGTGATGATAATAATGATAATAATAATAACAGTGATGATGAAATGATAATAATAATACTACCTGTCTCACCTGTCAGCGTCACTGGGTTCAGTGTTTGGCACATTTTGACACTCTGTCTTGACTTTTGTGGACAATTTCTTGAATAGTTTGGCCGCTAATTTTGGTTATGTTCTCAGTGTATGAGATTGGAGGTCTGTCTTTCTTCCTTTTTGCCACTATTTTTACTTGAAAGATGGTTGCCATGAGGTCTGTGTTCTTGCTGTGTGACACATGATGAGAGTGGAGACAGTAAATTTTCGAATTTCGAAAAGGTGCCAACTTTATTGACTGTCGAGTTTATTGCTAGAAGTATGCTGGTTTAATTATAGTTTTCTACATATCCTTGAATAAGAGAGAGAGAGAGAGAGAGAGAGGTGTGTGTGTGTGTGTGTGTGTGTGTGTGTGTGTGTGTGTGTGTGCTTGTTTGTGCACCTGTTTCTTAAGCCTTCCAGTTAAGACCTCTTAAGACCAGAATCAACTTTTTTCAGTTGTAAATGGGATGTTCTACACTGTAACAGAGGATTTTGACATTTGAAGCGCAAACACAAAAAGTTTAAAGTGTTTAAATGCTCTTGTGGTTGCATGTACTAGTGCGCAGCTGTACTGCAGACCTGAGATTGCCACAATGAAAAAACAAAAAAGTTGATTTGGGGGCCTGTTTTTTTCAGTTAGCATGAATCATCCAGTGTTTATTCACCAAGGCATTTCCATTAACTCAATGCCGTCTTGACGGCAGTCGGCTGCCGCACGTTTGTTCGTTGTCGTAATCGTGACGGCATGCGGGTGCCGTCAGAAAATGTCATTTTTTAATTTTTAACATGAGCAGTATTCGAGGGAGAAAACTCCTGAAAGTCAAAGTATAATCATCTATGCATCGATTGCTTCCCTTAGACGTATCTAATCATCATACAGTCTTTGTTTTCACGAAGTTTCTAGAGTCAGTAAGCGAATCTGTATTCACCTATTTTCAAAATGGCGGCACGGCGACTTCGAAACCGGTGTATGTTTTCTGTGCAAGAGGCGATCGATATCATCCAAGTTGAAGGATCTGATGATGAATTAGAGCTTGTTGGTGAATTATCTGTCGAAGATAGGGATGATTTGTTGGATTCAGATACGAGTTTGTCCCTAGCATTGGCTTAAGTGACATTGCTATGTGGTCGATCATGTGGTTCAAAACTTTTGTTCGGAATGCTATTTGGATACCCTAATTGGAGTAATTTCTACATTCAAGTGGGAAATCAGCACACAAATTGTGAGTAGAATCTAATGTAGCAAGCTTCTGCCTTTCTTTTGCACTTTACTGTTTGTTTCTATCTTGTCTGGTTATTTTGTAATATTTTTTTTAAAAATTGGCCGAAAAACACACGATTTCAGGGGTCGACAAGCACTATTTGACTGCGACTCCATTGAGTTAAAGGGAAGTAAGTACCAATAGGAAAAACTAGTCAGGTAAAATGTTATTGTATAAACTCAATCTCTCATAACCAGTGGATTGCTGTTATCTCGTCTGAAGTGGCCCATAGAGAGCTGTAGAGAAATGTGATAAAAAAGGAAAACAAGAAGGAAAACTTTTACCAGCAGGCTTAACTCATTGCATATGACTTTTTGACTAACAGTCCCAATTCAGCTCCATGATGACCTGATTATGAAAATTTATGAAACATTCCAGAGAGGGAACAAAATAACACAAAACATAAAACTATGTGGTTTTGATCAGGTTTATCTGTACTTTGTTTTTAGAGAAATGATAGTTTCTTTGCTCATACTGTACTGTCTCACAGACACAGTAGCTTGCAGTGCTCTGCTTTCCTGTCCCGTACCAACACTCATCTGTAGTCACATAGCACATGTCTTGTAACTTTCACCTTTCTGGCAGTTTCTCGCGCCTGTTTCACTTGATCTGTCATTTGTCTGCTTGTACATTTGAGTTATTTCCTCCTCCAGGGGAGAGGCATATGCCCAAAAATTGGGTGTTCACGCTAAGATTCTGTCTTATTAGAATTATTTGGAACATGCAGAGTAATCTCTTGGTTTCAGATTGTTAAAATCTGGAAAGAAAAATATTGATACCGCAGGTGAAGTGTAATCCACAGTCATGACACATTATGTATGGAACATCCAATCAAAGAGTAAGTTTTTGTGTTTGTTGATGCTAACAATAATCCTCAACATTACCATTATATCTACAATCAAGAAATCTGTGTTTTTGTGAGTTGATCAGTTTGTTCCTTTGAGGCTGACATCACACCCACACAGGGATAAAAACTGATATGCTACATTGCTTAGAAATGCTACTTTATTTTATACTTTTTATGAGAAGTAATACACTAACAGGTCAGTACCAGAGTGTTTTGGTCATATAATAGTTTTCTCTTGAACCATTTACCACTGTATGATAAAGACTGGCAATACTGCGGTGAGTTAAAACAACAGTTGTATTAATCAGTTCTGTTCTCTGTGACAGCCAAATGGTTCTCAGAACTGAAGACGAAGAAGGCAGAGGAAGAGCTGAGTGCAGAGCTGCAGATGTTGCAGACAATGGATCGTGAAGCTCAGCGCATACAGCACATCCTACAGTACCCTGAACCTCAAGACATTGATAAAACTGGTGAGTGAGGGACAGGCACTCTTAGTTTATTTCACAGTATTTGAATAATACTGGCTTTTATTTAATGTAACTGTGGTTTCAAGATGTGATGTCTTGAGTTTATTTCCAATATCCAGTGTGCTACACTAAGAACTGGCCTGTTGGCTGTCCATGTTTGTAATCCAATCATTCTGGTGATGCCAGCATAGTGATTCATAGATCCTATCCTCCCCCTCCCCCCTCTATTTTTCATATCAAAACCTTGCCAGTGTGTTTGGTTTTGCACAGGCTGAAGGAGTCTGCTAGATGGCAGAATGTTTGGAGTATTTATGGTATTGTCAGTGTGTGATGAATCCCTGTGAAGACATTTCAAACTTCAAACTCTCAGTAATAGTAGATATTGGTGAGTGGGAGTTTAGTAATAGTTTTACATCTGGGTCAGATGGCTGACAGAAAAAAATACCCACTAGGGATCAGCTAATGTTCTGACAACATTTTGTGAACAGCTTGAGCCATGTGTTGTTTATCTCATGCTGACATTTGTACCTCTGGGAAGTCTTATATTCTTGTTTATCTCATAGTGACCTATGTACCACTGGAAAGTCTTATATTCTTGTTTATCTCATACTGACCTATGTACCACTGGGAAGTCTTATATGAATCATCTTCAGTGGGACTGACCTGTTTTAGTGAATGATAGGGTGGATGGTATTGTTTGAAAATGTGCATGTTTCGACAAGAAATTTATCAGAGTTAAAATAGTAATGGTAGTATTAGTGATAATGAATAATAGTAATTATAATAATTATATGACTCTTCTACAGTGCCTCATCTCACAAGAGCCCTTAGCACTTCATAGAATCATGAGAGACAGACAAATGCAGACAAATGTGCAGTAAACACATGTCAACCCCTAACACTATGATGAAAACATGAACTGTAGTATTACAATGGTAAAGAAGCAATAAAAATGAATTATGATAAAATGTTCACTTCATATATTGATTTGTTGAAAAATAAATTATGTTTTAGTAAAAAAAAAAGGTCATTTTCACAAGATTGCTAAAAATAAGTGTGTTTAGGTTTAAAAAGTCATTTTTACACGACTGAGAAAAAAGATGTGTTTAGGTCAGAAAAATAATTTGACAGCAACAAAACTTACATGTTTTATCTCATGTTAGGGGTAGCTAAGCATATGGCCAATCATGCAGTATGTAATCTAAAGGGGTAGAAAAAAAGACAGAAAACTGCAGAAGAGGATAGCTCAGAGAAATTGAAAATACCTTCTCCTCACATGTATACATGTTGACACTGTGCTGGTATAGGGGTTTTACCATGATCAGTTTGGATTTTGTCTATCTCATGACATATGTGATGTCAGTACCTACGGAATTTATTTCAAGCATAGTTGCATCATCTTGAGAAACTGAAACGCTATCACTAAATTGTCATTTAACGTGTGTGTCAAGGTAAAACCAAATCATTATCACGCCAATATGGAATCTGTTTCAAGCACAGTTGCATCATCTTGAGAAACTGAAACTGAAATGCTATAACTAAATTGTCGTTTAACGTGTGTCAAGGTAAAACCAAATCATTATTACGCCAAGCCTCCAGGGGTAAGGTGATGACTTGAGGTTATGGGTTCTTGCTTCTTTGGTTTTAGTTTCTTCCTCTTAGTTGTTTATTTGTTAATTACATTCTTTCTGTAGCTAAATTTGTCAAGAAGCATTGGGAATATTAGCATGTATGATTACTGGGTTGGTTTGGATTTGTTCAGTTACTTCCTTCCTTTCCTTTTTTTTTCTTTTTTGCCCAATAAGTTTGATGCATTATGTGTAACTGTGATAGTTGCATTTTTCTCTTTAGACTGCACAATCCTATTCTTTTTCTGAATGATTTTATAGTTTTCTTTTTCAGCTGTACACTCTGAACTTTTTTTCTGAAATATTTTGTAGGCATGCATATGCATGCACAGGTTTGTTTTGTTCGCCAAATGTACTGCTATGATTCATTTTCATTTTCGGTTTGAACTAAAAGAAATTCTTTTTTATCTTTATAGCAAGGAATTTAAACATCAGTGCTGACATACAGAATACTACTCATATATTACTTCTCCTTCTTCTTCTTTTTCTTTGTTGCCATCTTCTTCTTCTTCTTCTTCTTCTTCTTCTTTCTTCTTCTTCTTCTTCTTCTTCTTCTTCTTTTTCTTCTTCTTCTTCTTTTTCTTCTTTTTCTTCTTCTTTTTCCACTTCTTCTTTTACCCTGTGAAGAGTCACTGAGGTACACACTTAAACACTGTACACCAGATTTCTACAGCTGTGTCAGTTTGTGCCAAAGCCAGGGTCTGTGCAAATAGTTCTTATGTCCATTCTGCACTGTTGTCACTCCATCATTTTTTTTTTTTCTGTCTTACCCTCTTTCTCCCTCCCTCAGCCTTGTTTTCTGACTGGCTGTTAGGCAAGGAAAACTCTGTCTTCCAGTTAGAAATCCTGGGTTTGACTTGCCAAGGTGCCTCTGCCTGGCGGGTACAGGCTGGGGAGTTTTTCCCCGATCTTTCAGGTCAGCATATGTGCAGACCTGCCAGTGCTTAAACCTGCTTTATGTGGATATGCATGCAGAATATAAAAATGTGCATGTAAAAATCCTGTAAGCCATGCCAGGGCTGGTTATGGAAACATAAAAACGCTAGCATGCACACTCTCAGAGATGAAGTATGCAGATCGTGCAACAACGTAACTGCCTACACAGTGTGTTTTTTTTTTTTACAACATGCTTTTACAACATGCATACACACATCGGAGAATGAATTTGAACACCTAGGGAAAAAAGTCAAATTGTTTAAGTCAAGCACATGGAAGACAAAGAAGAGAGATTAAGGAGATGGGCACCGTATTGATGATTTTGGTTTTGAGAAAAGTGAGATTACTAATGCCTCATTGTTTAATAAGTAATCAAGTTGCAAAACAACTTGTCTTGACCTTTAGGTTGGTAATTCTTATAACTCTTGCAATTGAGCATATGTCACTATATCACAGGTTTTGATTCATCTTGTGTATACGTGTGTGGATCTTATATTAGTATTTTTAATTGACCCCCTTGGGGATGCTGGGAGCTTTTTCAGCATAGATAGTATTCCAACCTTCTGGGAATTCTGTGCTAGAAACTTCCTCTTTTCTGTCACTCTCTTTGTGTATGCCTTGCTCAGTTGCTTTCTTTCATTTGTTTCTAGCGTTTTCTGCCTTGCTGGTCCATTCACTTGTATGTGTTTGATAAAGTTTTGCATACTTTCTCTTAGGATTGATAATTGGGTACATCAACTACGTGTATTAGGTACATTTTTTGGCTCCAAGGAAATGAGACATACGGAAGTATTTTTTTTAGGTAATTTGGGTCCATTTTTACATATATGTTTTAGATTCCTTCTTTATGTTTACATTTGTATTCAGGTGTGGTTTTTAAGTCCCTTGAGTGATAAAGTGGATGGAGTTGTCAGCACCAGGGGCATCTTCTTAGATTATGTGCGCAAATGCATTCATATGTGTACTTAAATTTTCTTTTCCTTTTTTGTCCTGTTGAAGTGGTGTGTATGTTTTCAAATGCTCATAGCCCTGATATGGCTCTATGCAGTTGGCTGGGCTTTAAACAAAAAAAAACCAATAACATATTTTTAATTAAGCACAGCCTATATGTTCTGCTACTTTCAGTGCAATATTATTGTGTCTGCTGTTTTCATTGCAGGCAAAAGCATGATGTATTTGAATACATAGTCTTTTCTTTGCTGCTTATGTCATTTCAGCATGGTGCATTATATAATCTGATGAAAACATTTCTCTCTGTCCTTATAAAAGTAGGCTACTCCTTTTTTCAGTCTCCCTTTCAGAAAAAGGACCAATTCAGGTACGGATGTCATACAATGCAGTGTTTGAGTGTTTTCACAGCAACTATCGGAGCTGAACTATGGTTGTGTTGGTATGTTGAGGATGTCTTAGTCTGAAGTTTTCAGTTTATAAGAAAACAGCAGTTTGTTTGTCACCATGACTGTATTTGAGTGAGAAGAAAAGCCACCACCAGCTAACACTAGGAGGCATTTAAGAGCTGACAGTGGCAATGCATAGGGCTTGATGCAGTGGTTGACCCAAAGCCCCTTACTGGGAGGGGGGGATGCTGGCGGCTGTTTCAGTATAAACAGTATACCCATTTTCTGGAAATTCTGTGCTAGAAATGTTTTCTTATCTGTCACTGTATTTGTTTCTGACTTGCTCCCTTGCTTTCTGTCATCTCGTCCTTTTTATTTTCTGCCTTGCTGGTTCATTCATCTTTAAGTTTTCCATAAAGTTATATATTTTGTGTCTATTAGAATTATATATTTTGTGTCTATTAGAATTGATAAGTGGGTGCATATATTTATTGCTTTCTAGCTGTAAGAAATATTTTTAACCTTAATTTGAAGCACTTAGTGGCAAAATTAGGTACTATGGGCCAGATTTTATGCATGTTTTTATGTACTTAAATATGTTTGTGCATTTGTATTCAGTTTTTATTTAGATCCCCGCCCTCACCCCCCCCCCCCCCCCCCCCCCCAGGATAAATTTGGTGGAATGGCCAACACCATGGGTGTATTTTTAGAGTCTTTGTGTGAATGCATTGATATGTGTACTTCATTTTCTTTTCAAAGTTTCCTTTTTTCCAGGCTCACTGACATGTTTAGATGTGTGTGTTTTGTTTGAAATGATTACAGTCCTGATATAGCTCTGAGGAAGCTGTTCAGATTTAAGCACTACTAATACTACTAATTTTGACCCCATGGTATATTTTGCATGCTGGGTTTATACTCAGTCCTGTGGCATTTGCCCTGATTTCTTTTTTTTTTTTTTTATCCTTTTCTATCACATGCCATATATGATGTTAACATATATAGAATTATTTTAGTATGGTGTGATCATTTCAGAAAACTGAAAGAGACCTGTGGTTTTTTTTGCAGAGCTAGAGTATCGTCTGGACTACCAGCTGAAGGAGAGGAGCATGGAGAACAGTTACGTGTCCTTGCTGACCTCACATACGGCCTACTGGGCCAGCCGCGACATAGCCCTGTTCATCCTGGTGCACCTCTTCCCACAGTTGCAGAATGACATGCCCGTCTGACAACAGCCCCTGCCCCCCTCCACCCACCCACCTGCCTCCAAAGCAGATTCTCAGCAGTGTTAACTCATTTCACAAAGAAGCAGAACTGTCAACTGCTTTTCCATTTCCACACCCATATTTTGTTTCTTTTCTTTAGGGGGGCTGGGGATGGCAGATCTTCTTTAAAACCCTGTTCTTGAAATGAGAGAAGTCTTGAGCACATTAGGGTAGGTGGGTATGTGAATGTTTTCTCATTTCCTTCAAACTGAAATATTTATATAACATGATAGTGATGAACTGTTTTCTGATTTTCCTTTAAACTGAGATATTCATATTACATAATAGTGATGAACTGTTTTCTGATTTTCCTTCAAACTGTAGTATTCATATTACTTTGGATGATGTATGCAGAATAAAGATAAGATTAAGGCAACTAGATATTTGTATAAAATCAAAGGTGACTTAGAAAGAGATTGTTTTTTTGTATAGATACAAATAAGTGTTTCTGTGCAAGAAGAAAGCCAAGTCTGTTTTGGAGGTACAGTTTTCCAAATGTTGCTCTGTTCCTTTTTACCATACTTTTACAAAGAATATCTATGTATGACTAAAATATCTCCTATACTGGATACAGCTTCATGTTTCAGTGTTTCAGTTCCCATTGTGTTATGTTTAACCCTTTGACTCCCGCACCCTATCCACCAACTGCAAAAACTTAACTCTTTAAATCCCTCACCCTATCCACCAGCTTCCTGCAGGAAGCTGGTGGATAGGGTGAGGGATTTAAAGAGTTAAGTTTTTGCTTTGCTGGCATAGTTGACAATGCAGGTGGAACAGTGTGCAGGAGACAAAGGGTTAAAGCCATGCACACCTGATGGATAAATATAAATGGACATTACAAAACAAGAAGGGATTTTCTATTCTGCAGCTTTACATTTTTTAAGCAGAAGATAAAACGGAATGTAAACTTAGGGAATTGAAGGAAGACTGGACATTTTTGACATTCTGTATACTTTCTGTACAACATAGTTTTTTCTATGTTTAAAGTTCATCCTGTTAGGAAGGATTAGTTTGTCATATCTCTGTCTTTGCTTTTAACCCCTTTGCTGCTTGCTGCTTTCAACTACAGTGTGTACTGGGAAATTGTCCAGAAAGAAAATTTAAAATTTCACCTACAATTTTTGTTTATTCATATCTCCAAAACTAGAGATGGATCAGAAATGAACAGAGATTTTTTTGTAATGATGTAATTTTCAGTTATCGAGCTGGATTGTCCACACAATCTTCCTGAAAAGCCACGCTACTTTTAGTTACATATTCTCTCTCCCTCTCTCAGTCACTTGCTCTTTGTATCTCACACACACAACACACACACACACACACACACACGCACGCACGCAGCGCGCGCACACACCACACACACACGCACACACGCACCACACACCACACACCACACATAAACACACACACACACACCCCACACACACACACACACACACACACACACACACACACACACACACACACACACACACAGAGGAGAGGATACAGAAAAAGAAAGCAGGGTTGAGTGTTTCTTGTCCCTTTCATCGCTTCTCCCTCATGCATTTCCACATCTTCAGCACCCCTGTCTAACACTCGCACACACACACTGACACACCACACAACAGAGCTTGCTGCACTCAGGAACTAAAGAGCTGTCAAGAAACTTAAATTTTGTAACTTAATGGTTGATATTTCTGCAGTAGTGAACAAAAGAGTATCACTTCTTATCAGATGTTAAATATCAACAACACGTCGGTGATCATGAAATCATGACCCAATATTGTCTCAATAGTGCAGTGAGGAGGTTAAGCTGAAAGAAGATTAATTCCATGTGATTTTGTTTATTTGTCATTATTACGTGTTAATATGAAGCTGACTGAAGATCAGTTGTTTGAATGTTTGTTTAGTTTGTGTGCATTGATTGAACTGTTTATTATTTCAGTGTTTGTCAGTTAACTCAGGGTTCAGACAGAAGATATCTATGGCTTTTATTTATCACTGACAGGCTGATATTTAAGTAGTGGTTGTGATGGGACCAGTGTACTTTCTTCTTGATCGTTATAGTAGTGTTCTTTCCCTTTTTTGTATTAGAAGCAGCATACTTTCTGTAATAAACATTGTTTGTAATAGGAGTAGTTTACTTTCCTAATTGTAATTGGAGTAGTCTACTATCCTGTTTGTAGTATGAGTAGTCCATGTTCCTGTTTGTAGTAGGAGTAGTCTGCTGTCCTGTTTCTGATACGAGTAGTCCACTTTTCTGTTTGTAATATGAGTAGTCTACTTTCCTGTTTGTAGTAGGAATAGTCCACTTTCCTGTTTGTAATAGGAGCCATCTACTTTCTGATTTGTAATAGCAGTAGTCTACTGTCTACTTGTACTAAGAGTAATCTACTTTCCTGTTTGTAATAAGAGTACCTGTTTTCCTGTTTGTGATAATAGTGTATTCTCTGTAATAAGATAGGTTACTTTTCTTTCTTCATAAGAAATGATACAGTTTTGCTTTCTATAAGAAAGTGGAATTTGCCTTTATTTATTTATTGTGTGTATGTGTGATCAGAACACAACTTTTGATCTTCTAAGCTTAATTGTGCTTTCTGTAATAGGAACAGTAAACATTCTTTTTTTTTATTCCATTATGACAATAGTACATTTTACCTTCTGTAATGGTAAAAAAAACCAAAAAACCTTCTGTAATGGTAATAGTACATTTTACCTTTTGTATTTTGTAGTGGTAATAGTACATTTTACCTTCTGTAATGGTAATGGTATATTTTACCTTCTGTAATGATAATAGTACATTTTACCTTCTGTAATTGTAATACATTTTACCTGCTGTAATGGTAATAGTACATTTTACCTTCTGTAATGGTAATAGTACATTTTACCTTCTGTAATGGTAATAATACATTTTACCTTCTGCATTGTAATACATTTTACCTGCTGTAATGGTAATAGTACATTTTACCTTCTGTAATGGTAGTAGTACATTTTACCTTCTGTAACAGTAATAGTACATTTTATTTCTGTAATGGTAATAGTACATTTTACCTTCTGTAATGGTAATAGTACTTTTTACCTTCTGTAATAGTAATAGTTCCTAATGTAATGGTGATAGTACTTTTTGCCTCCTGTAAGGGTAATAGTACATTTTACTTTATGTGTAATGGTAACAGTACATTTTACCATCTGTAATGGTAATAGTACATTTTACCTTCTGCAGTGGTGATAGTACAATTTACCTTCTGTAATGGTAATAGTACATTTTACCGTATGTAATGGTGATAGTACATTTTACCTTCTGTAATGGTAATAGTACATTTAACCGTATGTAATGGTAATAGTACATTTAACCTTCTGTAATGGTGATATACATTTTGCCTTCTGTAATTGTAATAGCACATTTTACCTTCTGTAATGGTGATAGTACACTGTTTTATGTAATGGAACAGTGCACTTTTTTTCACTTGATAGAATGGTACTTTTTCTGTTCTGTTAGAATTTGAAAGTTGAGTGTTTGTTTGTTAGCCTGTTTATCTGTCTGTTTATATTCATTTACTGAATCTTCTGTTTGTGTGTGTAATGTGAACAGTACACTTCCCCTTTTCCTTTTGTTGCAGGAACAATGCACTTTGTATTTTTTGACTCTCTGACTCTGGCCACCAGCTTCCTGCATTATTAGCCATGATAACAGATTAAAAACTTAACTCATTTACATCCTCTCTCTATCCACTAGCTTCCTGGGGTGTAAGAGTCAAGTTTTTGTAGCTGGTGGACAGGACAGGAAATGAAAGGGTTTGAGGAACCAAACACTTTTTGTTCTGTTAGAAAAATGCTGAAAATTTTTATTTTTGTTTGTTTGTTTGATTTATTTGTTGGTTGGTTGGTTGGTTTGTTCAGCATTGATGACAACTGATTTGTCAATAGTACACTGTCTGGATATTCTGTTGATCAGATATCTAATAGATGGAAGGAGAACTTATGTCAGGATGCATGTGATGGTGGATGCACGTTTCCTTGCTGACTTATTCATATTTATGAATGGCTGCAGATTTACACAGACATATTTATATCCTCCACCTTGAAAAGAAAACTTTTAAACATAGTATTAGAAATGAAGACAAGCATTATTTTTTTCAATGTGTTACTACTAGCAAGGTTGTGCAATACTGTTTTGGTTTTTTTTTTCTGTCAGACTGTTGGATAGTTGGTGCTTTTTTTTTTTTAACCGAGATTAATTGATATAATATATGGAAGCATGTTTCTTGTAGTCTTTTGTCTCTTCGAAAACAGCACTGGCAGATATTTTGGTAACAGCACTGGCAGATATTTTGGTAATGTGCCAAGTTAATAGTCTTCTTTTCCTGTGTTCTGAGTGTTAACATTTTTTTTCTTATTGTGTATCAAACCGTTCCTGTGTTCTGAGTGTTAACATTTTTTTTCTCATTGTGTATCAAACCGTTCCTGTGTTCTGAGTGTTAACATTTTTTTCCTCATTGTGTATCAAACCGTTCCTGTGTTCTGAGTGTTAACAATTTTTTTCTTTATTGTGTATCAAACCATTCCTGTGTTCTGAGTGTTAACATTTTTTTTCTCATTGTGTATCAAAACGTTCCTGTGTTCTGAGTGTTAACATTTTTTTCCTCATTGTGTATTAAACCGTTCCTGTTTCTGAGTGTTTAACATTTTTTTCCTCATTGTGTATCAAACCGTTCCTGTGTTCTGAGTGTTAACATTTTTTTTCTCATTGTGTAATTAAACGTTCCTGTGTTCTGAGTGTTAACATTTTTTTCTCATTGTGTATCAAAGTCTAAAATCTTGTGAAGCATAGGTCTTTTACTACATCTACTGTGACACTGGATTTTCTAGCTGCATGTAAGATTAATTTCTGTGTAAATTTATGGTATCACATATTGTTTGTGTCCTGGTTAGATTAGTAGTGAGACAAGATCAAGAATGACCAAAAAGATGTAGCTTTTATGTATGTTGTACTCTCAGTTTCACATGACACCAGTCTAACCACTTTCACTCTCTTACCCTATCCACCAGCTGCAAAAACATAACCCTCTCACCTTATCCACGAAGCTTGTGGATGGGGTGGGAGAGTGAAATGGTCACAGTTTTGCTTTGCAGAGATTTGGCTTATAGTACAGGCAGCTGATTGACAGGGTCTCATAGAGTTTAAATACAGTAACTCAAAAAGCTTGTGTGCACTGAGTGCTGGCTGTATGACACAAACTCATTTACAAACAATCTTAAACATACACACTACATCCACTGACACACAGCTCAGTAAGTTTATATTATCTGTGTAAATTATATGGTATCACACTATTTTCACATACAACATATATAGACAAGCAATATGACCAAAAAGATGTACAACACTCCAGTTTCACACACACCACAACAGCTTTCACACCTACCCACCACACTGCAAAAACACACCCACACCACCACGAACAGGGGAGACTGAAACACAGTCTTGCTTGCAAGATTGCTTATATACACACGATACACGTCCAAGATTAAATACAGTACTCAAAAAAACTCACAGACGCGAATGACACACAACTCACACACACACACACACACACACACACTCACACTCAACACATAACAACACACACACACACAAACACAACACACACACACTCAACACACCACCACACACACAACAACACACAACTCACACACACTCACACACACACACACACACACACCACACTCACACACACACACACACACACACACACACACACACACACACACACACACACACACACACACACACACACACACACACAACACACACTCACACACTTGAGTACTACGTTGTTACAAAGTGAAGTATCTGTTCTAATGGCTGACAATACATTGGTGCTATCAACACAAGGTGATGCTAATGTAAGCTTGTACAGGTTTCTTCAGGTTTTTGGGTTGTGAAAATTTTAAACTAAGGTGTCACTTTTAACAGGAAAAGAAACGTGTAGGAGCAGATTAAGGTATTGAAATGTGTGGGGTGGGGTTTTTGTTTTCATTATTTCAACTGTCTGTTTACTTGCTTAATGCAACTTTGCCATGAATGAAATGTACATTTTGGTTATACGCCAACATGTAAACACCAGAATGAATACACCATTGATTCTAAGATTTCTAAGGTATGTGTGTGCTAATTTTGACTTTGTTTTACCACTGCTTGGATTAATTATTATCATTGATCTTACTGCTGACTAAGATTCATAAATGTTCAGTCCTCTTGGATTCAGTGGAGCCTGGAGATGAACTGAAAGAGAACAAGAATAATACACATCATTTCATTTTTTCTAGGTAGTTTTGGGCATATTTTTTTATGTACCAGAATCAAACTTGCACATGGACGTTCGTAACCCAACGGGAAAAAGCTGTTGTTTTCCTGAACACTTTTTCTCTATCACACTTAACCCTTTGACTCTCTTACCCTATCTGCCGGCTGCAAAAGTTTGACCCTTTCACTTCCTAACCCTATCCACTAGCTTGGTGCAGCTGCTGGATAGGGTAAGGGAGTAAAAGGATTAAGTTTTTGCTTTGCTGTTGTAGGTGATAATGCATGATGCTGGCGGGAGAATCAAAAGTAAAGGGAAAAGGTCCATCGCTGATTTATAAGGAATGTTAGTGGACGTATCAGGATTTCCAAGTACAGCTAGAAGTAGCAGTGAATATGGATGAACTCTTCCTCTGTCTGTGAGACAGGCCTGGAAGGGAACAAACTGATTGTATTTATACAGTGATGCACAGAAAGGGCGCCATTTGAAAAAGAATGCAGACTGAAAAAGACTCTTCTTGTCAGGGCATAATCCTGTTCTGGTCCATAGTCCCAATTGGCGCGTTCCTGCTGTTTTTGCAGGCCTTGTTCAGTGCATTATTTGTGTTGTCCATAGTTCCTGCCCTTTGTGCCATTGGCGTGAAGGGCAGCCACAAATATCTTCCATTCCTGTCTGTTCTGGGCAAGCCTCTTATGGTACCCAGGTGTGTTTCAGTCTTTGTGTTGCACAGTACATGTGTTGGTCCACGGTCTTTCACTTTGTTCTGCTTCCTTTCTGAAGATCCGTGCTGCTTAGTGAATGTTGATGATTTAATCATAAGTATTATATGTTCCCCCCCTCCTCCCCATTTTAAGATCTTGTCAGCCTATAGGGTTTTGTGCAGGCTCAGGGAGTCTGGTAAATAATTGCTGACAGATTTGGGTGGAATGCATGTAAAATTATCCGAGTGTGATGAATCCCTTCTGAACAAACACCAAACTCACTCCAAACATTTAGATATCATACATGTTTTCTAAGATACTGCTGTCATAAACGTTCCTTAATATGTGTAGTTTCTGTATCTGTAGGATTCGTCGCTTCACCAAGATTTATGGCATTATCGCGACGGGTGGGGGTGTGCGCAGCTTTAGCAGGTTCACTGTTGGGATGATATCAATCTTTTAAAGCTTTCAAGAGTTGGTGCTCTCACAATGTTTTCTTCCAGATGGTTCCAGTCTCTTACTGTACTAACAAACAATGACTGTTTGAACTGCTCTGTCTGGCATCTGCTGACTTGGAATGTTCTTGTGTTGTTTCTTACATAATCAGAGATCGCACTGGTGGTATCGTACTGGTCGCCAGATGTTTGTGGCCTTATGAGTCGTCCTGGTTTGTGTGGAGTTAGATACTCAGCAGACGGTATGGCTGGTACCATCCCCACAACCACCCTGAAGAGGAAGATGACGTGCAGGTCACGTCTGCGCTGTTGGAGTGTTGGCAGTTGCAGATAGTTTAGTCTGTTAATGGAAGAAGTAACCGGCACAACAAAGAAGCTAGGAGCTAATACAAAAGTCGGAAACAAGGGAAGATAAAAGAGCAAAACCAGATGTTAAGAGAACAGATGGATGAAAAATAAGAAGGAAAGCAAAAGCCAAGAGTCAGGTTTACAAGATTTTGATGCTTTAGTGCATAACTTACGTCCATGAATGATCCCATCAAAGCAAAACAAAAGCCTACTGGAAGAGGAGATGACAGGAAAATGAAATGAGGATGAAATTCCAACACACTACTGTTATTCATGTTAAGATACTAGGTGCCCATCTTTCTTGGAGGACAAGGGAGTTGTGCCACTGGATAAATGTTGATATGTCAGTAATGTCTGTTGTGATTGTACATTTGTAGAATTTCTCATGCTTATAAGAAAATAGTTTTTGTAATCTCTTAGGGAGGGAATAGGCCTACAAGATTACAAATTATGTATGTCATCCTACAGGAGTCTTGGAAGACCAAATTCAGTAGGTTTTCTGAAAGGGGGACGGGGCAGGAGATAAGAATCAGATAATTTTCTGTTTCAGTCTCAGTTTCTCAAGATAGCAACTCCATGCTCCATATATTCCATGTGCACTGATGCCATGTGATGGAGAAGATCCAAAATGACCTTGGCATAAGCCATAACCCTGTGCCTAAGCCCAATACTCTGGCAAGATCTTGAGGTCCTGTTTAATTTCCTGTAAGTGTTAAATGTTCACTTGTGTCTTTTTGTGTATCTCATCTAGGAGGAATTTGGGAAGACATTCTTCTATGGTGAAGGGGAAAGAATCAGTGGAATTTTCTTCATGTTCACCTGTGTCTTGAATAAGTGGGTTATTAATGTTCACTTGTGTCTTTAATTAGTGGAAATGACAGGAGGGGCATGATTTTGCCCGGCATCAGTCTGCAAATTTCTGATCTGTGATTTTGAATACTTGGCATAATGTTCAGCCTTTGTGTGCTTTCATCAACAAACCTTGCCATCCATGATGTGCTTTTTGTGGACTTGACTGTTGCAACCATTCCTGTGTACATAACTTATTTGTTGTCTCCGAGATGAAGAATTATAACTTTGTTAAACCATTACAAATGTGTGGTGGTTAAAAGTGTAGCATCATTGTTTCGTATGTTTATTTAACTCATAATATTTGCATTTAATGGTATGCAATTATAGAAAAAATAAGACTGCCAGGGGGCATTTTCAAGATGAGTAAATGCAGGTATGGCAGTTTTTGGCTTGTCATGACCCTTTGACACCCTCAGCCTACTGTCCACCAGCTTCCTCAGAAAGCTGTTTGAAGTTAGTGGATAGGTTAAGGAGTCAAAGGTTTAAGATACAGTGATGTTGTTTGATGTACATATTGAATACCATATTTTCATGTAGTATTTTTTTGTGTGTGTGGGCTGCAATCCCCATGTGTACTCAAACATACAAGTGGACTTGTACATATATGGCCTTTTTTTTTTTTTTTTTTTTTTTTTTTTTTGCACTGACCTTTAGGCAGTCTGACTGTTTTCAGAAGTGTTCCTGTTAGGTGTTTTCGTTTTTCCATAAGCCACCAGACACAGAAACTGGACTACACGATTTTTAGCTCACATATTTGATATTGTGCTTGCCTATGCACACAAAGGAGTTTCAACCACTAGCAGATCTGCACCTGTATTGACCAGGGAGATCAGAGGAATTTCTACCCTTTACGCACCAGGCAGGAGGTACCCAAGCAGGCTTGAACGCAGAACTCCCATTAAGAAGACCAGTGTCCTAACTGCTCGTTTGTCATTGGTATTTGGTCCCCTTACCCAGTAAGTGTGTGGAGTTGTGGATCAGCAACATCACCCCCAGGTATTGCTGCTGCTTCACAAACCAGTATTTCTTATAACGCCCACCAGTATGCTATCTTTTCCAGTTTCCATTTCTTTACATATAGATATTTTTGCGGGCTGGTTGGTTCTTTTGAAAGAGCCATTGATTCAGGACCTGGTACTTCGAGTTCAGTTCCAGCCTGCAGCATTGGAAAATGGTTTGTTTGCTGACCATCTAAATGTTTCCATCATTTTGGTTATATCAGCGTAGTGTTTCATAGGTCCACCCCCACCACCCCACCCCAAGACTGCTGCATATGGAATCATCTGAGGGTTGTGAATCCCTCATAAACATACCACAAACTAAAAAATCCTATATTGAAAAGGGAGTACATTAATGAGAGTATACCCTGACTCACAAGTGCCAAGACTCTCCAGCTGTTGGCTGTTCCAGGCTGTGCTGTCGGTATAGCAAGGAGGCTAACTATTATTATATATAGACCAGAGAGGGTATGTGTGAGTGTGTGTGTGTGTGTGGTGGTGTGTGTGAGAACTATTATTAGATATAGATCAGAGAGGGGTGTGTTGTGTGTGTGTTTACCAAAATGTGTCGGCAAGATTTTCTCAGCGATAGATCTTTACCAAATTTTTGTTAGAGGAGTGGGTTAGGGTTAGCGTTCAGCTGTTATGAATGATAAGTCTGGACGACAAGGTTTCAAGATCAAGGTCACACTGAACAAAAACATGGCTAAGATCAGTGCTTTTTAAGGGAGATGTGGGAACAGCACTTTTTGAGAAATGTTGGCGAATATTTAAAATGTTTTCACTATTTGACAGTATACTATTGCCCTTCATGCACAAGCTTTTTTCAGTGTTACAGCAGCCATGAGAAATACAAAGTTTTGATTTTCTGTTGTAGTTTGTGTATAAACAGGGGATTGTTAGAATGGCCTGACCATTTTTTTTTATACCTTTGCTGTGATGGTGAAACTCAAATCAGTGACACCATGTGATGATGGTGAAATTGAAATTGATGATACCATTTACCAGCGTCAGATCTTTAAGTAAAACTGATTTAAATCGTGTTTTAGGAGGAACAAATTGATTCTGGTTGTTGTTGTATTTTTTTTTCTGTAAAAATCCACATGAACACAAAACTAAGCGTTGTGATTTGTTGCTGTTGTTTTTGATGGTGGTGGTAGTGTGTGTGTGTGTGTGTGTGTGTGTGTGTGTGTGTGTGTGTGTGTGTGTGTGTGTGTGTGTTTTCCTTTTTTCCTTTTGAGTTTGTATTGATTGTTTGTAATAGAATTGTGAAATTATATTTGGAAATTGTTGAGATGTACACATACATGTATTTCTTTTTAAGACACATGTTGCTCATTTGTTCATGGGTTACCCTTGCTTTCAGAGCGTTTCTCAGAGTGAAAACAGTGGATTATGTATAATTGTGTTATACCTTGATGATGATGATGATGTATCTTTTTTTTTTTGTTTGTTTGTTGTTGTTGGTGTCAGTGTATTATTGATGTTGTCACTTGTGGCCTTTTGAATGTCCTGTGAGATGCTCCTGCTATGTTTCATCTGTCCTGTGATTGTGCTGTTTGTTTTTTGTTTCCTGGATTTGGGTTACATAAATGAATCACAACATTCTACGTCCCTGAAGATGTAACTATTCCAGCAGGAGCAGCCTATGTCCCTAGAGATCTAATGATTCCAACAGGAGCATCATATGTCCCTGGAGATCTAACTGTTCCAACAGGAACAGCCTGTATCCCTAGAGATCTAACTGTTCCAACAGGAAAAGCCTATATCCCTAGAGATCTAACTATACCAACAGGAAAAGCCTATATCCCTAGAGATCTAACTATACCAACAGGAACAGCCTATATCCCTAGAGATCTAACTATACCAACAGGAACAGCCTATATCCCTAGAGATCTAACTGTTCCAACAGGAAAAGCCTGTATCCCTAGAGATCTAACTATACCAACAGGAAAAGCCTATATCCCTAGAGATCTAACTATACCAACAGGAACAGCCTATATCCCTAGAGATCTAACTATACCAACAGGAACAGCCTATATCCCTAGAGATCTAACTATTCCAACAGGAGCAGCCTATGTCCTTAGAGATATAAGTATTCCAGCTGCTAGAGAACAAGTTAATGTGTATGTTGTAAGTTTTTCTTAACCAGTGCCAACCATCTCCATCTCCACGTCTCTTTGAAGGGCTGAAATAGTGTGCCTTCTGCTGATGTTTATGTGCGCATTGTTCAGAAATAAAACCAAACTTGTTTGGTGTTTTTTGTTTTGCTTTTGTTGTGTTGCTTCTTGTGCTGATCTCTTTGGCAGCAGTGTGGGCTTTCTGTGTGTTTTGCTTTTTCATGATTTTAATGTATTTTGCTTTTTCATTTGATGTAGTATCATGAAGCTGTCATTTTGAAGGAAGGTTAAGTCATCTAAGACGTATGTCTATTTCATCATCAGCTGGAAGAAACTGAAATGTAATCTACATGTACGCTAATCCTCAAAAAGGTGTGGTTTGAATTCTGTTGTTAATTCAGGACTGAAAACTAATCTATATGAATGCTTATCTTCACAAAGGCATGATTTGAATTGCATTGGTTTTTCAGATGGATTGAGTCTATATCATTCCACCTCTGGATTGTTTGTTTGTTTGTTGAATCATTTGTTTATTTTATTCGCAAGTGTTTTAAGGCTGCAACTACCACGGGCAATGGAATAAGGGTGTAGGTTTTAATGTATAGGTCCCATTTTTTAACCATTTTTGTGGATGTGCATGCTTGGGTGTTTTTGTGTCTCCAGAAGCCACTGAATATGGACATTGGCTTACTAGATTTTTAGTGTGTGTATTTGATCTGCTGCATGCAAATACACATGAAGAGGGCATTCATAGGTGTGGATGTATGTCGACCTGGGATATTAGAAAAATGTCCACTTAACCACCAAGGGATACCCAAGCAAGTTCGAACCAGGCCTTCCAGTTGAAAGATCAGTGTCCAAACCGCTTGACCCAATACTGGATTAAGGTGTACTTCTCACTTACTCAACTGGCCACAGAAATTAAAGAGGCTGAAAACATACAGCTTCAGATGCATTGTACACTTAATGACATTTCAGCTTGTAGACGGGCTATTATGTCTAGGAAAGATAATATTTCAGTTTACAGAGAAGTCAATATGACCTGCAAAGATTATATTTTAGCTTGCAGGGAGGTCAGTATGACCTGCAAATGTCGCATTTCAATTTACAGACAGGCCATAATGTCCTGCCCTATACTACACAACTCTACCCACACACAAGGAATCTTGATGCCCGCTCCCAAAGCTTAACAGACTATAGTCACTGGTCAAAAAGTTATCAAAGCCTGTGTTGTCCCCACCAAGTGATACACAAAGTATGTAGTGATTATGTGTTAGTTGTGTGCTAGCATTCAAGACACTAGTTACTGTTTTTGTTAATGTTAAAAACTATCATTAATCCTTTGACTCCTTCAGCCTGCCACACTTTCCATTCATCGTTCCACTCATCATTAACCCTTCGACTCCTTCAGCCCACCACCAGCTCCCGCCAGCTTCATGCAGGATAGGTTAAGAGAGTCGGTGGATTAAGGAAGTAAAACCACTGTAAGAAGCCATCTTATTTACATCTTATAGTTTTGTATGATAACAAACTTAGCTGCTTCTTGGTTTGATTTTTTTCTCGGGTATATTCATTGGTTTAACTGTGGTCTTGGAAGGTGACTACTAATTTTTTTGAGATTGTCTGTGGGCGTTACACATTTTGCACCACCCACCACCCACCAAAGGCTGGAAACATACATTTTTGTTGCCATGAACTGACCTGGCCTACCAGAAACAATGATGCCAGTGGTTGGTTCTGACCGCGAGTTGTGTTAAAGTGCAAGTCTGTTATGAGTACTTTTTGCAGTAGATTCCTGTGGTGGACATGTCTTTATGTGTTTGGGAATGGAGGAGATTTTGGACTTGTTAGATAGTTCTAGTTGTTTTTTTGTTTTGTTTTGTTTTGTTTTTTTGGGGGGAAGATATCTGGAAAAACAGAAATCAAAATGCCCCACAATGATTTGAAGAATGTGACAAGTTCTGTCCCCTCTCATATTGGTCTCACACAAGTAACTTACACGCATTATATTGTTGACTTTAGTCATGTCATCATTTAATCTTATTCACTCAGTATTTTGTCCCTTCTTCCTTTTGTTTTTGTGAGTTTTTCTGTTGTTTCTTTAGTTATGAATTTGCATTCTTTCTTTAGATGAAAACGTGTGTTCAGTGCCAAATGACATTGTACATTGTTAAGAAATAGTGAAAACAAGTTCGAGGGGAAAATCTGTCTCCTTCTTGCTTGATCAGTATGCTTTAAGCTGTTCAGTTTTGGTTTGTTTTATTGGATTTTTTTGTTGGTTTGTTTGTTTGGGGGGCTGTTTTGATTTAAGTTTGTTTTTTGTTTGATTTTGTTTGGGTTTTTTTGTTTTGTTTTGTTTTGATTTTTGTTTTGTTTTGTTTTTTTGCTGTGCCATCTTTTGTGTCAATCATATGTCACTATCTCCACACTGCTTATTTTGTTTCTCCAACACACCTCCAAACCCACCAATACTGGGGTTACCAAGCGAGTAGGGTATGAAGGGCCACAGAATCTGGGTTAGTTGTTCACAACACTATTATGATAAGAATAGGGATGACGACGATAATGCTATGGAGTTCCGTTTTGGGGCTGAGACTGCGTCACATGCACAGGGCTGTACTCTACTACAACTTTCATATTATATTCTGGCCTCAGTCAGGCTTCAGAGATACAGACACCGGTGGAGTTGATAAAGAAACTTGAGCAACATCACAGTGACACACTGGTCAAATGGATGAAACTCGACTGAGTGGTCCCAGTCTTCCCAGCCAGCCTATAGCTTGCTCAATTCAGTGGGGCTGAAAATTCCCACCAGGAGATTTTGATTGATGGACTTTCAAAACCACGATTTTCCAGTCAGTTGTCCATTGCCTCAACCAGTTTGTCACATTGACTGTGACCTTTTCTTTTATTCTGTTTGTAGTGATCACAAATCACTTATTTTCAATATATGTATGTATTTTATTAATCCATTTATTTTCTGCTGCAGTTGGTGTGTAGTATCCTCATTAGATGTCTTGCCTTGCTGCTTTGCCAATTTGGTCTCTATTTGAGGTGCTCTTTATTCTTTAGTACATATATATATATATATATATAACAGTTTGTATATAAATGTACAGTGCAAATATATTTGTATAGTATCTATGTACGCTTTTGTATATTCATGGTTGATTATCACACATTTACATTTTGCCTAGCTTGTTTGAATTGTGATTCTTTTCATTGTATCCTAATTTCTGTTGCTTTAATACATGAAATTAAGCAGTGGAAGATTCTGTAAGTTAGTATATGTGTTAATATCTGTGAGGGCTGATCCAAAAAGGTGCCACTTGCTTTGCAAAACAAAAATAGGAAATCCAACATACTTTAAATTTTCTATCTTTGAAGTAGCCTACTCTCCTCTTCTCTCTCGTCCACACAAAGTCTTAGCCAAGAGTCAAATGCTCCTTGATAGCCTGATTGAGGTATGGTAGCAAGTTGGAATTTCACTGTTTTTCCCAAGGCCTGGACTCTTGAAAACTTTTTGCCAGCTAAGTTTTGCTTCAGGAGGGGAACTACTTGCCAGCTGAGTTTTGCTTCAGAAGGGAACTTGTGGCCAGCTGAGTTTTACTTCAGGAGGGGAAACAACCAGAAGTTTCATGGAGCTATGTCAGGACTGTAGGGTGGGTGAAGGAGAACTTGAATGGATTGCTTCTGTAGATAGATCACAGTGACCTTGCTTTTATGGGCATTTGCCATGTCATGTCGGAGTGTTTTACTGGTACCCACATTTGGACATCGCTCATGGATGAACTACACAGTTTTGGGCAAAACACTTCTACATAATATCTGGCAGTAAGAGTAGTCTTTTCAAGCAAAATATCACTTGGGAGTTGAAAATGGAGGTAAGTCTCTTCCGTGTTTGAAAACCAGGTCTCAGTGCAATGGGTCTTTTGTCATTAGCATCTACCCACATTTGACTGGACCATTTCTTCAGGACATCATGAAGATGATCCACATTTCATCACCTGTGATCATGTCATAGTCGTAAGGGGCCCTCATGCTATAACATTTCAAACAATCAGATATGTATACCCACTATTTTTTTTCTCCTCCTCTGTCAGATCTTTATCCATCTAGCAGCCACTTTTCTCATCTCAAGACCACATCGCAGGACTCATTTGATTGTACTATATGGAACACCATAAGTTTCACTTATTTCATGAAATGATAGGCCTATGTGCTGTTCCTCTTTAAGTGTTCTCTTTACAAGCTGAACAGTTGTCTGCATATACTTGTCTTCATACACAACTGTCAAATCGGCATGAATTTTGATCAGACCATCATGTTTGAACTTTGTGAAGACGCAGGATCAGGGCTGCTCTCTGCTATGATCCATTTCTAGGACCCATATTTTTTAATGACGTTATACTATAAAACTGGATATCGCATCATTTTGAGTATGTCACATGTGTATACGTTCCTAGCCTAAAGGCTTATTTGATCTCAATACATGTTATGAATTATTTAATATAAACAGTTAAGAAATGGCAGCCTAATTGACGAGACTTTTGGATTAGCCCTCATATAGTGATGGAAAAAAGTTTCCTTTTGTATATTTCCTTTTCCTTTTCATTATTTTTCTGTTTGAAAGTTTATTCTCTGTCTCTTTGTCTGTCTGTCTTTCTGTCTGTCTTGTCTCGTTGTCTCAATTACCTATCTCTCTATTTCCATCTGTAGTTCCACTAAATCCTTTTTCTTTCGCTCTCTCTTCTTCTTCTTCTTCTTCTTCTGCTTCTTCTTCTGTTTCTCCTTCTTCTGCTCCGTCTTCTTCTTCTTCTTCTCTTCTTCTCCTCTCCCTCTCTCTTTCTCTCTCTCTCCCTCTCTCTCTCTCTCTCCCTCTCTCTCTCTCTCTCTCTCCCTCCTTTGAGAACAATGCTTTATCAAAACAAAGCCTGTGTCTTGCAAAATTTCATTGAGCAAATCTCGTCTCCATTAGTAGTATTTTAGAAAAAGGCCAGTCTTTTCTTATAAACTTGACGTTGATTTTAAATTCTTACGTAACTGTTTGAAAATGGATGTGTTGGTAATATCAGATTGATACTGTAACTTGGTGTGACTTGATGTAATGCTTAACCCTTTCTCTCACTCAGTTTATCCACATGCTGGTGGATACAATGAAGGGAGTGAAAGGGTTAAATTACCTGTGATATGAAAATGAATTTATCACGTAAATCAGAATTGGAATCGTTTTTGTGTGTTGGGGGTTTAGGATTCTGGACTTCCTCCAGAGATGTGCAATATTCAGGAAATGTCATTATCTTTTCCTTTCTTGTTTAACACACGTGCATGTGCACATATATACATATGTATACAAAATTCAGTATTCAAGAGTGTATGTCTCTAACCCTTATTGGTCATTGAGGATTACATTTTTTAAAGGTCATTTGTTTTTTGTATTGTATGAACAAGCATACAGAACAGACATAATACATAACAACAGCATTCACATGTCAACACATTGTACATTCAAGTAAGTTACATGTCATGCATCAGACAGATACTGAGAACAGGCATTTTCATGTCAACACAACTTACGCTCTTGTAAATTACATGTCATGCAGCAGACATATGTTGATAATGCTGACAGGAAACAGGGGAAACAGAAATTCAAAAATAATGCAAACACAGCAGAACTTCACATAATAATTCATGTGTACTAATGACAAATAAGGCGTTACCAATTCATCAGGTCTAGATATCTATCAGGTTTTTTGTTTGTTTGTTTTTTGTTTTTTGTTTTGTTTTGTTTTGTTTTCTTTTCTTTTTTGTATGTAAACTAGTCATAGTAAAAGATTAATCATACATCATATTTTTAATATGTGTTCATACATACAAGGATTAGACACACAAAGACACACACACACACACACACACACACACACACACACACACACACACACACACACACACAAAGACACATACAAACACACACACACACACCACACCACACCACACCACACCACACCACACCACACACACCACACCACAGCACACACACACACACACACACACACACACACACACACACACACACACACACACACACACACACCTACACACACACACACATACATATTTCCACACCTTTTGTCTTTACATTCCTACATAACCTCCACCACCATTCCAGGCGATCTGCCACAAGTCCTTAGCCTGCTATTTCTCTGGGTAGTCACGAAGAGAGAGAGGGATGATTTCGTCATGCTCGGACAATTCCATATGCACTCCACCCAAATCTATCAGTGATAGTCTCACGGACTCCTTGGGCCTGCGCAACCCCCTTAGGTGACAGCAAGGTGTTGAAATGAAAGCGGACAGGTGGGGAGGGAGACTCTCAGGGGCAGATTGGGATGGAGTGCATATGGAGCAAAGTTGAGAGTGACAAGGTAGATGGCCTAGACTCCAGACCTCAATAACTTTGTTTAAAGTTCATTTGTTTAACCCTTTGTTTCCCGCACCCTGTACACAAGCATCCTGCATTGTCAACCATGCTAGCAAAGCAAAAACTTAACCTTTGATTCCCTCCCCTGTCCATCTGCTTCCTACAGGAAGCTGGTGGATAGGGTGAGGGAGTCAAAGGGTTAAATTTTTGCACTTGGTGGATAGGGTGCGGGAGTCAAAGGGTTAATGGACATGACTATTGAGATTTTTGTTTTTATTTCTGTGTAATTTTTTGTATTTATTGGACATGACTGTGGGTGCTTTAATTTTATGTTATTTGATTTTAGCATGTTCATGTATCTCTTTTTTGTGTGTTTATTTATGATTATTGTGACGCTGCTTTTTGTGAATCAGTCGCTTGACTCGTATCCTCAGGAAAATGATTGTGAAATGTTGATGCTTTTGATTTGATGATGTTGATAATAATGATGATGATGGTGATGTTGATAAATCAGTTATGTATTTGCCTTTGTGTGATAGTTGTGTATATCTTGTCCATGTGTGTGTGTGTGTGTGTGTGTGTGTGTGTGTGTGTGTGTGTGTGTGTGTCCCATATGTCTCCATTCCAATGTCATCTCTTTCCATTCCACTGTCATCACTTTCCATTCCACTGTCATCACTTTCCATTCCACTGTCATCTCTTTCCATTCCACTGTCATCACTTTCCATTCCACTGTCATCACTTTCCATTCCACTGTCATCTCTGTCCATTTCACTATCATCACTTTCCATTCCACTATCATCTCTGTCCTTTCCACTGTCATCTCTTGCCATTCCACTATCATCACTTTCCATTCCACTATCATCACTTTCCATTCCACTGTCATCACTTTCCATTCCACTGTCATCACTTTCCATTCCACTGTCATCTCTTTCCATTCCACTGTCATCACTTTCCATTCCACTGTCATCACTTTCCATTCCACTGTCATCTCTGTCCATTTCACTATCATCACTTTCCATTCCACTGTCAATCTCTGTCCATTTCACTATCATCACTTTCCATTCCACTGTCATTACTTTCCATTCCACTGTCATCTCTGTCCATTTCACTATCATCACTTTCCATTCCACTATCATCTCTGTCCTTTCCACTGTCATCTCTTGCCATTCCACTATCATCACTTTCCATTCCACTATCATCTCTGTCCTTTCCACTGTCATCTCTGTCCATTCCACTATCATCACTTTCCATTCCACTATCATCTCTGTCCTTTCCACTGTCATCACTTTCCATCCCACTGTCATCTCTTTCCATTCCACTGTCATCTCTTTCCATCCCACTGTCATCTCTGTCCTTTCCAGTGTCATCTCTGTCCATTCCACTGTCATCTCTTTCCTTTCCGCCATCATCTCTGTCCTTTCCATTGTCATCTCTTTCCATTCCGCCATCATCTCTTTCCATTCCACTGTCATCTCTTTCCATTCCACTGTCATCACTTTCCATCCCACTGTCATCTCTTTCCATTCCATTGTCATCTCTTTCCATTCCACTGTCATCTCTGTCCATTCCACTGTCATCACTTTCCATTCCGCCATCATCTCTGTCCTTTCCACTGTCATCTCTTTCCATTCCGCCATCATCTCTTTCCATTCCACTGTCATCTCTTTCCATTCCACTGTCGTCACTTTCCATCCCACTGTCATCTCTTTCCATTCCACTGTCATCTCTGTCCATTCCACTGTCATCATTTTCCATTCCGCCATCATCTCTGTCCTTTCCACTGTCATCTCTTTCCATTCCACTGTCATCTCTTTCCATTCCACTGTCATCTCTTTCCATTCCACTGTCATCTCTTTCCATTCCACTGTCATCTCTTTCCATCCCACTGTCATCTCTTTCCATTCCACTGTCATCTCTGTGAATCTGACAGTTACATTTGGGCCATCTGATTTCATCAATCAAAGCGCACAAAAGGAATGATGTTGAGATGACTGATAAAAAGAAGAAGAATGTTGAGATGACTGATAAAAAGAAGAAGAATGCTGAGATGACTAATAAAAAGAAGAATAATGTTGAAATGATTAATAAAAAGAAGAATATTACTGAGATGACTAATAAAAAGAAGACTATTATTGAGATGACCAATAAAAAGAAAAATATTGGCAGGTCACTCGTCACAGCTGACATGATCTGAGAGCTTTTCCCATGAACAGTTAAAGTATCAAGGAGTCAAGCCATAGTGACAGTAATAAGAAATTAGTTTTGAAAACATTACTGGCCCCGTTAGCTGAGTTGGTTACAGCGCATGCTTATAATGTGGGTTGGACCCTCTGGCTGCCCACAGGTTTGTTTTTAATACAAGAATTTCACTTGATAGAGTCCTGGACTCGAGATTCCATGTCCTGAGTTTCAATCTCAACTGCATGAATAAAGTTGGCTTGTTCATTGCTTATATTTTCAGTGCTTCAGTCATTCTAGTGGTGTCAGTATCTCATAGGTTCCACTCTCTTCCCCATTTATGAGATCTTGCAGGCACATAGGTTTTGTGCAAGCTCAGAAAGAGAGAGAGGGTGTGTGTATGTCTGTGTGTGTGTCTGTATCTGTGTGTGTTTGTGTTATCTATCAACTGTTGTTAAAATTGGATAGAGTGCATGGAATTGTCTGGGTATAGTGATTCCATTTAGAATAAGAGGCAGGCTCCAAAAAAAAAGAAGTAACCTTCATGGATTGTAAAATAATAAAGTGGTTCCATCTAGGATAAGAGGCAGGCTCCAAAAAAAGAAGTAACATTCATGGATGGTAAAATAACAAAGAGTATAACAAAGGAACAACAAAGAAGAAAAAAAGGAACTTAAGTAAGCTTGAATGTCCGCCATGGTCCAAGTCTGGGTGATTCATGACACTCAGAGAATTCCATATGTGTGCCTCTTAAATTTGCCAGCAGTTGCTTGGTGAGCGCTTGAGCTTTGTAAAATAGGTCTACTGTTGCGCTGGCAGTCTTGAAATGGGGGAGAGGGAATGAAAATAAAAACCGGGACTTGCAAAACACTGACACTACCAGAATGATAGGAGTGATAAAGTGGGCAGCAATCAAGCCAACTTTAATGATGTGGCCTCGATTAAACTCCAGACATCAGATCTTGAACCACAACCTTGTCTCAAGAACCAGGCAGCCTGCATGGTCTGAGAAGAGGAGAGAAATGAACAAGACGTTTAAGGCAAAATTGACTGTTGAGACCTGTACAAGGCGACATGATTTGTCTGTATGGGAACATTTTGGACTTTTTTATTTTTGTTTATATTTTTCAAGAGTTTGATATTTCTCAGATGCGTGTATACGTATCGTTTGCATACACTGTGCAGGTGGTATGTTGCTACATACATATGATGAGCATCCACGTTTGGTATTTTCATGTTTCCATAAGGCAGACACTGATGTGACTTACAGTATCTTTAACGTGCATAGTTGATATTCTGTGAATACACATGAAAACAGTTTAGACACTAGCTGGTCTGCAACAATTTGACCAGGGAGATAACCAGATAGGGACAAACTTCAGACCCTCAGTTTGGAGGTCTGAAGTCTTGCCCACTTGACTAATGCATCTGTCGCGCAAGTCGACATGAACATCGTTTGTTTTGAGACATTTTGGACCTTCCATGTGAATGAGCTAAAGACAGTCTGGATCTGTTGATAGAAAGTCATAGACACAAGATCGCCAGGAAGTTTCAAGTTCAGTCCCAGCCCACAACATAATGACTGTCCAGTTTGCTGACCATCTTAATCTTCAGTCAGTCTGCTGGTGTCCATGTTCGGTAGATCGCTAGAAGAAAAGCAGATATTACTGTGCAAACTTAGCACAGAGAAAGTAACTATTTTCTCGCGAGGAAGCGGGCAACAATGTATGACAAGGGAGGCAACTTTAAGGGCGTAATGGTGTTATTGTAAAATGTAGTTGCTTCCCATACTGTGACATTTCTGAGGAGTAATTGTAAAGACAATCATGTCTGAAGTCAAAAGAATTAAATTGAATTAAGCAGTACTTGTAAGCAAGATTTGAACCATTATACAGAAAAACAAAAGAAAAAGAACCTTCTCTCTCTCTCTCTCTCTCTCCTCTCTCTCTCTCTCTCTCTCTCTCTCTCTCTCTCTCTCTCTCTCTAAGGACACAGTAGTCAAGTGGGTAAACATCAGACTTCCAGTCAGAAAGTCTTGGGTATGATCCGTCTAGACACTGCCGCCTTGTGGTAAAGAGTTGGGTTTTTTCTGATCTCCCAGGTCAGCATGTGTGAAGGCCTGTTACTGCAAGTGCCTAAACCCCCATCGTCTGTATGCACATGTAGAACATCAAAATGAATTCACAGAAGATCCTGTAAGTCATGTCAGTGGCTGGCTAATGGAAACACGAAAACTCCCAGCTTGCAAGAAATGGCAAGTTTGAAAAATTGCTTTTAGCTAAGTAACTTCTACCATTAGAATATAAAGTATCACTGTCATTGTCTCTCCCCGCTGCTGCGGCTGGCTGGTGCTGACTGGCTGTTGCTGGGTTTGTGACTGGCTGGGTTTGCTGACTGGCTGGGTTTGCTGGCTGGCTGGGTTGCTGCTGGCTGGGTTTGCTGGCTGGCTGGGTTTGCTGGCTGGCTGGGTTTGCTGGCTGGTGGGTTTGCTGGCTGGGTTTGCTGCTGGCTGGGTTTGTGGCTGGCTGGCTTGTGGCTGGCTGGGTTTGCTGGCTGGCTGGGTTTGCTGGCTGGTTGGGTTTGCTGGCTGGTTGGGCTTTTGGTTGCTGGGTTGCTGGCTGGCTGGGTTTTGCTGCCTGCTGGCGGGGTTTGCTGACTGGTTGCTGACTGGTTTGCGTTGGCTGGCTTGGTAGCTGTCTGGTTTGCTTGGTGGCTGGCTGAGTTTGTTGGCTAGCTGGGCTTGGTGGCTGCTGGCTTGGGCTGGTGGCCTGGTGCTCACACACACACAACACACACACACACACACACACACACACACACACACACACACACACACACACACACACACACACACACACACACACGATTGATCGGAATCAGTCTCTCCTTTTCAGAAAGCAGAATTATGGAACAAGAAAATGCTGAACCAAATTTTGCAAAGAAGAAATCTTTTTAAGCCAGTGATGCACATTAAATTTAAGAATGAAGAGGTCAGTTGTGGATCATGATAAGTATGAAATCATTCTAGTGTGTGTTTCTTGTAACACATTGCGTGCTATTGATTTTCCTTGTTGCAGACCTCTCTGTGGAATTCACTGTAACAAGCGCCAGTTTTTCTTGCAAGGTTTCTCCAGTATTTGTTTCGGTAGCTTGCCTTTCGTGCCAGGTGAGATGTACATGATGCGAAATGGATAGTTGATTGTGATTATCGCCTATTTGGGCTCTCTATTTGCTAAATATGTGAGATATTTTATTGGTATGATTATTATCATTGTTAATATCACTAATTTTTCAGATGGTATTTTCTCCTTTTTTTTCCACAGTGGATTTACATATGAAAATGGATTTTTCCTGCATAATTTTGCCAGGGACAGCCCCTCTGTTGCCATGGGTTCTTTAACGTGCACTGAGTGCATGTTGCGCACAAGACTTCTATTTAATGTTTGATCCCAAAGACTAGCACTCAGGCCACCACTGAATGTCTGGTGGAGGGGGAGAAAAAATTCATTTCCAATTTTCTTGTTTCCTAACTAGGTTCTTTAACCACTAGGCTACACACTCCACTTATTATTATTATTATTACTGTTACTATTACTATTATTGTTATTATTATCATCATCATCATCGTTGTCGTCGTCGCCGTCATTATCATTATAGTTATTATTATTGTTATTGCTATTACCATTATTATTATTATTGCTGTTGTTGTTGTTTTTACTATTATGGTTATTATTATTATTGTTTCTACATGTAGTACTACTACTACTATTGTTGTTGTTGTTACTAGTTGTTGTTGTTGTTACTATTATCGTTATTATTATTATTGTTTCTACATGTACTACTACTATTACTACTATTGTTGTTGTTTTTGTTGTTACTATTATCACTGTTATGCTTCTTCTCCTTCTGCTTTTTCTACTTCTTCTTATTGTTACTATTATCACTATCATCATCGTCATCATCATCATCATCATTCAGTCAATGTCAGGCAATGGCCTACTGTTGCGAGTTATCATAATCATTATTATTAGTATTATTATTGTTGTTATTACTATTATTATTATTATTACTATTATTATTAGTAGTAGTAGTATTGTTATTATCATCATTGTTAATATTATTATTGTTGTTGTTGTTATATGATGACGACGATCACGATGACAGTGATGATGATGATGATGTTGATGATAATTAAGGAACTCTTCTCCTCTAAGTTCCTGCTGTCCGCTTGTCCACAGTTTCTTGCTACTTATTGTTTTACTGTTGGTATTGTCATCAGCATCGTCGTCATTCTATTATAATAATAATATTAATATTATTATTATTATTATTATTATTATTATTATCATCATCATTACTGTATTATTATTATCATTATTATGATATTCAATATCGTCTGGAGGGAGATGTGTGTCTGTGTGTGAGACCGTGACCAAATGGTGTCAGCAACATTTGCTCAGCTGTTTATGATTGGATCTTTACCAAATGAGGTTGAACGATGTGGACCGATGAGGAGTTGCGCAAATGCATGCTTGGAAGTCATGACAACGAGGTCAAGGTCGCATAAACCTAAATAAAACTTTAAAAGCTTTCAGTCGGTGCATTTTGAGGAAGGTATATGAACAGTTCTTTCTTATGAACTTCTGACAGTATCTAAAATCGAGGGAGGCGGGGTTGGGGGTTGTTTCCACTGTCATGGCAGTTTATCGGTGTCTTTGACACTTTTTCAAAGTCACAGTGACCTGGAAAAGCACAACATTTGATTTCTCTGTAATAAATTTTTTTGTTGTAGTTATGAAAAGGGAGATTGTTAGAGTGGCTTGAACATTTTTTTTATTTTATTTTTTTTTGGGGGGGGGGAGGTCATTACTACTATTATTACTGTGATTATTATTATTGGTGGTGTTGGTGTGGTATATTAGTATGTTTGCTATCAGTTTTATGTAAACAACTGTACTCTGGTACACCGTCACTGTGGGAAGGGGGAGGGGGTTCTCTATAACGTCATTTCTATTTTTCTACTCTATCTGTCGCTTGATATTGGTGGTGGTTTGTTGAAATAAACCATTCCAGTTGTCTGTGGTTTTCGTGTGACTGACAGAGGGTGAAAGAGAGAGAGAGAGAGAGAGAGAGAGAGAGCTGCTCGATTGAGTGAGGGGTTTTCGGATATTTTGGTGGGAGGGGGGAGGGACGGGGAAGATTGGTCTTTTTTGTGTTCTGTTTTGTTTTTGATAGGGATTTATCAACGTTTTTGGGAGACAGATTCATCAAAGTCAGATATGTCCATGTCGCTGCACCCAAATCATCCAGCAGTTATATGGAAGGAAATTCCAGTGCAAAATTGTGGGCGCTGGCAAGATCTTGAAATGGGGACTGTGATCGGAAACCTATGAAACTCTGACAGTGCCAGAATGATTGGAGTGTTAAGATGGACAACTCTGACAGCGCCAGAATGATTGGAATGTTAAGATGGACAACTCTGACAACACCAGAATGATTGGAATGTTAAGATGGACAACTCTGACAGCACCAGAATGATTGGAATGTTAAGATGGACAACTCTGACAGCGCCAGAATGATTGGAGTGTTAAGATGGACAACTCTGACAGCACCAGAATGATTGGAGTGTTAAGATGGACAACTCTGACAGCGCCAGAATGATTGGAGTGTTAAGATGGACAACTGACAGCACCAGAATGATTGGAGTGTTAAGATGGACAACTCTGACAGCACCAGAATGATTGGAGTGTTAAGATGGACAACTGACAGCACCAGAATGATAGGAGTGTTAAGATGGACAACTGACAGCACCAGAATGATTGGAGTGTTAAGATGGACAACTGACAGCACCAGAATGATTGGAATGTTAAGATGGACAACTCTGACAGCACCAGAATGATTGGAGTGTTAAGATGGACAACTCTGACAGCACCAGAATGATTGGAGTGTTAAGATGGACAACTCTGACAGCATCAGAATGATTGGAGTGTTAAGATGGACAACTCTGACAGCACCAGAATGATTGGAGTGTTAAGATGGACAACTCTGACAGCACCAGAATGATTGGAGTGTTAAGATGGACAACTGACAGCACCAGAATGATTGGAGTGTTAAGATGGACAACTGACAGCACCAGAATGATTGGAGTGTTAAGATGGACAACTGACAGCACCAGAATGATTGGAGTGTTAAGATGGACAACTGACAGCACCAGAATGATTGGAGTTTTAAGATGGACAACTTTGACAGCACCAGAATGATCGGAGTGTTAAGATGGACAACGAACGAGCCAAAATGATATGTTGCAGGGTGGGATTTAACTCGAGACAAGAAATCTTTATTCATCTGTCTGTTCAGTTGGCCACGACACTATGTTGATAGTGCAGGGGTTGTGGGTTCGACTCTCATGAGGGCCACAGGTTAACCTTTTGATTCCGGCGCCCTATCTACCAACTGCAAAAACTTAACCCTTTGATGGCTACCTGGTTGAATCTGGCTCTCAGTTACAAAAAAGGCTACTTACTGCGTAGCTTTCATCGGCGATCCAGCCGACTTCTTCAGCGCAACTGCTGGGTTGAGAACTGGCTTAACCCTTTGACTCGCTTACCCTACCCACCAATTTCCTGCAGGGAGCTGGTGGATAGGGTTAAGAAGTCAAATGGTTAAGTTTTTGCTTTGCTAGCATGGGTGACAATGCAGGAGGCTGGTAGCCAAGGTGCGGGAGTCAAAGGGTTAAAGTTGCCCTTTTAGCTTAGTTGATCAGGGAGTGAAAGAGTTAATGACCAGTGTTTTATAGGGGGTTTGATATTAACGTCCCATCTCCTATGTCATGTTGATAGCCACAAAATCTTAGACTTTTTTTTTTCATTATTCTATGATGATGAACAACGGTGGAGATGATAACCACGAGGCTATGGAGTTTTATTGTGGATTGAGACTGTGTGATAAGGCTGTACTCCATGCTTCTTTTCATAATACTACATCCTGGCGTCAGCCAGGCCCAGGCCAGAGAGATACAGACACCTGCTGTGTTGGTCAACAGATTTGAGCAATACCCTCAATAACCATACGTGAAATGCTTGAGATTTGGCTGTGTGGTCCCAGTCTTCGCTGTGAGCTTCTTATACACTCGTACACTCAGCTTTGGATAAGGACGAGTTACGGCCGAAAAAAGTAGGTCTGTGTGTTTGCTTGCGCTTTTATCTGTCCCCGAAAACTGTTTACACAAATAAGAGTTTTAACAGGTGATTCATGGGTTTCGCATTGAAATCATTGATGTCCTCGTAAACCTGGGAGGTTCAAAGCAGAGACTGTTGGAGAGAAATCGTTAATGTTGTGAGCTACTTGATACTTGTCTGTTCAGTTTGAAGTTTTTTCCAAAGGAATCCATCGCACCCGGGCAATTCCATATGTGCTCTACCTAAGCCTACTGTCAATTATCTGGCAGATTCTTTTAGCTTTTGCAAAACCTTATGCGCTGGTTTGAGTGAAAGTTTGAATTTGTTCAAGAGGGATTCAACACGCTTGGGCAATTCTACATGCGCTCCACCTAAATCTGTCTGTGATAATTTGGCGTACTCCTTGAGCCTGGAGTTTGATTGCTGAATTATAAGATTATTATCATTATTGCAAGACAGAGTGAGCGAAAGAGAAAGGGAATAACGGATGAAAGGGCAAGAGAAATTACAGCACCTAGTCACAACAGGAAAGCTGGAGGGAAAAAGAGCACCAGGTAGACCCAGGGAGAAAATATTGGACGGACTTGTGCAGTGGATGAAGGCAGACAGGGTGGGGGATGTAAAGGATAGGTTCATACGTCAACGCCATGCGACAGGGCACATGATGATGATGATGATGATGTATGGTGATGATGATGAGATGGATGGATGGAAGGGGAAAGAGAAGAGTAAAAGAAAGATTATGTTGGAATGTGCGTGTGTGTGTGTGTGTGTGTGTGTGATCTTGAAATTGGGAGGAAAGAGAAGAGGGGTGAGGAGGGAGGTGAATGGGAGGTTTGACAGGATCCACCAAACATTAGAGACAACACCACCAGAATGATTGGAGAGTTAAGATGGGCAGCAAACAGTTTTTATGCATCAAGCTGGAACTGAATTCGAGATATTACAGTAAGTGTGCAATATTTCGAACACATACAATAATATTTCGAACACACTTGATATTTCGAAAATATACAATATTTCGAATACATACAATATTTCGAACACTTTCTGTTTTCTGCTTCTCTTCCCTTTTCTTTCTTGTCCCGCACTCACCAGTATAATTATTCAGAGTTAATCTTCCTTCATAATACAATGTAACTAATGAGTACGGACAAGAAAGGAAAGTCAAGAGAAGCAGAAAATTGAAAGTGTTTAAAATATTTAACATTTACTCTTGAACGTAAATCGACAGCTCTATCGGCACAGTATGTCTGTTTTATGCGCCTTTGAAAAACAGTGTACACTTCACTTCACCTAGTTGTTAACAGTCACGGACTCAAAACATTACAAATACCACAGAATTACATGGAATTGAACCGAAGTTTGTTCAAGAAGGATTCTTCACACTTGGACAGATCCCAACTCCATCAAAATCTGCCAGTGATAATCGGGCAGACACCTTGGACCCGTGCAAAACTGCATGCACTCGCAAGATGTTGAAATGGAAGCAAGAAGGGGAGGTGGAAGGAGCCGATGAAACAAACCGCTGACACCATCAGAATGAGTAGAACATTAATAATAATTAAGAACAGGCCAGACCTTATGATGCAGACTGGGATTAAAGTGGAGGTGTTAAAAGAGGTGGAATGGTTGGCGCCTTCAAGATTATAATGGCCTTGTTGACGTCACTGTTTTACTGATTATATGTGGCTTATTGGTATATTGTACTGATGTCGGAGTGTAGTTTAGAGTACACTGACATCCATGTCAAGAGGAAGATTGACGTCAGTGTCAAGGTTAGCGATGTACTGACGTCAGTGTCAAGGTTAGCAATGTACTGACGCCAGTGTCAAGGTTAGCGATGTAGTGACGTCAGTGTCAAGGTTAGCGATGTACTGACGTCAGTGTCAAGGTTAGCGATGTACTGACGTCAGTGTCAAGGTCAGCAATGTACTGACGTCAGTGTCAAGGTTAGCGATGTACTGACGTCAGTGCCAAGGTTAGCGATGTACTGACGTCAATGTCTAGGTTATCGATGTACTGACGTCAATGTGTGGGTTATCGATGTACTGACGTCAATGTCTAGTATACTGGTGTACTGACGTCAATGTCTTCTTTAGTGGTGTACTGACGTCAGTGCCTAGTTTACTGGAGTACTGACGTTAATGCTAGTGTTAAACTGACGTCAGTGTTAATTTAGTGATGTACTGACGTCAAAGTCTAGTTTAATGATGTACTGACGTCAATGCTAGTGGTAAACTGACGTCAGTGTTTAGTGATGTACTGATGTCAATGTCTAGTTTAGTGTACATTGACGTTCATGTCTAGTGATGTACTGACTTCAATGTCTAGCTTAGTGGTATACTGACGTCTATATTTGGTTCAGTCATGCGCTGACATCCATGTCGAGTTTAGTGGAGTGCTGACGTCAGCGTCTCATTAATTACATGTTGTACAAGTAATGTCTGAACTGTGTAATTCAGATGTTGTTGTTTCTGTGCCAATTTCTATGCTAATTTAATGGCCATAGAATCTGGAACAATTTTTCACCATGCTATAATGAAGCATGACAGTGTGGATGATAAACCATGATGCTATGGAGTTCCATTCCGGATTGAGACTCTGTGACAAGGCTGTACTATAATGCTTATTTTCATATAAGATATGCAGGCGTCAATCGGGCCCTAGAGATACAGATACCTGCTGCTTATTTTCATGTGAGATATCCTGGCGTCAATCAGGCCCGAGAGATACAGATATCTGCTGTGTTGGTGAACATATTTGAGCAACATCCTCAATGACGGATCCATGAAGTAGATGAAGCCCATAGCACACTCAACTACGGTTAGGAGTCGGTAAGGACTGAAAAATCTGGTTACAATTTTGACTGGATTGTTGAGATTCGAACCCACAACCTTCGAATCGGTAATCCGTTGCGCTAACCACTACACACAGCGATTAGTAAACGTTATGTGTTCAATGTCTGAACTTGGTAGAGGAGACGTTGATTTTTATGAGCAAAGAGCTTGTCTCTTTCGTTTCTGGAATGTGTTCTTTACAGTCTCGAAATGGCTCTCGTACTCGACTGGGCGGTCGTAAAAATAAAGTCGGTTGAGGACAGAGCAAGTCATCAACCTGATGTTATTCTCCCAAAAGCCGGAAAAAGTCAGTGAATATCCTAGTCAAGATTGCTGGAGATGCGCCAGCCGACGTTGTTCTGTGTCAAATTGAGCATCTTGTTCCGAGACAAGAACAAGAACAAGAACAGGGTTTTATTTCAGAGGGTAGTGGCATAAACACCGTAATGCTTTTTAGTTGTTGTTGTTGTTTTTTACATCCAGCCAATCACACAGGGAGCTGGTGTTCTTATCAATTTTCCAGCAAGCTCTAAACCGGCATTCTGTTGTTAGATGATTTCACTTATGTAACACAAACAGTCCATGTTAAAACATGCTCGTTGCACTTTACAGGAATAGAACGAACAACGCGCGTACTCTCTCTCTCCTCTCTCTCTCTCTCTCTCTCTCTCTCTCTCTCTCTCTCTCTCTCTCTCTCTCCTCTCTCTCTTTCTCTCTCTCACACGCACACACACACACACACACACACATACACACACACGCACACACACACACACACACATACACACACACGCACACACACAACTGAGAGACAGAGACAGACAGAGAGAGAGAGAGAGAGAGAGAGAGAAAGACAGAGAAGATGCTGAGCTAGAGTACACTCAACCTACCAAGCGAGTGACCCCTGACCCAAGGCGTCATCCTCTCTCTTTCTCTCTGCTCTCTCTGTTTCTCTCTCCCTCTCTCTCTCTCTCTCTCTCTCTCTCACACATGCACACACACACACATACACACACACACACACACACCACACACGCACACACACCACACACACACACACACACACACACACACACACACACACACACACACACACACACACACACAAACACACACACAAAATGCTGAACCAGAGTACACTCAGCCTGTTAGGCACGTGCTCTTGACTTAATTTGCCATTCTCTCTGTTTCAATTACAACACACACACACACACATACACACACACACACACACACACACACACACACACACACACACACACACACACACACACACACACACACACACACACACACTGGATGTTGAGCTTGGATTCACTCAGCCTGTTAGATGTGTGACCCTGGACCCAAGCTGTCACCCTCTCTCCAACCAGGTGGTTCGTCCTGAGGCGATGTGCCGGGATGTGGCGCTTGAAGCCAGCCGTGAGAGATTTAGGATGCCGGACCAGTATTTCCATACATCCTACAAGTACGATGCAGCTACCAGAGGTATACCCCTGTCCAGAGCTGCCTATACTCCGCCATTGGTTCTATGGGCATCTCTCCCCCTTTCTTTCTCTATAAATGTAACCCAGAACAAAGTCAGACAGAGAAATTAGAGCACCTAGTCACAACAGAAAAGCTGGAGGGAAAAAGAGCAGTTAGTAAATTCAATGACAAAATACTGGACGGACTTGCAGAGTGTATGAAGACAGAGAATGGGAGATGTAGGCCTACTTGCAGCGACAAAAGATAGATTCGTATAGAGGGCCTTGACTGCCAACGCCATGCGGCAAGGCACATGATGATGAAAGTCAGACAAATAGTGTTGAAAGATGCAGTGTGACAGATAAATTAGTATGGGTTGTGATTGTACATAGCGTTTGTATTGTTTGTATTGCTCTTTTCTTTCTCTATTTGTTTGCTTGCGTTTTCGTAATATGAGATATCCGCGCACATGTAGTTATTTCGTTGTTTGTACATTATACTTGTTTGATTATTTGTAAATATAGCAATTTGTTTACACACATAATTAATTGTTTATGCATATTTTGTACATATCATTGTATAGATAGTTTTGTTCATGTAGTCGTTTGTACATGTAGCTGTTCGTATTTATAGTTTTATATATATATAGCTGTTTGTACATATATTTGTATGTTTGTATTATAGTTGTTTGTATATATGCGTAGTTGTTTGTTTCTTTGTACATATAATTGTTTGTTTGTTAATTTGTTTGGCTGGTTGTGTGTTTCTTTTTCTTTTTCTTTCTTTTTTTTTTTTTTTTTTTCTTTCTTTCTTTTTTTTTTTTGGGGGGGGCGGAGGGGTTGTTTTTTTTGTTGTGTTGTTTGTGTTGTTTTGTTTTTTGTTCTATTCAATTATGCTTTATTCTCATATTTTATGACATATTCTGTACAAGCTAATATTTCAAATTTTCTGTTCCAGATCCTTAAATAGAATTGCGGCGTATACACATACTTACATGTAAGTACCTGTATGTCTCACGGACTGCACGAGGCGTATAAACACATCCACTCATCATCAGCAGACGGCAGTAAGTGACAGGCAGCACGTGCTGTGAATATTAATGGCATTCTTCCCCAAACATGATGTCACAAGGAACACTGACACCAATGTGTCACCATACATCTGCAGACTGCAATTATATGTATGATTATACCGAGCCAGTTCTACTAAGACGGGAGAGACAGGGGGAAGAGAGAGAGGGGGAGAGAGAGAGAGAGAGCTAGAGAGAGATTGGAGTTTTGAGTTTTTTCAAGACGGATTATCGCACTTGGTCAATCTCATGTACGCTCCAACCAAATCTGCCAGTAATTACCTGTGTCAATCTCATGTACGCTCCAACCAAATCTGCCAGTAATTACCTGTGTCAATCTCATGTACGCTCCAACCAAATCTGCCAGTAATTACCTGTGTCAGTCTCATGTACGCTCCAACCAAATCTGCCAGTAATTACCTGTGTCAATCTCATGTACGCTCCAACCAAATCTGCCAGTAATTACCTGTGTCAATCTCATGTACGCTTCAACCAAATCTGCCAGTAACTACCTGTGTCAATCTCATGTACGCTTCAACCAAATCTGCCAGTAACTACCTGTGTCAATCTCATGTACGCTTCAACCAAATCTGCCAGTAACTACCTGTGTCAATCTCATGTACGCTTCAACCAAATCTGCCAGTAATTACCTGCGTAAAATCCTATGCGTTGGCAAGGTCTTCATCTGAGGAATGGAAAGGGAGAGGGGGAAAAGACGTTTGTAATAGTAAGCTGACACCACCAGAATGATGGAAACATTAAGATGGGCAGCAAACGGGTCAGTTTTTAATGTTCCGGCCTTGCGAAGACTATCTTACACGGCGCAGAGGCATGAAAGAGTTTGGAGTCTGTTCAACAGTCGTACAGTTCCATATGCGCTTCTTCCAAATCTGCCAATAATCATCTGGCAGACCCGTACAGCCTGTACCCATGGCAATCTTGCTTTGAGGACTGCTATTGTAATTTATTTTGAAGCAGTTTTTTGTGAGGGAGTACTGTGCACAGACCTTGGCGCTGGCAAGGGTCTTGAAATGAGAAGCGGGAGTGGGGGTTGGAAGGGAAACCATAAAATATTAAGCCAACACCACCAGAATGCCTGGAACCTTAAGATGGGCCGCGGACAGGCCAGTTTTTATGTTGTGAGCTGGGATTGAACTCGAGATATCCGATCAACAGAACCGTCCTGCATGAATGAAAAAAAGAGAAGTGGGAGTTCAGTCTCACAGAGTGAACAGATCTGGATTTCAGTTTTTCGTCTTTTTCTTCTTAAGTAGGCTTGAGTTTTAGATCCTGCAAACACTCCCTATCTAAGCCTATAAATTCAAACCTACCTATCTCCATAGTACATGTAGAGGGAGCGGTGTTTTGCGTGTATGACAGTCCTTAATCCCGCCTTAAAGGCAGCCATACTCTGCAAAGCTTAAGACAAAATTTGGAAGAAATACAAGTGGATGATCTGAAGACTGTGTAGCGACTTCGCGTGATCAAAGAGTTGTTTTCCCTTTGTTGTTTTTATTAACCAGGAACTGAGAGTTATGTTCCTTGGATGAGTTTTGATCACCGTGGTCTTTGTGAAGATCGTTGCTGAGAAAACAATCTCAGACGCTGCTCTTCAGCCTCTGTCTTTCTTTAGAGTTGTATGCAACTACTTTTTGCAACTCTACAACAGAAATAAGAAAAAAAAATGTTATAAGGAAAAGACAGCACGACAGGCAAGAGGAATCTTTAACGCCTGAAAGCAAACTAGGCAGCTCCTGTGGTTCCGAAACAGGAGGGGACCTTAATTCCTGTATCCGCAGTACCTCACTGCGATTTTTGTGATTCTCATGAATTCTGTAAAGAACTTCAGTGAGGAGGAGAAAAATCATTTATGGTAGGCCCTGCTATCAGAAACACCAAAACAGATTTGATGTCAACGATCCTGCAGGGGAAAGTTGAGGTGAGGAGAAGAAAGGGACGACCGCACACCTCCTACTTCTACAACATCGCTGAAGTCTGTGGTCTGGGGATCCAGGAAGTCGCCCACAGATGTCTCAGTCGTTTAACCTGGAGGAGACTTGTGACGTCGAGCGTGGCTCCTACCGCCGATCCCGGTGAGGGAGAGAGGTGATGTGAAAAACCCAGTCTTAGGTCATGGGACAGGTGTAGATGAAACTGGTGTTGGTGGTGGTGTTGGTGTTGGTGTTGGTGTTGGTGTTGGTGTTGGTGGTGGTGTGTGGAAATGTGTGTCGTAGTGTGCACGCACACATGCGAATGCGTGATGTATTGCACTACACTGTGTTGTCTTTCCACGACTGCTTGGCACCGTGTGCGTGTGTATATATATATATATATGTGTGTGAGTGTTTCGTGTGTAGCTCTGTGTGTGTGTAGCTCTGTGTGTATGTTGTGTGTGTGTGTGTGTGTGTGTGTGTGTGTGTGTGTGTGTGTGAGTGTGTTTTTTATTCTGTGTGTGTGTGTGTGTGTGTTTTCTGTGGGGTGTGTGTGTGTGTGTGTGTGTGTGTGTGTGTGTGTGTGTGTGTGTGTGTGTGTGTGTGTGTGTGTGTGTGTGTGTGTGTGTGTGTGTGTGTGTGTGTGTGTGTGTGTGTGTGTGTGTGTGTGTGTGTGTGTGCTCTACATACAATTTTACATATCTATCATTTTTCATGACATCAGAAACTTTTTTGCGCTATCATCTCTATCAGTAGTTTACTCATAAACATAAATCTCTCTCTCTCTCTCTCTCTCTCTCTCTCTCTCTTTCCGTCTCCCTCTCTCTCTTTCTGTCTCCCCCCCTCTCTCTCTCTCTCTCTCTCTCTCTCTCTCTCTCTCTCTCACACACACACACACACACACACACACACACACATGCTTACACGTACGTATGCTTACAGAGAAAAACAGACAGGGAAACAAAGAGCACTCAAGCATATATACAGGTAAAGGAACATCTTTTGTTTCCTTCTCATTCTCGGTAAAGGAACATCTTTTGTTTCCTTCTCATTCTCTTTTCACAGAAGATGCACACACTGAAGTAAACATACACATACACCTTCGGACATACTGTATTTTATTTCTCTAAAACAGACAAACGAAAGAAAACAAAACCAAAAAAAAAAAAAACCCTGACGGCACATTAAACATTTCACAATATTATGCTACGCATAAAACCTTTCTATCTCTCTCTTCCTTTCTCATTCACTCGCTTGCTCACACACTCGCCCTACGTCTGTCTCTGAGGACATCCACAGTGCAAAAGTCTACAAATTCGTTTTAAAAGACACAACAATCACCAATTCCAAAACAAACTATGCACAGCCAGAATAAACAACATGAACAGAGTCTTTGATTTCACAAAAAAGACGCCTCATTTCTTTTAAAAAAATACACACAATACGTAAACAATTTTATGTGTTCAATAACAGAGGTTACAAACAATAATCAACACAGACTACATTTTAATATGTATATATCTAAAAGTACACACACACATACACATCACAAATGATTCTCGAATACTGAAGAGTACATGGTACAAAATCATTCACGTTTACAAAACAAGTCTGTGGTCATTATGAATTACAAAACATGCAAGTAGGTAGGTAAAGAAGGGGTGTAAAGTGGGGGTGGGGGGGTGGTTGAGGTGTCGCTCAAATACAAATATACTAGGAGAGGGGGGGAGGGGTTAAGGTAACACAACATCAAACATGCAACAACCATTTCCAATGCATTGCACTGTCACGTAGGGCTGACTCACAACAAAAAAATACAAAAACTGAACCGAAAATCGTTTGTTATTGTTCCCGAAATACGTTATTCGTGTAAATGGAACCAGTCTTCACATGCACGTTGAGTGGTCCGTAAATAATAGTAATGACACGTTTTTGTGACATAGCTTTGTCTGAAGAGCAAACCACAACACAGCAATCTTCACAGAGTTAAAACCACGATGCTGCAATCTTGGCAGAGTTAAAGATTTCCTTTCACACAAGCACGCAGGAAGGCTGAAGTCAGAGGTACAGGCCAGCAGGCGCCGTCAAACAAACCATGGTACCATGCAATATAACGCAACTGTCTACACGGTCATCCACATCAGTCATGAATGGGGATCGCTCAGTGAGGCCCCTTAACACTTTGGCTCACGCACCCTATACACCAGCTGTAAAAATTTAACCCTTTGATTCCCTCACCCTATCCACCACCTTCTTGCAGGAAGCTGGTGGATAGGGTGAGAGTCAAAGGGTTAAGTTTTGCTCTGCCAGCACAGTTGATAAATGCAGGATGCTGGTGGACAGGGTGTGGGAGTCAAAGGATTAAGGGTGGGCCGGTGCTAGATCTTGCGCTTCAACGGCATCCACTCTCAGCTGCTGTAAGTCCCTCCTGTCTTTCTTGTTATGCCATGCCACACAGGAGGACAGCTGCTGCCTGGCTACACCTCCTCTGACCACCAAGCTCCATGGCAGCCAGAAGGAACTGGAAAAAAAACCTGACCACATTCATTGCCAAATGTTGCCTGACCTTGTAGACGTCGAACTCAAGAAGTAGATAGACACATACACAAGTAATGCACCCTTGCACATACCACGACGTTATAACATAAATACCACAAACAATTTGCCACTCAATACCAATCTGTTTTGAAGAAAAACAAATACATTATGCAAAAAGGAAAATACGAAAACCCCACGCACACACAAAATTCATTACTGCATCATTCCGTTTTGTTCTCATCTACTGTGAATAGGCCTACCAGTTAAATCACTGTTCATTTTCTTCTGCTGAATTTAAAAAATAGAACAATAACCCAGAGGGTTATGCCATTCTAATCATCTCCCTTTTGTGCATAAAATTCAAGGAAAATCTATAATTCTCGAGGTCACTGTGACCTTGAAAAATCTTCGATTGGTGTAACACTTGATGTAAAGCATAGACAGTGGTAAACTGTCACAACAATGAAAACATATTCCGAAAATAATCTTGAGAATTTTTAGAAAATTTTGCATTCTTTGGTTCCTGTCACCTTGATTTGACACCTTCTTTTCCAAAACTAAGGGCTCACAACCCCTCAGCGATCCACACTTTTGACCCAGATTTGGTGAAGATTCATTCAGAAACAGCTACCAAAATCTTTCTAATACTTTCTGTAACGACACGCAGACCTCTCCGGTCGATAGAAAATAATCCATCTCCCGCTTTTTTTTAATAGGGAGATTGAAACGATGAAGACCCACCATTACGTGGAAGCATTTTGCCTCTGATACAGATCCAGTGACTAAATACAACAAATGCACATCTATTTATGGCTAATTCTATCTGAGAATCAAAAATATTATACAATCATATTTGTCTGTTTTCATCATAGCGGCAGGGATTGACATGTATTTGCTTTAAGTGTGGCAACAGAGAGGTGATTTTATCGGAGACTACAGCGTGTCAAATGGAAAGACAGAAGAACTAACGAAAGTGTCCTGGAAGAATTTGATACCACCAGAAAACTACTAGTACACATCAACAAGCGAAACCTAAAATACTTTGGCCATGTGTCACACAGCAAGAACACGGACCTCATGGCAACCATCTTTCAAGGAAAAACAGTGACAAAAGAGGAGAAAGGCAGACCTCCAATCTCATACGTCGAGAACATAACCAACATCAGCGGTCTAAACATTCAAGAAATCGTCCACAGAAGTCCAGACAGAGCAGCCTGGAGGGAGATGATAGTGTCAAAAGTGCAGAGGTCAACACCGAACCCTGTGAGGCCGACAGGTGAGACAGGTGAGACAGGTGAGGTGTCTGTATCTGGCACTGGCACGCTCGGGGTTCTTGTGAAATAGGCGCTGTTCAAGTAGTCATCATTCTCATTATCGTTCCATCGGCTTAGAACTTCAGAATCATGAGAAATCTCCAGACCTTGATAATGCATAGAGCTTTTGTGCGGGCCCATGACATTTGTCTGGACTATTTCTTTTTGATGAAAATTACTGCATCGGCCATTTCGTCTTGACTTCACTCTCCTTCTCACTCTCCTCCGTCCTCTCCTCCTTCTCCAATGACGACCTCCACCTCGGGACTTTCCTCGCCCCATTCCTCTTCGCCTCTTCCTATAATCGATGACGACGTCTTTGGCAAGGAACGACAACTCTGGCCACATCCTTTTTTGCGGTAGCTGTACTGATCGTGAGCAGAATTATTGGGGCCCACTCCGAACGGTTCGAGTGCGATACTGTTCCATCCACCCAGACTTGAAAGCGTAGATCAGTATCTGAGCCTTTAGCATCGCCATACGTGTGGCCAGGTGTAGTGTAAACTAAATGTCCACATTTCCAGATGCCTTCTTGTACAAAGTACGAATGAAACTTTATTTTTCAAAAAATCAAACTACAATTGATGATATACATCCATATCATTTGAAATGACTCAGCCATGCCTCATTAAAAATGCTGTTTGATGAACACAGGTACCATGTGGGTCTTGATAATTAAACACTTAGAAAGACTTGTGTTTGGTTCAGCTCGAAAAGGCCAAATATAAATCCACGTAGAAAAATGATAAACGACACAAGGAAGAAAAAAACACACACACACACACACTCATAAAAACCATGCAGGTGTATCTGGTTCACACACACAAACACATACATACATATATACATGAATACAGGATGCTGTCGGTTAATCTAAACCCTTCTCCCCATCTGTGAAAGAGACATCGAAAAATATGGTGGGTGGTATTTAGATCAAGCAACCATTCGCTAAGACTAGGTGAGCCCAGTTCCTTAGCCAGAAGACGGACAGTCATTCCTGAAACAGTCCACACAAAGCTATCATGGTCCTCTGCTAAGTGTGCCAACCAGGACATTCATTCCTGCTGACAATTACCCTCTTACAAAAAATCTTTGTATAACAGCGCTGAAGAAAAGGATGCTATATACATGAACGGTCAACGAGCGTTATTCCACATGACGGACTACAGCATAGTTGCGGGCAATTGCTCAGATCAACGATCTAAGCTCCCCAGCTCAAACACTAAGTCAACTCATTATAAACAAAATTGGTTGTCTGGGGCTGAATTTTCAAGGCGGAGAGTAAATACTGGTACATATGCCCAGGCCAACGAGAAGGAAAGCAAGGGTTGTCTTTCTTGCAATGGCAAGACCAAACAAAGTTGAGAGTTATTCATTTATCACACCCGGACAATTCCATACGCGCTTTTACCCAATCTATCATCCAGAAAACCCCTAAAGTCCGTACAAAACCCTACACACTGGCAAAGTCTTGAAACGGAGGAGGTGTGGGGTGAGGCCCTAGCTCACGAAACCTATATGAGACACTAAGCTGACACCACCAGAATGATTGGAGCATTAAGACAGGCAGCGAAGAGTCCAGTTTTAAAGTTACAGGCTGTGATTGAGCTCAAAGGAATACATTTTGCGTCTACAGCTCTTATAAACAAAACTGGTTGTCAGGGGCTGAATTTTCAAGGCGGAGAATAAATACTTGTACATATTCTCAGCCATCCAATATGCAAAGTACGTAAAGACTGGCAGAGCATTCTGGGATGGTCACCTAGGTAGGCCCTTTCGTTCTCCCAATCCCTCACACTTTTCTCAAAGCAGTCCCCCTCAGACATTTCTGTTTATTTTGCCTTGTTTCGTACATGTCAAGTTGTAGACCTACAGTTCACCAATAATTCCTACTGTTTTTCCCCATCGCTTTCCTAGTTCTATGCGAACAAACGAAACACAAATCGAAATCAGAAAATTGCGTAAAAAGTTCCATTTATAAAAGTTTCCGCATACCAGCGGCACGTTCGAGTTGTGAATTCGCAGACGGTATAGCATTCGTATACTGTCCGATTCTCACTCTAGAAGAGATCCTTAATCTTTAGTGTGCGCGTGCGTCACCGTCGTTTTCCGGCACGTTTTGAAAATATGTTCAAAGATGTCAACAAACAGCAAGTTTACCAAGGTCAATATTTGTCCGACTGGGCAACAGAGAAAACCTTCCAAAGGATGGCTGAAGAATGCAGGCCTACTGACGGCCCGGAATATGCACCCCTAAAGTCTGTACAAAACCCTATACACTGGCAAAGTCTTGAAATGGAGGAGGTGTGGGGGGAGGAGGCCTTAGTGCACGAAATATGCACCCTGCCACTTTAGGCCATTATGAAGAATATGTTATATAACAAAGTACAGTAAATTGCGTTTTCGTCTTTACCATGGTTTTAGTCTGCTGCCATAATATGAAGGGTAAGTTACTATGGTGTGACTGGAAAAAAAAAAACGGTCGACATGTATGCAAGACCAACCATTTAATTGCATCGAGTGAAAAGTCTTTCTTATTTGTCTCAGTGTTTGTTCTTGCCACTGCAAGAGAGACAACCCTGCTATTCCTGTCTTGGCGCTGAAGACACATACCTGCATTTACTTTCCCTACGTTAAGCATTCTTGGCCGTTTTCTACCTTCCATTAACAGTCAGCTGTCTGAATTTTACCGGGTAGAAACCGATTTTCTTCTTTTCTTTTTTCCTATCCCGTGGCTCTAACGGACAACAAGCGGTGTTTTGTTTTCCCCTTCACTTCACTCAACACACTTCTAAAGCTAGCCGTTAACAACGTTTTGCTTTTCTCCCCGATACTCTACACAGCCTTGAACCCAAGGTAATTAACCATGTTAAGAAACCCTTCTACCCCCACCCCTTTCCCTCAAAGTACCGTTTCCAACAGCACTCGCCAGTGGTTGGAGCCAGTTACCTTCCCTTATCAAAGGGAGGTAAGGGGTGCAAAAAGACCGTTTATAACGTAACGATAATAAAGTGTGTGTTTCTTTCTTTAAAGTTCCATCACTCAACGAAGTTGTTAACGTGTTATGCTCATGATCATATTTGTAGATTTTTAATGATACAACGCCCCATCAAAGCCCTGAACCTAACGGATAGCAGCTGTCTTCTTCTTCTCTTCTTTTTCTATGTTTCTCTCTTTTCTCTTCGTTCTTCTCCTCTTTTTTCTGTATGACTTTCTTCCTTTCTTTTTTTTGTTTTGTTTTGTTTTGTTTTGTTTTTTTTTTCCTTTCATTTTTCTTCTTTTTTGGTCCCATTTTCTACGCCACTTCAACGGACACAGAAGCTGGCACAGTTTTTACAATGCGCTGATGATGGTGACTACGATGGTCATCATGATGCTATGGAGTTCCATGTAAGATTGAGACTGCGTGACAGGGCTGCACTGTATGCTTACTATTATGATAATAAAAAATTATATCCTGGCATTAATCAGGACCGAGAGATACAGAGACTTGGTGTTGGTGAGGAGATTTTAAACTACTCCCTCAACAACAGACCCATGAAGCGGATGAGATTCGACTGTGTGGTACCAGTCTTCCCAATGAGCCCTGAGCACGTTCAAGTCTGGGTACGAGCCGGTTGTAGCTGGAAAATCGCACGACGATTTTTGAAGGAACTGATGGGGATTGGAACCCACAACCTTCCAGTCGGTAATCCGCTGTATTAACCACAACACCAAGGCGACTGGTTTCCTACAGTCCTCAACAGAGTCAGATATTAACAGTTTAAAACATTTGGCTGTATTCATTTTCCCAGTAATGGACACACCTGTACATGACTGGAACAAGAACCGTTCTTTCCAAAATACCCAGCCCAGCCAAAGCAAATAGGTAACTACCGTTTGATTTTTCTCACAGCATGCATTGCCACTTTCAACTTAACAGTTACGCGACGCAACCGATTGTTCACATCTGGCAAATGTTAACAGATTACAAAAGGCAGTTCTCAACCGGGCAGAACTAACCGAAGATGAGATTATGGAGCCTCATCTCTGCCAATGGAGCCTCATTTTTGCGTGTTCGAACGGTTTGCCAAGGATCAAAAACAACACACACACACACACACACACACACACACACACACACACACACACACACACCACACACACACACACACACACACACAACACACACACACACACACACACACACGCGCGCGAAAACCCCATCATCCTCTCTCTTTGTTCTAATCACTGATAAAAGATGTACGCAGAAATGAAAGTTACGCTACAAAGGCCTTATCATATCATCTCGACAGCTGTCGAATTTAAGGGGTCTGTACTCTCATGATCTATTTAAACAGGTATTTGTTGAAGTTTTGTTCTGTTTCCTAAAGCAAGTATTTGTTGAAGCTTTGTTCTAGCTTCTAAAACAGGTATTTGTTGAAATTGTGTAAATAATCATTATCTCTTTAAACAGATATTTGTTCGAGTTTTGTAAATCTCCTTAAACAGATATTTGTTGAAATTTTGTAAATCTCAATAAACACACGTTTGCTGAAGATTTGTCAATCTCCTCAGACAGATAGTTGCTGAAGTTTGTAAATCTCCATACACGGGTATTTGTTGAAGTTTTGGTCTGTCTCCTTATATAGGTATTTGTTGAAGTTTTGTAAAGTTTCTCAAACCGGTATTTGTTGAAGTCGTTTTTTTAAATCTCCTTCAAACAAGTGTTTTGTTGAAGTTTTGCTATATCTTCTTAAACTTCCATAAACTAGTATCTGTTAAAAGTTTTCTTCTGTCTCCTGAAACAGCTATTTGTTCTGTCTGCTTAAACGGGTTTTCTTTTTAAGTTTTGTTCCAACTTCTGAACATGTATTTGTTGAAGTCTTGTTCTCTTTTATATCTGCTAACTGGAGCTGAGAGCCTGTTCAACACGATTCATCACACTTGTGATTCACCTACATCTGTCAACATTTAACTGGCGGACTCCTTAAGCCTGTGCAAAACACTATGCGCTGGAAAGATCTTCAATGAAGAGTGGAGCAGGATCTACAAAACACTGACACCACCAGGTTGACTGGAACATTAAGATGGGCAGTGAACACGCCATCTTGTGTGTGTTGCAGGGTGTGAATGAGCTCATGAAAACACGGCGTATCCAGGATGCTCACTGGGATGAAGGGAATTACGAATGTTGGTCTCAGAATGTTGTGCTTCAATGGAATATTATTCAACTTTACCGAAAAGCAGCCTGAAGACTAAAGATTCATAACAAAATTCCCTTTAGTGTACAACTGATGAACTGATGATATTTGAAGATCTGTTGAAAACATGATGGTCAAGCCATTCTAAAAATCTCCCTTTGTATACAAAAATTCAGTACAGAAAATCCAGATTTTGTGCTTTTCAACACCACTATGACCTTGAAGAAGTTTCAGTTGAAATAACGCTTGGCGTGTATCGAGGACAATGGCTGACTGCCAGGAACAGATTTTAAAATAATTCTTTTATCATTTTATCATAATTTAGAAATTTACAAATTCCCGAGAAAGTGCTGTTCTCACACCTTCCTAGAAAAGTGCCAATTCTGCGCCCTATTTCTGGTCGTGTGACCTTGATTATTTTCTTTTCAGTTTCAAATTAATGCTTTTGCCATTCCCTCAATTCTACAGCTTTGACGAACATCTGATAATGATCCATCCATTAACAGCCAATGTTTTTTGTAGTCACACACACACCTACACAGACATTCACCTCTCTCCAGTCAATATGAAAAAAAATCTCCCGTTCAGTTGTTTTTATACTGGGAGACTTAAAAGCGCGCTTTAATGTTCTTATGGTTGGTGGATTATGCAAGTGAATATGGAAACATGGTCCTGTGTTTGGTCTGAAAGGTATAAAAAATTTGACAGTAACCGCTGTAGTGACACCTTATTCTACTCGGATGTCATGGCCAGCTAAAAACGTAACGAGTAAATCAGTGAAACTACTGTTCACGAGGTTCATTTGGCTGACCGACGATTAATCAGCGTTCAGTACAATTATTTGCCCTCACAGCCAGAAAACAAAGAAAGAAACAAGAACATAAAATTATGTACGCCACTGTAAACATAGTCCATGGTTAACGGCTAACCCAAGATTGTCCCACAGCAAATACTGTTCTTGTTGCTCTCACTGCTGGCCAAAAAGGTGTAAGACATTAAAAACATTGTGTCCATGTGCGGTCTAACGGGCGGACCGAAGATTAACCAGGAATTCTTCAATCTCATAGCTTAACCAAAGATACGTCGAGCAGTGAATGCTTTGTCCATGTGGGTTCTATTGGCTAATCACCATAGCACTCTTCTTCAATTCCATAACTAACCAAAAACGTTTAGGACGGTGTCGTCTAATGGCTTACTAACGCTTAATTATTCACATTGTTCTATACTCCAGTGGCTAAGGCAGTGAAAACACTATTCCTGCGTGTTTGAATGGCCATCTGCTGTAGCAAACACTCTTCCTTATTCTAAATGCTAGCCAAAAACGTGTACGACAAAGCACAATCCATGTATATTCCACACTCTTCTTCACACTTACAACTAGCCAAAAATGTGTAGGACAGTAAAAATAGTGTCCTTGTATTGTTCTAAACGACATATAAAAAACTGTCTTTTCATCTTCATGACTAGCCAAAAACGTTTAAGACAGTGTAAGCACCATCCATGTATGTCCTTATGGCCATCACTCTTCGTCATACTTCTGACTAACCAAAAACGTGTAGGACGTGCAAACATTGTGTACTCTATTGGCTAACCGACGGTAAGCCAGTAAGAAACTGTTGTCCAGTCTCAGAGCTAACCGGAGATACAGTAACACACAGACTTTTTGTCCAGACTGTGGAAAAGCTCTGAGTAACAGAAACACCAGCTATGTCACTGACCTACTCTAATCACTGTCACTACTGCTGCTGCTGTCTGAATTATCTTCGTCTTTGGACATTTTCCTTTTGCCAGACTGTTTGCCAAACTGTTTGCTGCTGCCGGGGCTCTTGCTGCCAGACTTTTTCCGGGACGGACTCCTGGATGAAGATCTCTTCCTGCTCCTGCCTTCAGACTCTGAGGAGGACAGGGTCTCCTCTTCCTCGATGCGGGCAGTGCGTGAGGCGTCGCTTTCTAGCATGGCGCCTATGGTGTGCAGATCTGAGGCGTCCACCAGGTCCAGGGGCCGCTCCCCTTCACACGTCTTCAAGTCCTTCCGGCCCCCCTTGTACAGCAGGTACCTGCAGGACAAGCAAAGGGTAAACATTTAAAGCACTCGTCTTTCGTTTGTCTCCCATTCCAACGCAAGTGTCTACATGGGCATTTAAATCAGACATGAATGGTACTCGCCATTAAGAACCCTTCTGGGTTGAGCAGTGCCAGACCCTGTGCCTCCCTTATCCTCTATAGCAGCCAGATGGGGGGAAAAAGCGGCCACGCTCATCGCCATATGTGATCTGACCATGCAGACGGCCTAACTAAAGAAAAAGAACTGGTTCCAGCTCATCAGACCATTCAACATCAATTCAGTAAAAACACTGGGACAGAAAACTTGACAAGATATCAAAATAACCTAATCCTAAGCTTTCCTTTTAGTATCAGAGGACAATTGTATAACGTACCCCTATGATAAACGTCAGGAACTGCTTCTGGCAAGAATGAAACGAGCGGCTTGGCAAAAATGAAACGACCTGGCAAAAATGAAACGACGCAAGTTTGCTCGGTTTGGTCACATCTCCTGCCATAACACACTATCAACACACTATTCTAGACTTGATGGTACCCCGGGAAGAGGTGGAGAGAGGCAGAACTGGGTGACAAACATCAAAGACTGGACCAATCTCAATGTGCTTTAACTTTAACGGCTGCAGCCCAGGGACAGAGATGGAGGATCCTGTCTGCTGTGGCGTCCCATCATCCCACCCCACCCCCCACTGACTACACTGATTATCGAATTATCCTATTAGATATAAGTATTGGCGGCGCAATCTATTACCTGTACTTTATCAATTCTAGATGACAAAAAAGAAACAGTAAAAAGAAAGAAAGATAGATAGATAGACAAACAGACAGATAGACAGATAGATTGATAGATATACAGATAGATAGACAGACAGACAGATAGATAGCAAACAGGCAGATAGACAGATAGACAGATAGATAGTAGATAGATAAGATAGAGATAGATAGACAGACAGACAGACAGATAGATAGACAACAGACAGATAGACAGACAGATAGATAGAGATAGATAGACAGACAGACAGACAGATAGATAGACAAACAGACAGATAGATAGATAGATAGACAGACAGACAGATAGATAGACAAACAGGCAGATAGACAGATAGACAGATAGATAGATAGATAGAGATAGATAGACAGACAGACAGACAGATAGATAGACAAACAGACAGATAGACAGATAGATAGATAGATAGACAGACAGACAGATAGATAGACAAACAGACAGATAGACAGATAGATAGATAGATAGATAGATAGAAAGGAAGATAGACAGACACACAGGTAGATACATAGACAGACAGACAGACAGGTAGATAGATAGACAAACAGACAGACAGACAGACAGACAGATAGATAGATAGAGAGATAGAAAGATAGACAGAGACAGACAGACAGATAGATAAATAGATAGATAGATAGATAGAAGATTGATAGACAGACATATAGACAGATAGATAGATAGACAGACAGATAGATAGATAGATATATAGATAGATAGACAGATAGATAGATAGCTAAACATATACATAGATAGATAGATAAATAGATAGATAGATAGATAGATAGATAGGTAGATAGACAGACAGATAGATAGATAGATAGACAAACATAGACAGACAGACAGACAGATAGATAGATAGATAGACAAACATAGATAGATAGATAGACAGACAGATAGATATATAAATAGACAGACAGACAGACAGATAGATAGATAGATAGATAGATAGACAGATAGATAGATAGATAGATAGACAGATAGATAGATAGATCGACAGATAGATAGATCGACAGATAGATAGATAGACAGACAGATAGATAGATAGACAAACAATAGATAGAAATAGACAAACAGGACAGATAGACAGATAGATAGATAGATGATGATGAATAGGATAGATAGAAAGAATAAAATAGAATGATAGATAAGATAGATAACAGAGATAGATAGACAGAAAACAGAAGATAGATAGACAAAACAGTGACAGATAGACAGATAGACACATAGATAGAGATAGATAGACAGACAGACAGAATAGAAGTAGACAAACAGACAGACAGACAGATAGATAGAGATAGATAGACAGACAGATAGATAGACAAACAGAGACGACAGATAGATAGATACAGACAGACAGACAGACAGATAGATAGACAACAAAACAGATAGATAGATAGATAGATAGAACATAGATAGATAGATAAATAGAAAGGAAGATAGACAGACAAACAGGTAGATACATAGACAGACAGACAGACAGACAGTAGATAGATAGACAAACAGACAGACAGACAGACAGATAGATAGAACTAGATATAGATAGAAAGATAGACAGAGACAGACAGACAGACAGATAGATAGATAGATAGATAGATCGATAGACAGACATATAGACAGATAGATAGATAGACAGACAGATAGATAGATAGATAGACAGATAGATAGATAGACATACATATAGATAGACAGATAGATAGGTAGATAGACAGACAGACAGATAGATAGATGGATAGACAAACATAGACAGACAGACAGACAGATAGATAGAAACTAGATAGATAGATAGACAGACAGATAGATAAAAAATAGACAGACAGACAGACGTAGATAGATAGATAGATCGACAGAAGATCGACAGATAAGAGATAGACAGACAGATAGATAGATAGACAGACAGATAATAGACAATAGAGACAGACAGATAGATAGATACAGAAGTAGATATAGATAGAAATGGTAGATGAAGCAAATAGATAGACAGACAGACAGATAGATAGATAGATGACAGATAGATAGAAGACATATATAGCGACAGATAGAATAAATAGACGACAGACAGATAGATAGACAGATAGATAGATAGACAGAAATATAGGGACAGAAATAGAATAAATAGATAGATAGATAGACAAAAGATAGATGATAGATAGATCGACAGATAGATAGTAGATCGAGATAGTAGAAGACGACAGATAATGATAGATAGATAGATAATAGATATAAGACACAGATAGGATGATAGATAGATGATGATGACAGACAATAGATAGATAGAAATAGATAGAAGATAGACAAACATAGACAGACAGATAGATTGATAGATAGATAGATAGATAGATAGATAGATAGATAGATAGAATCTAACAACAAAACATAACAGGCGTGGTAGTCAGGTAAAAGGGTAATACTAATAGATGGACTTCCATTCAGAAGGTCCTGGGTTCAATCCACCTAGACATTTCTGCTTGGTGGATAAAGGACAGAGATTTTCTCGATTTCACGGGTCACTATGTGACCTTTCGTGTGTATACCATGCAGGATATCAAAAGGCACGTTAATTAAAGATCCTGTATGTCATGTCAGCGGCTGACTTATGGAAACGTGAAAACACCAAACATGCACATCTACCAACGATGTAGTAGACTGTGCAACAATATAGTGGAATGTGATCGGCTCACCAAACAGCTTGAATTCTCTGTGCTCCACTAAAAGAGTCTGATTATGTGTAATAGTTCCAAATGACTTCAGGGAACAGGGCTCTACATGAACGATTTACAATACATACTAACATAATGGACATATTTTTGGGAGAACGAGTTATCATATATACAATCGCCCAGGTTCGCTCCCCGGCGTGGGAAAAAAAAAAAGAAAAGACAACAGCAGAAGGGCATCCAGGAGTCATGACCTGGATGTGGCCCGGCCCCCCGAGAGTGTAAGGAGTTCAGGGCCGAAACACTTGTCTAAAGGGGGTTACTTCTCTGAAGACCTTCTGTTGTCTAGCTCTCCCTAGAGTTTCTTTCTACCTGTACATGGTCAATCCATTGACTTCCGGGAATAGTTCGGAGGACATTCGGGAAAGACCGAACGACACTGGGAAAGACTAGATCTGCGGGCTTTGTGGGTTGGCTTCCCACTTTGCCTTTGATAACATGCCACGAGTTCCATTAATGAAAGATGCTCCCAGGATTCACCGAAAGGGGGAGAGAATGATGAATCCATCGGCACTGACTCCATCACGACTGGAAACGCACAACGGATCATGATTAATGACCAGATGGAATTTCCGTGTGCGTGTGGAAGGAGATTCACCACCAAACGCGGCATGAAGATCCACAGGACAAAAATGGGCTGTTTGAAGACTCATACGAACCAGCAGCAGCGCACTGCGATAGCAGGTGAGACGTTGGATGACCAAGGCCTGGAATTAAACCATAGTGCTAAGGACATCCACGCTGATGGTTCTGGTGCGGATTTTGCACAAGCTCTTAACGCCAAACGTGAAAAACTCAATTTGCCGCCTGCCGGTGCAAAAGAACAATGGGAGAAATTAGATGAAGAACTTGTCCTTAAGCTGAATGCGCTAATAGGGAACAGTACGCTGGAACACAAACTTGACACATACGGAGACATCATATACTCTATCTGCAGGGACACTTATGGAGTGAAGCAGCCAAAGACAAAAACGCCTCCCCAGAAATCCAGAAGACAGCAACAGATGGAGAACATCCGGAGGGAGAAAAGGAAGCTTAAAAAGCGAATGAAAACTGCCTCAGAATTCGAGAAGCGAGGGCTCCTGGAACTCTGGGAAGATCTGAAAGCCAAACACAATGCTCTCAGCAAAGTGGAATCAGCAAGGCGAAGAAAGAGCAAAAAGAAGAAAACTCAAGATCGTTTCTTCAAAGATCCCTTTGACTTTGCAAGAAAGCTGTTTGAACAACCCAAATCAGGGACTCTCACAGTGGGCAAGGAAACCCTAGAGCAGCATCTCAGGGAAACATATTCCGATTCTCAGCGCGAGGCACCACTTGAAATCCAGAATCTGGTTTGGCCTGCAGCGCCAGAAGGAAAATTCAATAACAAACCACCAACACTGGATGAAGTGAAGAACGTAGTAAAGAAAGCCAGAGCCAAGTCAGTACCTGGACCAAACGGAATACCATACCTGCTCTACAAGAAATGCCCAAAAGTGCTCGAGTGGCTCCACAAGATGTTTCGATCAGCATGGAGGAACCAGAAGATCAGCGACCAATGGATGAGAGCTGAGGGAGTGTACATTCCGAAGGAGCAGAACTCCAGCAGCATCAACCAGTTCAGGCCAATATCACTTCTGAACGTCGAGGGGAAAATCTTCTTCTCTGTTATGGCAGCAAGATTGACAAAATACCTGACTGAAAACAAGTATCTGGATATGTCAGTCCAAAAGGGAGGCATACCAGGAATGCTTGGATGCTTGGAACATGCCACGTTGATTTGGGATGCCATCCAAAAAGCAAGAACAGAGAAGAGAGACATTGACGTAGTTTGGCTTGATCTGGAGAATGCATATGGATCAGTTCCACACGATATGATCCAGCTGGCTCTTGAAATGTATCACATCCCAGAAAACATCCGAACAATGCTGAGGAAGTATTTCCAATGGTTCTCAATGCGGTTCTCTACCAAAGAATACACCACGGACTGGATAGACCTAGAGGTGGGCATTGCAATGGGCTGTGCAATCTCTCCCATACTGTTCGTGTTGGCAATGGAAGTCATCTTGAAAGCTGCAATGAAGAGTTCAGGTCCAGTGAATCTGGGAGATGGATACCAGATGCCTCCTCTGAAAGCTTTCATGGATGACACAATAGTCTTGTCCACGGATGAGGAAGAGACACACCAAATCTTAAAGCAGCTGGATGAGCTGGTGGCCTCTTCAAGAATGAGGTTCAAACCAAAGAAATCCCGAAGTCTCTCACTGCGAAAAGGAAAAGTGGCAGATTCAGTCAAATTCATGGTAGCCAACCAAGCCATCCCCACTGTCACAGAAGAGCCAGTAAAAAGTCTCGGAAGATGGTATGATGACTCCCTGAAAGACACACAAAGGGGATGTGAAACCAAGCAAACAGTAGAAGAAGGCCTGAAGAAAATAGATAACTGCGGACTGCCAGGCAAATACAAAGTCTGGTGTCTACAGTTCATGCTGATACCAAAGCTGCTGTGGCCACTGCTAATCTATGACATTTGCACCAGCACAGTGGAAGCAATGGAAGCCAAAATCAACAAATACACAAGAAAATGTCTCGGTGTCCCACCTGGTCTCACTGATGTTGCATTCTACTGTCGTCAAGCAATGCTGAAGCTACCTCTCAAATCCATAGTGGAGGAATACAAAGTTGGAAAAGCAAGACTGTTGAGCATGCTGGAGGAATCGAAAGACAATATCGTGAGATGAGTTCAGCCAAAGCTGAGAACTGGCAAAAAATGGAAAGTCCAAGAGGCTGTAAACAATGCCAAGAGAAACCTCAGCATCAAAGAAATAATTGGACACACGCAAACCAACAGACAGGGACTGGGAGCAACAAAAATGCAGTGGTGGTCCAAAGCCAAAGGGAAGGAAAAAAGAGACATTATCATACAGGAGTTGAAGAAAGAAGAAGATGTCAAAAGAGTGCAGAAGGCAGTCCAGCAAGGTCAACAGGGGCAATGGACAACATGGGACAGTGCACTCCAAAGAAGTCTCAGCTGGAACGATATGTGGCACATGGCTCCTCTAAGGATAAGCTTCCTCCTCAGATCTGTATATGACCTGCTCCCCTCGAATGCAAACTTAGTGAAATGGGGAAAATCAGATGACCCAGCATGTCCGCTCTGTCAGAAGAAACAAACAGTGGAACATGTCCTAAGCTCTTGCAAAGTAGCGCTAGCCCAAGGAAGGTATACATGGAGGCACAACCAAGTTCTGAAAGTGATCACAAACGTGGTTAGCGAAAAAACCATGACCCCAAACGCACCAATTGCTATGACAACGTTCTACAAAGCAGGAGGGAAACAGGTCTGGCCCGAAATTGCTATGACAACCAGCACATTGCCAAAGGGTCCCTCTGGATGGAGCAGTCGACTGGGAGTGTACAGCAGACCTCCCAGAGTGGAGAAATTACCCAGATGTCATCAGCAAGACAGGCATGAGACCAGACATCGCTCTCCACTCTGACTCCTCGAAACAAGTGATTCTGATAGAACTCACTGTGCCATACGAAAGCAGAATGGAAGAAGCACATATCTACAAGACCGAAAAGTACGCCGGTCTTGCCAGCACCCTGAAGAAAGCAGGTCTGCGGGTCAAAATCTTCGCCATAGAGGTCGGGGCAAGAGGGTTTGTGGGCTCCTCCGCTTATGATCTCATGAAACAACTCGCCATTTCTGGGAAGAAGAGGACTAGAGCCCTTAAAACGATGGCAGAGGCAGCAGAAAGGAGCTCAAGCTGGATCTGGGCAAGGAGGAACCAAAAATGAACTTCATAAGGATTAAATTCCCTACAGATGATGTGTGCCCCGTTAGCACATTGGTAAAACCGCGTACCGCAGTTCTGAAGCGCAGAATCGCCCAGGTTCGCTCCCCGGCGTGGGAAAAAAAAAATAGACAACAGCAGAAGGGCATCCAGGAGTCATGACCTGGATGTGGCCCGGCCCCCCGAGAGTGTAAGGAGTTCAGGGCCGAAACACTTGTCTAAAGGGGGTTACTTCTCTGAAGACCTTCTGTTGTCTAGCTCTCCCTAGAGTTTCTTTCTACCTATACATATTAACAAAATGGACATAAAAACTGACAGACTGGGCACAGACGCCATCTATTACAACCCTACAGAGCTTGACCTATTTCCGTAATGTACAATTTTACCTGAACTTGACCTACAAACTAGACTGACAATGTGACCTTCAACCGTACCGATCACCCTGACCTACCTGACAATTTCGGCGTGACCTTCAGCGCAGGCTGCGTGTAGGGGTGTCCAGGTGTCCGAGTCGGCCCTGTTGACGTCAGCACCGTGAGAGACCAGCAGTTTGACTGCGTCGTAGTTCCCCTCCAGCACCGCCTGGTGCAGAGGTGTCAGTCCTGGTGACAGAGGCCACAGTAAGGTCATTGTTATTATGAACCAAAAACACACACAAAATGAGAACGATTGGGCAAATGTGATTTTCAAAATATTAAGAAGAAAAAGAAAGAAAAAAGAAAAGACATGTTGTTATATCTGGGCAACCGGCCTTTGCCAAGCGTACACAAAGGACAACAAAGAATAAATACACAACACTTAAGGGGCGAAACAGTGGCAAGACTTCCCTGGTGTTCCGCTGAACAGCAGAAAACTGTTCTAAGAAACCTCAGTGAAATGTCGCTGCTGCTAAACGAAACATCAGAGAAGTCTTGCCGCTGCTTCTCTCTCTCTCTCTCTCTCTCTCTCTCTCTCTCTCTCTCTCTCTCTCTCTCTCTCTCTCTCTCTCTCTCTCTCTCTCTCTCTCTCTCTCTCTATACCTATCTTCTGTCCAGCCAATTAAGATTGAATTCACTAATGTCTACGCGTAATTTATCTATCTATCTATCTAGCTAGCTAGCTATCTATCTGTCTATCTATCTACCTTATCTATCTTTCTATCTACCTTATCTATCTATCTATCTACCTTATCTATATATCTATTTATCTATCTATCTATCTATCTATCTTCTGTCCAGCCAGTGGCGTTGATCCCACGCCTGTTAGCGCCTTATCGATATACTTAGCCATATTGATATATTTCGTTGACAACACCATACACAACAATATCTGAAAGTGTCAACATGCTGTATAAACGTTCACATAATGAAAAGTAAAAGGTCACGATGACAGTTACAAATGCAATTTTTGACAGTTCCTTGGTACAATTTGACTTCTATATCTCGAACTTCTCCTAGTTTTGTCTGATTTTACAGTGAACGGTGATACATTTTTATGCGCCCCCAACAAATTGTTTGCAGCCATTTCATCATTTTTGTACACCAATCATATTTCAATCTAATGTGCACTTCTAAACAAAATATCTTTTTAATTCCTTCTCTATGAATAAATGTGTGATGCTTCTAGACATGAAGTAATGTACATGAAATACCAAGTAATTTTGGCATGGCTATGCGCGCTGGCTGACCACTGGTGCCAGAGATGATCTACATGTACCAGATCCAATCTGCGCTCTTCTTTCATAGCCCTTCTCGTCAAGAATTCACACACGTGGCCTCTGGAATGCACAAGGCCAACGTGAAGTGCTTCTGGGGATGAGTTGCTAGTCGGGATGTGTAGGCTGGGAAACACCTTATTCTTTTTGTTGCTTAGCGCCCAGCCGACTGCGTAGAGTCATATCAGGGTTATAACCATTGCAATACACACACAGAACTTCAACAGGGACAAAAATATGGAACACAAAATTAAGTACACACATCAATGCATTCGCGCACCTAATCTAAGGAGATGCCTCTGGCGTTGACCACTACGTCCAATTTATCACACAGGGAATTTAAAAAAGCATACCTGAATACAAATGTAAGCATAACTAAGGACACTAAAACATATATAAAAACGGGCCTAAATTACCTAAAATTGCTTCCGCGTAGCTCATTTCCCTAGGGCAAAAACAAACAAACAAACAAACAAAAACAACACTTAATATAAGTACCCAGTTATCAATCCTAAGAGAAAGTGTGTAAGACTTTATCGAACGCATACCAGTGAATGGACTAGCAAGGCAGAAAATGACAGGAAGAAATGACAGAAAGCAAAGGAGCAAGGCAGAAAAAAAGAGAGTGACAAAAGAGGTCATTTCTAGCACAGAATTTCCAGAAGGTGAGGATACTTTTCATTTTGAAAAAAAAAACCGGCATTCCCACGGGTGAGGGGTGGGAAGGAGGGGTACCTCTTCCGTACCGATACGGCTAAGTATACCGATAAGGCGTTAACACACACCGCTAATTCCGACTCCTCAACACACGGCCAACTGATTCACGTTCCATTGTTTGGTTGATTTTCTGTGTTAAGTCTGAGGTTGGTGGGTAGTGTTCGAATTCAGGGGAGTGTTCTTGGTGTTATCTTTAGAATAGCATGGAAAGACAGTGAGAGAAGGGGGAGGGGGGAGGAAGTGCTAGAGAGACGAAAAGACAGACCAAGTCAAAGAACCCGGTAAGCGGATGGCTTGAGTGCATGTGTACGTACGTGCGTTCAAATGCCGTGTGTGAAACTAAATACCTTTAGAGAATCTATTCATCGAATCTAAATGAACTATAATACCAACAAAAAATCAAAATAAGACAAAACTGGAATGTAAGGGGAGAGAAGGAGAAGGACAAGGAGATAGATAGAGAGAGAGATAGAGAGACAGTCAGACAGACAGACAAACAGACAAAGGCAGAGAGACAGACAGAAACAAAGACAGAGAGACAGACAGAGACAAACAGCAAGCAAAATGTTACAGCATGTAAAAACCGTCATCACATTAATTCTGTTATTACACCAAAACAGCTTTCATGAAAATATGAGAACTGACAGAAAAATATATGACCCCTTACAAAACATACCTACACTGATAATTACCTTATTGAGCACTGGCCATTTAACTGTATGACAGATTGCGTCCGTAAAATGTTCAGAATCTTGCCTAAAACGTTACACTGAATAGATGCAGAGTATTATGTTTTTAGACAACTTGTGAGAGAAGAAGAGAGCCAGAAAAAGACGAAGGAAGATAGAGAGAGAGAAAAAAAGAGAGAGAGGGATGGAGAAGAACGTGTGCGTGTGCGCGCTATAGAAAGACAGACTTCAGACGGTTTATTGATGTAATAGGCCATTGCCCCTCATGAAGAGGTACAAAAATTGTTCGTCCCGCCTGCATTCCACCCAGCTGCGAAAGAGTGCATGAGAGAGAGAGAGAGAGAGGGAGAGAGACAGAGACAGAGACAGACAGACAGACAGACAGGCAGGCAGACAGAAAGAGAGAGAGACAGAGGAGAGGGTAGAGACAGAAAGAGAGAGACAGACAGACAGATAGGGACAAAGAGACAAAGAGAGAGAAGAGAATGAGAGACGGAAACAAAAAGAGGAGGGTGGGAGAGAGAGAGAGACAGAGACAAACAAAGACACACAGAGAGACAGACAGACAGAGATACAGAGACAGGACAGAGAGAAACAGAGACAGAAAGAGTGAAGAACTTTATCAAAGGGAGGCAGGGGGCGTAACAACTCAAACATGACGACCCCAGCCCGCCAGAGATAGTGACTGTCAGAGTAATCTCGCAATCCTGGCGATAAGCGCGAACCTGAGGCGTGAATAAATTGACATGGCGGAGGCGGGTTGGGGGGTAAGTGGAGAGAAAAGAGAGACGAATCATGTCTGTTAGAGAAATATTGAAAGAAAGGACTTTTATGTCAATATCAAGCACTGTCTGTTGCGTAAATTTGAAGACAGTTAAATATCTGTATCTATTCATCATCATCGCATGCTCATCAGGAGAAAAGGCTCAATACCTTCCCCCTGAGAAGCCTACGGCGCATACTCGGTATTTCCTGGCAAGACAAGGTGACCAGCACCGAAGTCCTGACCCGCGCTGGCCTCCCAACCATGCATACCATGCTGAGACAGCGTCGGCTGCGCTGGTTGGGCCACGTTCGCCGCATGGAAGATGGTCGCATCCCAAAAGACATCCTTAATGGTGACCTTGCCACAGGGCAGAGAAACATTGGCCGCCCAGCTGAGATACAAAGACGTTTGCAAACGTGACATGAAGGCGCTGGAGATCAACACTGAGTCCTGGGAGGACCTCGCAGACGACCGCAACAGCTGGAAAACCACTCTCAAGAAACAGCTGCGGATTGGTGAGGACAAACTGTCAACTGCTGCAGCAGAAAAGCGAGTTCGCAGAAAAGGGACGACAGCCAACAGACCAGCATCAGCATACACATGCGACCGCTGCGACAGAGACTGCCTCTCTTGCATTGGTCTCTACAGTCACAGGCGACGCTGCTTGGACAAAGCAGACAGCCAATCTAGACATTAGAACGGATGTACTTTGTCCATGGTCAGCCATGACCGAGGGAGGCCTACCTAATCATCATCATCATCATTATGTGCCCTGCTGCATGGCGTTGGCGATCATGGCTCCCCATACGAATTTATCCCTTGTCGATACAGTTACATCTCCCATCCTCTCAGTCTTGTCTTCATCCACTCTGCAAGTACGTCCAATCTTTTCTCCCTGGGTCTATCTGGCGCTTTCTTTCCCTCCAGCTTTCCTGTTGTGACCAGGTGCCCTAATCTCTCTTTCCTCATAAAATGTCCTATAAATGTTGCTTGTCTTTTTATATTACATATTTCAATATGTATATATGTATGTATGTATGTATATATATATATATATGTGTGTGTGTGTGTGTGGTCTGTGTCTCTGTGTGTGTGTGTGTGTGTGTGTGTTGTGTGTGTGTGTGTCTCTCTCTCTCTCTGTGTCTCTTGTGTGTGTGTGTGTGTGTGTGTGTGTGTGTGAACTGAAGAAAAAAATTAAAAGGCAGATTTGAAAAAAAAAGGTTAAAGTGAATATCTTATAATCCTGAGGTCGTGGTGAGTGAGAAAGCAAAGACTTCCACTTTTCTCGGAAAAGGCATTGTTTGTGAGTGTGGTGCCCATATTCTCTCCCGTACGTCCCTCTTCAGCCCTCAATACAACCATTAAATATGCGTTCTGATTCAACTTAGTGTTTTTCTGGTTCCTGTTTGCTTGAACGCGGGCATTCGCACTTGTTTTGGAGCCATGCACTCTTTCACAGCTGGGCGGAATGCAGACGCCACGAACAAAGTTTTCTTTTTTTCGACACAGGGTCGATCCCGTGCATCAAGACTGGCAAGCGGAAGCTTAACCTCTACGCCAACCAGGTCTCGGTAGCATGAAACTCTAAGGACAGCTTGACAGCAGAAAAACCTCAGAGAAGAAACCCCCGTCAAACAAGTGTTTCGGCCTTTTAGAAAAGAAAGACAGACAGACAGAAAGAAAGAAAGGCCCAAACACTAGCTTGACAGCGGGTTCTCCTTCGAGGACCTTCTGTTGTCCTGCTGTCCCCCAGGCCAACCGTGTCTCTTCTATACCAGTAGCAAAACATTATCTCCTGGATGAATTTGGAGAAATTAGTTTTAACAACCGTGTCTCTTCTATACCAGTATCAAAACAATATCTCCTGGATGAATTTGGAGAAATTAGTTTTACGGAGTTTAGGAGTTCAGAGGGATTCATCGCACTCGGACAATTCCACATGCGCTCCACCCAATCTCCCAGTAATTATCTTGCAGACTGCCTGAGCCTGCGCTGGTAAGATCTTGAAACGAGGAGGTGGGGTTGGGGGGCCGGGGAGAAGGGATCCATGAAACACTAAGCCGACACCACGAGAATGATGGAAACTTACAGATAAGCAGCTTACGGGGAGGACCACTAGGGCTGAACTCAGCAAGTATATTGAATATCTATGGCTCTTATCAACAGAACTGTCACCATCATAAAATATTCATACGCGATCTTTTGGGATGAATTGGAGAACAGAGTTGAGTTGAGTTTCTTCACTTTTTTCCAGAAGGGAATTCATCGCTCTCCGACAATTCCATGTCCACTTTTATCTAATCTGTCAGACTTCTTGAGTCTGCGCAAAACACTGTGCTAGCAAGGTCTTGAAGTGACGGAGAAGGGGGGGGGGGTGAGACAGAGGAGGGAAAGGGGAGGAAGAGGGACAGGACACATGAAACACTAAAGAGAACTAAGGTGACAACAACAGAATGATTAGAGCATTAAGCTGAGCAGCGACCAGGCCAATTTTCATGTTGGGAGCTTGGATTAATCGTTTGAATACCGAATCCAAACCACCAACTGCAAAAAAAAAAACGCAATCCTTTGACTCCCTGACCCTATCCACCAGAGAAAGCTGGTGGATATGGTGAGGAAGTCAAAGGGTTAGGCTTTGCTTTGCTAGCATGGTTGACAAAGCAGGATGCTGGTGGACTGTGTGTGAAAGTCTGAGACGTCATATCTGCCTCTTACCTAGGTCAGTCAGCCCCTAAAAACTGTGACTCGCTTAAGATCGAAACCATGATCCCGGCTTCTTCAGCAAACAGACGTACATGTATGTAAGTATCAAAGTCTATCCTGTCAGACGGATTTGGAGAAAGACAATTTATACCGTTATCAAAGCTCTACCTCCTGGACGGCTTTGAAAGCAATGATTTATATGGCGCTTATCAGTTTCTATTGGACATATCGGTAGAGACTTTGTATCATTATCAAACGCTGTCTCTCTTTAACTGTTAGACAAGATATCCATATGTGTGGACGTGCACTTCTAAACATCACACGCTCTCACATCTAAACACTGAAAGGAGACCGTCATGTTGTCCAGCGCACGTGACCTATATCATTTTTAAGTCAAAAGACATAAGCAAGAGTCTCTTAGGGTTGTTTCCCTTCTATCAAACTTCGTACCTACACAGGACACTTTCCACTTTTCTGTACAATGTAATCTAAGGATTTGGAGGTAGGCTTTGTTGGTGTACAGGACAGATAGGCTTGGTTGGTGTACAGGAGATATAGGATTGGTTGGCGTACAGGAGATACAGGATTGGTTGGTGTACAGGAGAAATAGGCTTGGTTGGTGTACAGGAGAGATAGGCTTGGTTGGTGTACAGGAGAGATAGGCTTGGTTGGTGTACAGGAAGAGCTCCCGTCTGCCGATCTGACCGCGCGGGTTCCATCCTGGTTGAAGAAACTATATGAGCAACCTTCAGTCCACGTTTCTGTGAACGGGCATTTGACTTCTTTCAGAGCTGGGGATGGTAAAGCAACTGGAAATAGGTGATGGGCACTGATCTCATAACGCCTGGCACCGAGAAATTTTAACGTTTCTGCCACCAAACTTTCTGTTTTGGTGATCACGAAGTTGACTTTGTACTTCCTTCTGTTCTTGAGAATTTTCACTCGCAGAGAATTTTCACTCGCAGCACTATCTTCAAGGTTAAGGGGCAACCTTTTTCAATTCATTTATTTATCCTTTATTTTTAATGTAACAGTTGTTGCTATAAAACTCTCTTTCTCAATATGCACAATAGGGACTGCTTGATAGCGACTTAAAACTCCGTTTTTCCAATCTTTCTAACATTTCTTCTTAACTTGCAAAAAGCCTGACGTGTCCGCCATATATTCAAATCTTGGGGTTGCGCTTTACGCCAGTATTGACGCGGTTATTCTGGCAGTTACTATCTGTGAAGTGTTGAGGTCGTTGATGTACCTTTATCTTCAGTTTTTACATAAGTGTCCAATACAATTAATTTGTTGGAAGGATTTGGAGAAAGTGCTGTACCATTATCAAATCACTTATCTCCTGGACGGATTTCAAAAGAAATGAGTTTCATGTCACTATCAAGTATTCCCTGATGGAAGGGATGTGTAGCAAGCCAAGTTTTATACCCTTATCTAATACTATCTTATATATGGATTTGGCGTTTGTAGAATCTCTCAAGAACACGACAGGGAGAAAGATGTATGTCGCCGAACGCGTGCGGTTATCTGTTGCTATTATGGCACATTTTGGATAAGTTATGTCAGCAAGTGGCAAACAAGTTATAGTGTCCGTTAAACAGCTTACGCGCTGCGACGAATTTCTTGATGATAACTGAAACCTCACGTTAAACCAGTTTTTATGTTACAGCAGAATGACTGGCTCTTTTGATAGGGGCTGGGGACTCCCGCCACAATAAATTTACATCATTATCATTATTATAACTGTACATTATTCACACACTAATATGGAAAGATCTGTGAAGAACAATAATTTCTGACCAGTTTTGAACAATATTTAGAAACATTCCGAACACTCCCTCCCCCCTCCACAGAGAGAGAGAGAGAAAGAAAGAGAGAGAGAGACAGAGAGAGAGACAGAGAGAGAGAGACAGACAGACAGACAGACAGGCAGGCAGACAGACAGACAGACAGATACACAGACGGAATCAGAGACAGACAGACAGAGAGCGAGAGAGGAAGAAAGAGAGAGAGAGAGAGATTTACATTACCACCAAACACTGTCTCCATAATGAATATGGTGTGAAACAGAAATTACAGATCTCGCTATCACCAAATCCATGGCATTTGTCGTGATTATTTTCCATCCCCTGAACTTGGTATGAAGTAGCGCATATGGAATTGTACACCCGTTTTGACGCCATCAGGAGCAAACCGATACAGAAGCCGGAAATTCTGGAGAAATGTTTATATGCACAGTATACCGGACAAAATTAGCTAAAAATCAGTATGATGTCATTAGCGTACTCTCTCCCTCCCCAAGACAGATTCGCCGCTATGAAAAAGTTTTACATCAATGTCAAAACCTATTTCTTGACTGTCTTTGGATCCTTCATGAAAAGTGTTATATCACTATCAAAAGTTGTCTCTGGAATGAATGAGGGAAAAGACGGTTTTACATCACTGTCATGCGTTATCTCTGATCCTGCTTGCTTCTGGCTCAAGTTGAGCCCACAGCAAATAGCTCAAAGCCAAATGTTCCGCGTCCTGTACGCATTACTCGAATTTGCTCAGTGGAGTTGGGGGGGGGGGGGGGGA
>JAPXFY010000012.1:19720698-19723198 GCA_030674185.1 Monoplex corrugatus
AAACAGAACTTAAATATTGCCAGAATTTCCTAAGAAAGTGCTGTTCACACACCTTCCTCAAAAAGTACCGAATCAAGGCACATTTTTTCATGTCCGTGGGGACTTTCAGTTTCACATCTAGTTCTCCAAACTTACGAATTCGTCAATCCACACATTTGATCTGAACTTGGTTAAAGATGCACTCAGAAACAGCTAAGAAAATCTAGCTAACACACCTTGGTCACACAGACACAGACACAGACACACACACACACACACACACAACACACACACACAACACACACACACACACACACACACACACACACACACACACACACTACACACTCTCCCTCACAGAAGAGAGACAGAGAACATACAAGAGAGGAGACAGAGAGAGAGGGGGGAGACAGACAGACAGAGACAGACAGAAAAAGAGAAAGAAAGAGAGAGACATACAGACAGAAAGACAGAGGGACAGACAGACAGACAGAGGAGAGAGAGCGAGGGGAGGGAGAGAGAGAGAGAGAGATCCGTCTGTGTCAGTATAACAATCTCTCCTATTTTCCTTAATTTAAAAGTCCCTTTTTTCACGAAGAAACCCTTCTCTCCCTTGGAACAAACGTGTGCTCTTTATCAATGCACACAGCAGGAGGAAAGAGCCCTTTTTCGGATGGTGGACTTGGACAGTACAGGAACATTCTACCCCAGTAAGGGCCACAACCGGGAAAGGATAAAAAAGAAATGCTAAATCCTCGTTCCCTAGTATATCCCCCCCCCCCCACCCCCAGTGGTAGAGATCCCACGACGGGCAAGACAGACCCTCCCTTGGGGACCCTGGAATGAAAGGAGTCTGACATACAGGAAGTGTCTTGTTGCTGGGTGTTGTAAATGTTAGTGCATGAATGGTTCTTTAGTCAGGGAGACACAGAGATGGGTCATGTGTGTTAACGCTGTCTCGGGCACACTGAAACGGTAATCTGACGAGGACAGGTTCTGTTGAAATGAACTCAACTGCAAACGGAAAGTGAAACTGACACTCGCTCTGGCTCCCAGACGGCGATTACTGTCGTTAGTACGTGTGTGTGTGTGTGGCGGGGGGGGGGGACGGAGAAGGGAGAGGGGGCTTACAAAGTGGTGTCCTTAGTATGTTGGATCAAAACAGGCACTGTCAAACTCTACCTACGTGAACCAGCCACAGACATCCTAAATATTTAGGATGTCTGTGGAACCAGCAAGCAATGCAGTCTCTTCTGCTGGCTCCATGGCAGCCAATCCAACAAATCGGGTGAGAATAGCTAGTTTGACGTATGTTCATCCCGGCGTGCGCGCTGTGCTCGTGTTATTGCAGAGTGGGGCACTATAAGGGATCCACGCGCATTCACACGCGCACACGGAGAAACTGGGTTGGCCCTACAATTATAGTTTGGTCAAGCTGAAACTGAAACTGGTATACCTCCAGCCTTGTTACGGCCCCAGGAACAGTGCCACAGACTTAACAAAGCCGCCCTGATTTGAAAATGTTTCTGTCGATTTACCATGGCACTTTCCATTATTTCTTCTGCATCGATTTACTTGAAAAAACGTTGGAGAGATGTGCTGTCTGCTGTTACAAGGGTTAGCAATGAAGCGGACATCTCGGATACATGGCGCTTTATACAGTCCTGCTGTGGCTTTAACATCTCTGGCTCTCATGGGATTCCTGGCACTGAGACTTCCACTGAATGAACTCATGGCTGGTTATCTGTTGAAGTTTGTTTGGAATTTGTTCAAGAGGGATTCATCACATTTGGAAAATTCCATGTGTACTCCATCCAGATCTGCCCATAATTATCTGGCAGATTCGTTGAGCCTACGAAAAATCTACGTGCAACTAGAATCAGACCGCGTATTTAACACAACCAGATAAGACAGGTGCAAATTTTCGGCCAACTGGCCTTTGTCAAGCGTAAGTGTCTATGGGCACAGAGAGACAATCATACAACAGAATGAGACAGAGCTAATTGCCTGTCTCCCTATCTATGTCTATGAGCACAGAGAGATAATCATACAACAGAATGAGACAGAGCTAATTGCCTGTCTCCCTATCTATGTCTATGGGCACAGAGAGACAATCATACAACAGAATGAGACAGAGCTAATTGCCTGTCTCCCTATCTATGTCTATGGGCACAGAGAGACAATCATACAACAGAATGAGACAGAGCTAATTGCCTGTCTCCCTATCTATGTCTATGAGCACAGAGAGACAATCATACAACAGAATGAGACAGAGCTAATTGCCTGTCTCCCTATCTATGTCTATGAGCACAGAGAGGCGATCATACAACAGAATGAGACAGAGCTAATTGCCTGTCTCCCCATCTATGTCTATGAGCACAGAGAGACAATCATACAACAGAATGAGACAGAGCTAATTGCCTGTCTCCCTATCTATGTCTATGAGCACAGAGAGACAATCATACAACAGAATGAGACAGAGCTAATTGCCTGTCTCCCTATCTATGTCTATGAGCACAGA
>JAPXFY010000012.1:19725698-19728198 GCA_030674185.1 Monoplex corrugatus
AGAGGGAGAGAAAGGGCGGGGAGGACACAGACACACAGAAGACACAAAAAATCAGATTGAATCACTATCCTCTCCACCACCACCCCCTTTTGTTGTTGTTGCTGTTGTTGTTGTTGTTATCATTTTTCCTTTTCCTTTACCTTTATAGAAATACAAAATCATGATTTTTGTTAGAATTTTCGAATAAAACAAGAGACGATTAGAATGGCTTGATCGTATTGTCGTATTTCCGTTCTCCGTAAAACAAAGAGAAAGACAAATGTATGTCCCACAGGAAGACAGCTCAAAGCACTAACACCCAAACATGACCCCTTGCACCTGAAAGTAAAAACCTTGGCCGCAGGCATGCGTCAAATTGTCACCGCCACCGAGAAAAGGCCATGACCTGAACTGACCTCTCACCTCTGAACTGGGTAGGGGGAGACTACGCCTGCGAACGAAGATGGCTTCAGGGGGGTGAGAGGGGAGACAATTACCACACAAGAGAAGCCTTGAAAATCCTGAGGGATTAACTGCTGTCTCGGGGCTGTTGTCCCTCTCCTAAAGACTTTTTGCTTTACTGTTTCGCACTCTGTACAACTTTTGTCGGTCAGCCGTGTAAGCGGGTTTCTCTGAGGGTTTCAATTTCAGGTTCAGTTTCTTAATAAGACAGCGCCGCCACGCGCAGCATAAATTCTATATATGCACTGACGCCAATGGTGCCATGTGCTGGAGAAGACCCAAACAGGATCATGGCAAAAGCCATCAGCTTGCATGTAAGCCCTACACACAGCCAAGGTCTTGTGATCCTATCTGATGTATGGATTTTATGTCTATCATTGTATCGGTTTGTCACTGGGGTAACACAGGTTATATTGTAATGAAATGTACATTTCTATCATTTACGTTAAAAAAGAAGAAAACAACCACCGCCTTGTAATCGGATAAAAACACATCTATCCCCAAATACAAACTGATCGTACTAACCCCCAACAGAACCACATCACAGAAACAAACTGCTGAACAGTACGACAAACAGCCTCCTCAAACCATCCTCCATTCTCGATAAAAAAAAAATTTAAAAACTAAAAAAAAACAGAACAAAAACAATCTCCCCACACACACACACCTCACTCACTCGCCACCATCACCACCACAACAACAACAACAACAACAACAACAAATTACATTCTACCAATCACATTCCTCTTTGTCATCTTCTTTCTTTTTTTTTATACTTTAACCGATGTTTGGCCGACTTGTGACAGCTGCTGTTTTTCATTTCATGGTTGGATTTTCATTGAAAGTCGTGAAAACACAAAGTTTTGGGATTCCCAGTTCAGTTTTGCTTCTCGTCCGTAACGGTGTGGGCAAACTAACGTGCAAACACGCATCCGAAAAAATACCTGGGAAACTTAAAAAGTTAGAAAAAGAAAATTCTTACATTGGAACATGGTCCTAATTCGGAAGATATATCTGGAAATCACAGGGGCTGATACTAGATGATCCAGTGTACAGCACTGATGGCACAACTCACCTGCATCGTTCAGACCGTTGATGTCCAGAGTGAGGGAGGCCTTGCGCAACATCTGGTTGCAGGCCTTTAGGTCGTTCTCCTTGATGCTGTCCAGGAAGACCAGCTCGTCAGGGAAGCGCACACGGGGCTTCCTCTTCTCCTGCTTGGCCTGGACGCTAAGTCTGCGCGACATGGCTGCTGCAGTCTATCACTTTCACACACACACCACTGATGACAACTTAAAGGGAGGTTATTCGATAACCAAGAGTCTGCGCTGCAGGCGTTGTTCTGTATCCTGAGGTCTGGGTTGTAGTTGCTAAAACTTTCCAAGGGTCTTGATAACAGATGCTCAAAATCTGACCTGCAGTAACTCAATATCCAAGGGTCTGGGTTGCAGATGCTCAATCTAATGGTCTGTTTTGCAGCTCCTCAAAATCTGACAGTCAGACCTGCAGTAACTCAATATCCAGGGACCTGGGTTGCAGATGCTCAATGTGATAGTCTAGTTTGCAGTTGCTCAAAATCTGATAGTCTGGACTACGGTATCAGTATCTAGTACTATCAGTACCAAGGATGTTACAGAATCAAAGGCCGTTCAGATTTCAACTAGTCCTCAGTGACCACATGACCCTGAATGGACAGCAACTCAATAGTTCATGACCATAAATGACCCTGTGTCCCACAGATATACAAGTGACCTTTGAGACAGTCGTTCACTTCAGTAGTGACAAACCTCTTACAGTAAAAAAGAGTCTCTACAACTTGTTTGATTGCAACGATCAACACTGTCCCTCTTAGTATCACCAACAGACGACGGTCACAATGTGATGGTGTGACGTGCCTCCAAAACTTGCTACAAGCGCAATAGTTAAGTCCCTACAGAAATCACCGATGATTATGTAAAAGATAAGGAGTCCCTATTTCAGAACCATCTTCAAGGTCACACGTATGTCGACAAATATGGCAGCCTAGTGTCCAACTGCAGAATGAAAACCTTTCAAGGCA
>JAPXFY010000012.1:19733198-19735698 GCA_030674185.1 Monoplex corrugatus
CCTTGCCATTCAGGTTTGTGATCAACGTAACTGATGACAGGGTCCGAATGGGTCATGCAACGCATGGACAGCCCCCACCCCCACCCCACCCCACGTTGCTTGAAGAAATGACGGTCGATTGACGTCGGAACTTGGGAGGTGACTGTCCAGAGAGTGGCGAAACATTGGTGCTCCGGTCCCGCTTGCAGCCTCGTGGTGTTTCGTGTTAATGTGTGTACACATGTTGAACTGGGAGATCGGAAAAATCTCCACCCTTTACCCACCTCACCCGGAGGTCCGCACGCAGGATCGAACCCAGACCTTCCAATTGGAAGTCTGACCTCTTACCCACTCGACCATCACAGGCCGTCATTTATTCATTATGACACGCCTGCTGTCAAAAACATGGCACATCCGTTTGAAAGTCGGTCACTGTTACCAGTGACTAATGACTGTGCTTGTACTAGTCTCCTTCGTCACTGTAAGTTTTTACGTCAAACTTAACAACGTGTGTCTGTGTTTATTATGCGTATTTTCTGGGTTGGTTTGTTTGTCTGTGCCAGTGCGTGCTTGGTCTCACTAGCTCATCATAACATGAGGAAAAATAAAACACTCGTACAAAACACGCATGCACGCACGTATGAACGTACGCACGCATGCACGCACGTGCGCGCGCGCAACCCACACACACACACACACAAACATATTCAGAGAAAAAGAGTCAGAGAAATGTACAGGCGCGAATCTGAACAAACAACATGTATCAAAAAGGATTTCACAATAAAGTTTCAAAATTTCTCTCTCTCTCTCTCTCTCTCTCTCTCTCTCTCTCTCTCTCTCTCTCTCTCTCCTCTCTCTCTCTCTCCCTCTCTCTCTCTCATACACACACACACACACACACACACAATATATATATATATTATGTAGATATTATGTATGTATTATGTGTGTGTGTGTGTGTGTATCTATGTATGTATCTATGTATGTATTACATGTATCCATGTATGTATCTATGTATGGATGTATCTGTGAATGTTTACGTGTATGTATCTATGTATCTAAGTATGTATTTACGTATGTATTTTTGTATGTATCTATTATTATCTATGTATTATCTATGTATGTATCTATGTTTGTATTTTTGTGTGTGTCTATGTATGTATGTATGTATGTATAAGGAAAATTATTTATTCTTTACAGTGTCAGCGCGTACCGTCTCGGTTATTCCTTTGTTTACTCGTATTTGCCTCCCAGCCAAAACAAGCGTGCGCACGCACTCACTCACTCACTCTCTCTCTCTCTCTCTCTCTCTCTCTCTCTCTCTCTCTCTCTCTCTCTCTCTCTCTCTCTCCCCTCCCTCCCTCAACACCACACAAGACACCCTATAGACTCCTAACGACAGCAACGAACAATTCACACCTCTATAACTTTAACAACCTTTCACCTGTTGATGGCACTGGCAAGCTACGTATCCCAGAGGATTTCATTACAGACATATGCCATTATTCTATTGCGCAGGCACAAACATGGACAGGGAGACAGGCAACTAGCACTGTCGCATGCCGTGACATGGTCGTAGATATGAACAGGAAGACAGATATCCAGTTCTGTCGCACTCAGTGACATGATCATAGACATGGACAGGGAGACAGGCAACCAGCTCTGTCACACTCTATGATATGATCATAGACATGGACAGGGAGACAGGCAACCAATTTTGTCACATCTGTGATATAATCATAGACTGGACAGGAAGACAGAAACTCACTGTCCATTGCGATATGATCATAGACTGGATAGGAAGACAGGAAACTAGCTCTGTCCACTCTGGATATGATCATAGACATGGATAGGAAGACAGACAACCAATTCTGTCGCACTCAGTGACATGATCATAGACATGGACAGGGAGACAGCAAACAACTCTGTCACACTCTGACATGATCATAGACATACAGGGAGACAGGAAAGCCGTCACACTCTGCGAATGACAGATGGAAGGAGACAGAAAGCTACTGTCGCATTCCGGATATGATCATAGACATGGATAGGAAGACAGACAACCATTCTGTCGCACTCAGTGAATGATCATAGACATGGACAGGAGATAGCAACAACTCAGTCACACTATGTGACATGAATCATAGACTAGGCAGGAGATAGCCAACTAGCTCTGTCACATCTCTGAAAATGATCAAGACATGGATAGGAAGACAGAAACCAGCTCTGTGCGCTCTGTGACTAAGCATGCACATGAGAAGCCACTAGCTCTGTGACTGTCCGTGACATAATCAAGTCAGGAACAGGTATGACAAACAACAGTATGTCACACTCTGTAACATGACATAGACACGGATAGGAGAGAAACAACAAGCTATGTCACATTCTGTGACATGCTCATAGACATGATCAAGGAGCTTGTATTGATCACGTCGCATAGACTCACGAACATAACACAAAACAATGATGACAAGCAAGCATCACAGTCATTTGAACATACAGAAAAGAACAAATAATGGTA
>JAPXFY010000012.1:19738198-19750698 GCA_030674185.1 Monoplex corrugatus
TGTGCGTGCGTGCGTGCGGTGCGTGCGTGCGTGCGTGCGTGCGCGCGCGTGCGTGTGTGTGTGTGAGTGCGTGCTTGCGAGTCAGAATAAAGCAATGATATCAGCACGACTTTATCAGCAGTGTGTGTGTGTGTGTGTGTGTGTGTGTGTGTGTGTGTGTGTGTGTGTGTGTGTGTGTGTGTGTGTGTGTGTGTGTGTGTGTACAAGTGAGTACGTGCGCACGTGTGTGAGTGTGTGTTTGAGAGGGAGACACACATAGAGAGACACAGAGACAGGGACAGAGAGCGTCTATATGTGAGTGTGCGCACGTATGCGTGCATGTGTGTGTTTGAGAGAGAAAGAGAGAGACACAGAGAGAGACAGAGACTGAGACAGACAAACAGACAGAGACAGACAGACAGACAGACAGAGATAGAGACAGAGAGACGGAGAGACAGAGAGAAACACACACACACAACACACAGGAGCGAGAGAGAGGAGGGGGAAGAGAAAGAGAGACAGACAGACAGACAGAAAGAGACAGAAAGAGACACACACACACACACACACACACACACACACACACACACACACACACACACACACACATGTAAACACACACCATGTAAACACACACACACATAAACACACACCAACACACACATAAACACACACCAACACACATACACACACACACACACACACACACACACACACACACACACACACACACACACACACACACACACACACACACAATTAGTTAAGCGCATTATTTTCTTACCCGAGTCTCTCCTCCCAAAAGACAACAAATGCTGTTACTTTTTTGATTTTCTTGTGTAACAGGCCTTTCAGTTACTGGTTTACTGAAGCCTTTCATTTTCAAAGTTTTCAGTTCTAAGAACGTAGGCAGAAATGTTAATCAGCCAAAACAAGTTTCAAAAAAAGGACTTTTAGGTAACTACTGCTATCGTATGAAAATACACTATCACTGTCATCGTCTCTCCCTTCATCTCTTGTAAGTTTGATGGCATGACAGACGATGTCAAAGAGATGTCAGACCAGATGATGTAGTGTGACCTTCACGAAGAAGTGATGCCTGACAGGAGCTGTCTATTATCTGTTATTGTTGCTTAAAGCCCAGCCGACTGCGTAGAGCCATATCAGGGCTATAACCGTTTCAAAATATACACAATACTTCAACATTGTTATTGTTATTCCTGTCCAAAGTCCAGCCAACCGCGTAGAGCCACATCAGGGTTATAAACATTTCAAAGCGAGGTAGGCACAGGAACAAGGAGATTTTAGCAAAGTGATCTGTCTTGGTACCTGTTTTGAAAAAAAAGGTTGTCAGGTTCTTAACAGTAAACGTCCTATGATCGTCTCATCACATCAGATGGGCTTTTCTTTTTGTTGTTGTATTTTTATGTCGGATGGTTAATTCTTTTGATACACCAGTCGCCGTGGTGTAGTGGTTAACTCAACGGACTACCGACTGGGGGTTGTGAGTTCGAACCCCCATCACTCCCTTCAAAAACCATTGTGGGGTTTATCGGCTCTAACCGGCTCCTACCCAGAGTTGGGCAAGCTGTGGACTCATTACGAAGACTAGGACCACACAGTCAAGTCTCATCCTCTTCACAGATGCGTCATTGAAGGTATTGCTCAAATCTTCTGACCAGCACCGCAGGCGTCTATATCTCTCGGGCCTGGTTGACGCCAGGACATATTATGATGGTAAACATAGAGTACAGCCCTGTCACACAGTCTCAATCCTAGACGGAACTCCACAGCATCATGCTTATTACACTCATCGACAGCATCATCATCGCATTGTAAAAGAAAAAAATAGACAAACAAACAAACAAACTGTGCCAGCTTCTGTAGCCTTTAAGTTGGCGTAGAAAATGGGACGAAACAAAAATTCTTTTGATACAGCCGTGGACTCAAGGGCTTATGTCTCAGCTTCAGTTCCATCCCACAGCATAAAACTTAGCTTGTGCACTGTCCATCTCGGAGCTTCGATCATTCTGGTGGTGCCAGTGTTTTCAAAGATCCCTCCAACCCCCATCTTCCCAAAACCTTGCCAGCACGTAGGGTTTTGTGCAGGCTTAAGGAGTCTGCAGACAACTACTGGCAGATCTGGGTGAAGCGTATATGGAATTGTCCGAGCGTGATGAATCGCTCTAGAACAAAGGCAAGATTCATGAAGAAATACCTGACAGGAGGGGGTTGGCACAGGAACAGGGACCATTTCAGTAAAGTGATCTGTCTTTGTCAGAGTTATGAGAAAGGTTATCGGGTTCTCAACAGTAAACGTCCCATGGTGATCGCTTCATACTTGTTGATGTTGGTTTTCTGATATATCGTGCACTCAATATCTGACGTCTCGGAAAGTTCACCCCCAGCCCACTGTGTTAACAAAGAAAGAAAAAATAACTTGGTCTATTCACTGTACATCTTCATGTTCCAATGATTCTAATGGTGTCATCTTAGTGTTTCATGGAGCCTTTCACCCCCCTCCTCCACCCGATTTCGAGCACACAGGATTTTGCACAGAGTCCAGGAGTCTAACTGCTGGTAAGTTTGAGTGGAGCGTATATGGAACCAAGTGCAGAAATTCCAAACTGAGACATTCAGCTATCTGTCCTTCACACCTATTCTTTCAAAAACTTTTTATTCTCGTAGTGATGACTTTATGCTTGTTATCATTTCTCCTAACAATTTAACAAAAACAAAAAAATCTTGAATAAAGCTTTAAAATAGATGTCCCACGCCTACTGGAAGATGTGAGAGACAGAGTGAGAAGCTTGAGTTTGAGCTCGAGGAAGGACGGAACACGCTCGGACAATCCCATATGCGCTCCTATCAAATCTACGAATGGCGATCTGGCAGACTTCTTGATCCTGCGCTAAAGGAGAAAGGAAGGGAGTTCTGCATCTATGAAACATTAAGCTGTGACATCATCATAATGATGGAAGCAGTAAGACGGGCAGCCATCAGGCCAGTTTTCATGCTGCACGCCGGGATTTAACTCTAGATATCTGGTCTTGAATGCACAGATCTATCAACGCTGCAAACCAACCCAACCCCCCCCCCCCCCCCAAAAAAAAGTGATAAAAGTAATAATGAAAAAATAACAAAAATAATATTTACAATAATAATAATAATAAAAAATACTAATGATGACGATGATGATGATGATGATAATGATGATGATAGTGATGATGATGATGATAACTTCTGTAGCCTTTAAGTTGGCGGCCATACCCACTCATAGGAAAGGCTTCGGGAGTCAACCCTGAGGAAAAATCCGGAGCCGGAGTCCCCAAGGCAGTCCGAGGCTGTATACAGCAACGTTCTGGCAACTCCTGCGACGGCACTGGAACCATGTGTATCGGCGCTTGCCTTTCCAATGGACCATTCCAGCGACGTGGAGAGGGGGGGTCTGCTGCATGGGTAACAGCTTGCCCTCCACACTTACTTACCCAGGCCTTGCGCTCTGGAGAGGTCACTCCAGCTTCGCTTTGTAGCGTCGACTAAACACGGGAAGTAGCAGTTTACCGGTTTTAAGTCTGCATACTCAATTGGCGTAGAGTCAGACGCCAGGGGCTGCTTCCGACGGTGGGAGAGGTCATCGCATCTCACTGGGCAGCTACCGCCCGCCTTAAGCTGGGCAGCCCCCAGCCAGTAAGGTGCTGCCCCGCCACGGTCCGTTAGCCTCACTGGGTGCGTGGGGTTTAGGGTGAAAACCGACAAGCGGATCGACAACTGTGCACCAGGCAACAGAAAAACGAAAACTCCCGCCCTGAAATTGGGCACATGGAACGTAAGGACAATGACACCAGGCTTTTCTGACGATCTGCAAGAAGTAAATGATGCTCGCAAGACAGCCGTCATCGACAGAGAACTGAGCAGACTGCAGATGGACATCGTCGCCCTTCAAGAAACCAGGCTCCCAGAAACAGGATCTGTGAGGGAGAGAGACTTCACCCTGTTCTGGCAGGGCAAACCATCAGACGAGGTCAGAGAACACGGCGTGGGCTTCGCAGTTAGAAACAGATTATTGGGATCCATAACCCCACCAGCAGAAGGAACAGAGCGAATCCTGTCTCTCCGACTCCAAACTACCTCAGGACCAGTCAGTCTAATCAGTGCCTATGCACCAACTTTGGCATCCACAGCAGAAGCAAAAGACAAGTTTTATGACGACCTCAGTGCTGCTATAAGGAGAATTCCTGACAGAGAACTACTGTTCATCGCCGGCGATTTCAACGCCAGAGTGGGTGTCGATTACAATTCCTGGCCCACCTGCTTGGGTCAGTTCGGCACTGGGAAAATGAACGAGAATGGCCAGCGCCTGCTAGAGCTCTGTTGTCATTATGGGTTGTGCGTCAGTAACACCTTCTTCAACACGAAGCCTCAGCATCGAGTCTCCTGGAGACACCCGCGATCCAAACACTGGCACCAGCTCGACCTGATCCTCACCAGACGTGTCAACCTTTCTAGCATCAAGATCACTCGCAGCTACCAGAGCGCCGATTGTGACACTGACCACTCTTTGGTGTGCAGCAATGTGAAGCTCCGCGCGAAGAGACTGCACCGTACGAGAAAGGAGGGCCGACCTCGCATTGACACCAGCAAAACACGCGATCAAAGAAAAGTGGAGGAGTTTGCGCGTGTGTTGGAGGATTCTCTCCCTGGCCCACCCACTGCAAACGCCCAAGACCGATGGGAACACTTCAGAGATGCTGTCTACAATGCCGCCATGTCTACATTTGGCAAAAAGACCAGCAAGTCAGCTGATTGGTTCGAAGCCCACTCAGAAGAAATGACACCAGTCATCGAGGCCAAGAGAAACGCCTTGACAGCATACAAAAGCAATCCCAGTGAGCAGAACCTCCAGGTTCTCCGCGCTGCTCGCAGCAAAGTCCAGCAGTGTGCCAGACAATGCGCCAATGGCTGTTGGCTTCAGCTTTGCTCCCAGATTCAGATTGCGGCTGACACAGGCAACATCAAGGCGATGTATGAAGGCATCAAGCAGGCATTGGGCCCAACGCAAAAGAAAACTGCCCCTTTGAAATCAGCTACAGGGGAGGTGATTCAAGACAGAGAACAACAGATGGAGCGCTGGGTAGAACACTACACTGAGCTATATGCAAGGGAAACTGTAGTCTCAGAAGACGCCCTGAATGCCATAGAGTGCCTACCAGAGCTGGAAGAGCTTGACAGAGAACCAACCATAGATGAGCTCAGCGAAGCCCTGGACTCTCTTGCCTCTGGCAAGGCACCAGGGAAAGACGGTATTCCCGCCGAAGTACTGAAGTGCTGCAAAGAGACACTCATCACCGAGTTGCATGAAATCCTCTGCCTCTGTTGGAGTGAAGGCGAAGTACCACAAGACATGAGGGATGCTAACGTCGTCACACTGTACAAAAACAAAGGTGACAGAAGCGATTGCAATAATTATCGCGGCATATCCCTCCTCAGTATCGTTGGGAAAGTCTTCGCACGAGTAGTACTGAAGAGGCTCCAGGTACTCGCAGAGCAAGTCTACCCTGAATCGCAGTGCGGGTTCCGTGCCAACAGATCCACTATAGACATGATCTTCTCCCTCAAACAACTTCAGGAGAAATGCAGGGAGCAAAGGCAGCCACTCTTCGTTGCCTTCATAGACCTCACAAAGGCCTTCGATCTGGTCAGTAGGGATGGCCTCTTCAAAATCCTTCCCCAAATTGGATGTCCACCCAAACTTCTCAGCATCATCAGATCCTTCCACGAAGACATGAAAGGCACCGTCGTCTTTGACGGCTCAACATCAGCTGCCTTCAACATACGGAGCGGAGTGAAACAGGGTTGCGTCCTGGCTCCCACCCTGTTTGGAATCTTTTTTGCTGTGATGCTGAAACACGCATTCGGTCCTGCAGCTGAAGGGCATATACCTCCAAACCAGGACAGACGGTAAGCTCTTCAACCTCTCCAGACTAAGAGCCAAGACCAAAGTCCAGCTGAGGTGCCTGCGTGACTTCATCTTTGCAGACGACGCGGCAGTAACCGCCCACTCAGCTGAGGACCTACAGCAGCTCATGACTCGCTTCAGCGATGCCTGCCAAAACTTTGGGCTTACCATAAGCTTGAAGAAAACACAGGTCATGGGACAGGATGTTGACTCTCCCCCAGTCATCAGCATCAATGACCATGAACTGGATGTCGTCCATGACTTTGTTTATCTGGGCTCAACAATCTCAGACACCCTCTCACTTGACATAGAGCTCAACAGGCGCATCGGCAAGGCAGCTACCACCATGACCAGACTGACGAAGAAAGCATGGAACAACAGCAAGCTGACTGAGCACACAAAAATCCAGATCTACAGAGCCTGCGTCGTGAGCACCCTCCTGTATGGCAGCGAGTCCTGGACTTTGTGTGCCCGACAAGAGCAAAAGCTCAATGCTTTTCACATGCGTAGCCTCCGACGCATTCTAAACATCACCTGGCAGGACAAGGTCCCGAACAACACTGTCCTGGAAAGAGCTGGGTGCACCAGCATGTACACGCTGCTGAAACAGAGACGCATGCGCTGGCTTGGCCATGCCGTGCGCATGGACGACGGACGGATCCCCAAAGACCTCCTCTACGGAGAACTGGTGCAGGGAAAACGTCCCACAGGCAGACCACAGCTGCGATTCAAAGACGTGTGCAAGAGGGACCTAAAAGCCTTGAATATCGATAAAGACAACTGGGAAGCAACAGCCCTCGAACGGTCAGCCTGGAGACAGACTGTGCAGAAAGGTCTCTCCAAGTTCGAAGAGACACTCGCTCAGCGGCACGAGGAAAAGAGAACGAGAAGAAAGGCTGCAGCCCAGGCAGACAGACCAGCGTCAGACTTCATCTGTGCCCTCTGCCACAGGGACTGTCATTCCCGCGTCGGACTGGCCAGCCACACCCGGCGCTGCACCAGAATAGGCACCCAGAGCGCAACTCCATAGTCTTCCGAGACTGAAGGACGCCTATGATGAAGTTGGCGTAGAAAATGGGACGAAACAAATAAATAATAATAATGATAACACCAATACAGAAAACAAACTGTTCTCATCAATGGCACTTACTCTCAACCTGCATACCTGACCTGTGGTGTTCCACAAGGATCTGTCCTTGGCCCTGTTCTTTTCACTCTTTACACCTCCCCCCTGTCCACCATCATCAACTCCCACTCTATAAAACACCACTTCTATGCTGATGACACCCAACTTCAAGACAGTAACTCACCTGATAATATACAGCGCCTGTTGACTCGCACCACTGAGTGTTACTCGGACATTAAGAACTGGATGACGTTCAACAAACTTCAGCTTAATGACGAAAAAACAGAAGCTATCCTCATTGGCACCCGTCAGAAACTTTCTCAGCTGCCTCCTCTTTCTCTCCCATTATGTAACACATCAGTCCCAATTTCTGATTCAGCTAAAAACCTTGGTGTCTGCATTGACTCAACCCTCTCCATGAACAACTTTGTTTCTCAAACTGCCAAATCTTGCTACTATCATCTCCATCGAATAAGGCTGATCAGGAAGTATCTCTCTGTCGAAACAACTGCAAAACTCGTTCTCTCCTTCATAATGTCTCGCATTGACTATTGCAATTCACTCCTGTCTGGTCTTCCTGCCTCCACCATTCACATCCTACAGCGCATTCAAAACAATGCTGCACGCCTTGTATTCAAAAAGAAAAAAGCTGACCACATATCTCCTCTCCTGGCACAACTTCACTGGCTCCCTGTATCAAAGCGCATACAGTACAAACTAGACACCATGTGCTACAAAAGCCTCAATAACGCAGCCCCCGATTACCTGTCAAGCCTACTTGAGATCTATCTTCCCTCACGTACCCTCCGCTCTGCCTCCGATCCTCTGACTTTTCGCTTTCCACGCACTAAGCTCAATACCTATGGTCCACGAGCCTTCTCTGTTTCTGGTCCACTCTCCTGGAACAAACTTCCTCTCTCAGTCCGTCAGCAACCTACTTTTGTCTCCTTCAAGTCTGCTCTCAAAACTCACCTTTTCTCCTCCGCATAAAATCCTAACCTCACTCAACCCCCCCCCCCCCCCCCTCTGCAGCCTGTCTCCGCTCGGAGGGGAATCACATGGTTATAATATATAAATGTATATGCTATGCTCTCTATAATTTTCCATTGCTTTTATTCTTGCTTTTATTGCTTTTATTCTTTCTCCCCATTTATAGCCATGCGTGTGTGTGTGTGTGTGTGTGTGTGTGTGTGTGTGTGTGTGTGTGTGTGTGTGTGTGCGTGCGTGCGTGTGTGTGCGTGCGTGCGTGCGTGCGTGTGTGTCTGCTTCAGCGCTTAGATTTGATTTTATCAAGATTTTGCGCTATATAAATATTGTAATTATTATTATTATTATATTATTATAATGATAATAACAATAACAATAAATAATAATAATAACTTTTTTTTTTAATTAAAAAAGACCCGTCTGAGAATCGAACTTACAACCCCTGCATTATCAGCGTGATGCTCTAACTGAACTGAACTGATAGGCCATTTCAACAAAAACAAAAACAAAACAAAAACAAAAACAAAAAATATGTTCTAAGCTCAGTCGATCAGATCTGTGCTGGAATAACAACAGTCTTTTCAAACAAACGTCCCGCGTTAACATATAAAGATGGCGGTGTCAGAGTCGAAATGAGAAGCTTCATCAATGGATAGGTGGCGTACTCTCAGAGGAAAAAAATAGTTCCTACTCACCTTTCTACAGAATGGAAGTACAGTTCGTGAAGTCAGATGAAAGCTTCAATGACAGAGTCAAGTGTCTGGAAGGACAGACTTGACAAGTCAAGGTTGTTCTTAAAGAAACAGCGTCACCGCCACAGGTATACTCCTTAAAGACACCAAACCCATGAAAAGGCGCTACCTAGTGTGAAGGAAAATGATGAATTCTTTTTTACTCCCCTCACCCTCCACCCATCCACCCCCACCCCGCCTTTCTTTTTCATATTTTTTTCTAAAGGAGAGTATTTCATATTACCCATGGTGGGAGTGAGGGGTGCGCCTGTGTGTATCTCTGTTAGCAAAAGTTTCTTAGCAGTTTCAATGTGGATCTTTACAAAATGATGGTCCAAGCTATGGACTGTTTAGGAGTCACAAACGTACATGTTTGGAAGACAAGGCGTCATCAAGGTCACAAGAACCGTAAAAAAGTGCCTAAAATCAGCACTTTTTAAAGAATGTCTAAGTACAGCACATTTTTCAGGACACTGCTCGGACTGTCTACCATTGTCCTCGATGCACGTCAACTAAATCACTGAAGCTTATATAGGTCACAGTCTGAGAAGTACAAAATCAGGATTTTCTGTAAGGTCACAGTGACCATGAGAAGTACAAAATCAGGATTTTCTGTAAGGTCACAGTGACGGTGAGAAGTACAAAATCAGGATTTTCTGAAAGGTCAAGGACGTGAGAGAAAATCAGATTCTCTTAGGTCACGACCGTGAGAAGTACAAAATCAGGATTTTTCTGTAAGATCACAGTGACCGTGAGAAGTACAAAATCGGATTTTCTGTAGGGTCACGTGACGGTGAGAAGTACAATCAGGATTTTCTGAAGTCCAAGTGACCGTGAGAGTACAAATCAGGATTTTCTCTTAGGTCACAGTGACCGTGAAAGTACAAAATCAGAATTTTCTTTAGGTCTACAGTGACCGTGAGAAGTACAAATCAGGGTTTTCTGTATAAATTTTGCATAAAAAAGGAATTGTTCGAATGCTTGAGTGTCTTGTTTTCGCTTGAACTTGTTTTCAATTCGATGGGCAAATCATTGTACATATCGCGTGATATAATATATTTCTTTATATTAACCCCTTTGACTTCCCTCAGCTTCTCTACCACCCTCCAGCAGGAAACTGGGGACTAGGCTGAGAGATCGAAGGGTTAAACGTACACTGTAACACATTCAAGCCGTGTCTACACAATGTGTTCGACAGAGTGTCATAACAAGATTATGATATGATAATCAAACCTTTGTGATTATTTAGAAGGTATTGTATTGTTCACATACCCCTTCATAAGGGGCCAAGGCCTAATATGAATAAACTATCTGAAGTCTGAAGTCTGAAGACAGAGTGACTTCACACACAAACACACCCATACACACAACACACAGCATCCAAGCACAGACAGAGGAACACAGTTTTTGACCAACAAGAGATGACTGGTGATATCTGAAATGTATCGAATACATACACTGAGGCAGCTAGTAACAAGAGCGAGAGTACACGATTCTTGTGTTCATAAAATACATCTTCTGCAACCTGGTTGGACTTGAAAATCGCAAAATTTCCAATTGAGGAGAATGGGGGAGGTGATGATGGTGGGAAAAAACCACGTGTTCATATCACTTCTTCCAAAACAAAACTGGCTGATCACGTGGACATGTTTGAAACCACTTCCCTCTTCCATATTTGCTTTGACTTCACACATACTTAACAACACGTACGTGTGCAGAAAGATAAACACACACACACACACACACACACACACACACACACACACACACACACCACACACACACACACACACACACACACACACACACACACACACACACACACACACACACACACACACACACACAATTACAGTTTTAAAAAAAACAATATGAGCAATGCACATTTTGTCAAGCACAGCTGTCTGTGCGCGAATGACACCAAGATAAAGATCTGCCTCAATTTCTCACTTCACACCAACTTCGACAACAGATGAACATTGCGCAAACTATCATTACTTCCCTATCATCATCATCATCATCCATCGTCACTTACAAAATGACCGAGCCATAACTACAATTTTGATTTCCAGATGTAAAGGCAGACAAGAAGAAAAATGCAAGTGACACAAAAGCATTTCGTCTTCTCTCTGTCTTTTATCCGTCCACTTGTACCCTCATAGATGTCGCAGGGAGAGAAATGACGATCAGCAGCAAGCTGGAAAGTCTGAAGAGGAAAAATGCGTGTGAAGTCAAAGATACCAAAGCGTCAAACGCCAAAATGATACTGTTCTTGTTGCTTGAAGTCCAACCGACTGCACAGAGCCTTATCAGGGCTGTCATCATCATCATCAGGTGCCTTGCCACATGGCGTTGGCGATCATGGACTTCCATCTGTCTCTATCTCTTGTTGTCCTCAAGCATCTCCTCCACCCTCCTTGTCTTCAGCCACTCTGCAGTCCGTCTAGTATCCTCTCCCTGGGTCTACCTGGTGCTCTCTTTCCCTCCAGCTTTCCCGTTGTGACCAGGTGCTCCAAACCCCCTTTCCTCATAAAATGGCCTATAAATGTTGCCTGTCTTTTCCTAATCTTCCTTATAAATGATCTACTTGTGTCTGCCTCCATCAAGACTGTCTCGTTTGTTTTCTTGCTGTCCATAGAACTCTCAACATTCTTCTTAGAAACCACATCTCAGCTGCCTCAATCTTGTTCTGGCTTTGCTTGTTGACTGTCCACGCCTCACAACCGTGTAACAGTATTGGTTCTATCAGGGCTGTAACCATCTCAAAAAGTACACCATACCTCACTGGAGAGAAAATTTTAATTAAGTAGATATCAATGCATTCACGCACATAATCTAAGGATATGCCCCTGGCGTTGATCACTCTACCCAATTCATCACCAGGGGGTTTCAAAAACATACCTGAACACAAATGTAAACATAGCTAAAGACACCAAACCATACATACAAAAACGGGCCTAATTACCTAAAATTGCTTCTGCACATCACAGTTCCTTAGAGCCTAACACGCACTAAATAATGTACCAAATTATCAATCCAAACAGAATGTATGTAGGGCTATATCGAACACATACAGATGAATGGACCAGCAAGGCAGAAAATGATAGGTAGAAATGACAGAAAACAAAGGAGCAAGGGAGAAACAAAGAGAGTGGCAGAATAGAGGAACTTTCCAGCACAGAATTTCCAGAAGGTGGGGATACTCTATACTGAAAGAGCCCCGGCATCCCCGCGGGCGAAAAACGCCAAGAGACGATCAAAACAGCAAACACAAGAAAACAATAACGCTATCAAATTTCGATACAACGAAGACAATTTAAAAGAGGTTTCCTGTGTCATTTAGGAAAACGTGTTTCCATAAGATTTTGTATTCCGTGTCGTCGCCTCATAAACTGACTAAAACTTCGTTCGTTCTTAAATTGAGTCATGCACATTCACTCTTACATATTTTTTACATCTGTTTGAACCCGATATACTCAATAATCAAATTTGATGAGCATCCACTTATAAACAGCAGAGAAATCTTTACATACGTTGGTCAGTCTCTCTCTCTCTCTCTCTCTCTCTCTCTCTCTCTCTCTCTCTCTCTCTCTCTGTCTCTCTCACACACACACACACACACACACATACATACATACACACATACACACACACACAAACATACATACGTGCATACATACATAATACATACATACATACATATATACATACGTACGTA
>JAPXFY010000012.1:19768198-19775698 GCA_030674185.1 Monoplex corrugatus
GCGCATTCAAAACAATGCTGTACGCCTTGTACTCAAAAAGAAAAAAGCTGACCACATATCTCCTCTCCTGGCACAACTTCACTGGCTCCCTGTATCAAAGCGCATACAGTACAAACTAGACACCATGTGCTACAAAAGCCTCAATAACGCAGCTCCCGATTACCTGTCAAGCCTACTTGAGATCTATCTTCCCTCACGTACCCTCCGCTCTGCCTCCGATCCTCTGACTTTTCGCTTTCCACGCACTAAGCTCAATACCTATGGTCCACGAGCCTTCTCTGTTTCTGGTCCACTTTCCTGGAACAAACTTCCTCTCTCAGTCCGTCAGCAACCTACTTTTGTCTCCTTCAAGTCCGCTCTCAAAACTCACCTTTTCTCCTCCGCATAAAATCCTAACCTCACTCAACCCCCCCCCCCCCTCTCTGCAGCCTGTCTCCGCTCGGAGGGGAATCACACGGTTATAATATATAATTGTATAAAATTATGCTATGCTCTCTATAATTTTCCATTGCTTTTATTCTTGCTTTTATTGCTTTTATTCTTTCTCCCCATTTATAGCCATGCGTGTGTGTGTGTGTGTGTGTGTGTGTGTGTGTGTGTGTGTGTGTGTGTGTGTGTGTGTGTGTATGAGTGTGTGTGTGTGTGTGTGTGTGGTGCGTGCGTGTGTGTGCGTGCGTGCGTGTGTGCGTGCGTGCGTGCGTGCGTGTGTGCCTGCTTCAGCGCTTAGATTTGATTTTATCAAGATTTTGCGCTATATAAATATTGTAATTATTATTATTATTATTATGCATGCATGCATGCATGTATGTATGTATGTATGTATGTATGTATGTATGTATGTGTTACGTATGTATGTGTTACGTATGTAAGTTTGTAAGTGTATGATGTATGTACATACATATGCATGTATATGTGTATATATATGTATGCACGTATGATGGACAAATGTATCCATCGCAATTATGTATGGAAATATGGCTCCATGTGTGTAGGTATTATACATGCACATATTTATATACGCTCATAGGCGTGTATGTAGTATCATTATATGTTGTTAGGTATGTATAAATATCTATTACTGAGTGGATGCATGTATGCGTATACGTATATAAGTACGTCTGTATTACGTGCGACTGTAAATGTTTGCGCATGCAAGCATGTGTGAATATATTGTGTATCTGCGTGTGTCTAAGAAAGCATGTGTCATACACGTTAACATTGTGTATGGGTCGGTGGCCTTCACAATTAAAGTAATGTCAGTGTCAGTGTGACTCTGTGTGTGTCTCTCTCTCACTCTCTCTCTCTCTCTCTGTCTGTCTCCCCTGTCTCTCTCTCTCTGTCTCTCTGTCTCTCTCTCTCTCTTTCTGCCTCTGTCTCTCTCTCTGCCTCTCTCTGCAATACAATACAATGCAACACAATACTCTGAAAGACAATATGCAATGCAACATAAAGCGATGCAACCCAAAACAATGCTACACCAGTACATCACAACACAACAACACAACGCAACACATCACAACACAAGACAATGCAACACAACACGACGCAACACAACACAACACAACACACACAAAACTTACAAAACCCAAACAGAAGACTCAGCCTACACAATCGCCTTCTGAATGACAGTCACAACACTGAGCGCCTTAGAACAATAACCACATCCTGACAATGACAGTCACACCTTCCTTTTGCTCTCTGACCCCACCCCCACCCCCACCCCTCCATCGTACAAGCCTAACCCCCCCCCCCTGCCACCCCTCATCATGATTTATAGGCATGGACGAGGAAGAAGACTAAGGATGACAGAAGCTGCACAAACCGCATGACATAAAAATCAGCAAGATTCACGCCAAGCAAGAAGACAGGAAGAATAATGGCATGAGAGTGAAATGTCTCCAACGGTCTCATTCTGGATATTTCACACAGCATTCCTGCTACTTGATGACGACAGATATGCACATAAACCTGATACGAGCAGATATATATGACACAAAACGGATACAAGCAGAGATATATCATAAATTTGATACAAGCAATGTCATAAAACGTATACAAGCACAGATATGACATAAAACTGATACAAGCAAAGATAGGACATAAAACTGATACAAGCAAATATGGCATAAAACTGATACAAGCCAAGATAGGACATAAAACTGATACAAGCAGAGATACATAACAAAACTGATACAAGCAAATATGGCATAAAACTGATACAAGCCAAGATAGGACATAAAACTGATACAAGCAGAGATACATATACAAAACTGATACAAGCAAAGATAGAACATAAAACTGATACAAGCAGAGATACATATACAAAACTGATACAAGCAAAGATAGAACATAAAACTGATACAAGCAAAGATAGAACATAAAACTGATACAAGCAGAGATACATATACAAAACTGATACAAGCAAAGATAGAACATAAAACTGATACAAGCAAAGATAGAACATAAAACTGATACAAACAGAGATACATAACAAAACTGATACAAGCAAAGATAGAACATAAAACTGATACAAGCAGAGATTTGGCAAAAAACTATACAAGCAGAAACACGTGAAACTGATACAAGTAAAAATATGATATAAAATTCATACAAGCACGATACTGACATAAAACTGATACCAGCAAAGATACAACATAAAACTGATACAAGCAGTGATATGACACTAAATTTGATACAAGCAGTGATATGACATAAAACTGATACCAGCAAAGATATGACATAAAACTGATACAAGCAGTGATATGACATAAAACTGATACAAGCAGTGATATGATATAAAACTGATACAAGCAGTGATATGACATAAAACTGATACAAGCAGTGATATGATATAAAACTGATACAAGCAGTGATATGACATAAAACTGATACAAGCATGATATGACATAAAACTGATACAAGCAGTGATATGACATAAAACTGATACAAGCAGTGATATGACATAAAACTGATACAAGCAGTGATATGATATAAAACTGATACAAGCATGATATGACATAAAACTGATACAAGCATGATATGACATAAAACTGATACAAGCAGTGATATGAATAAAACTGATACAAGCATGATATGACATAAAACTGATACAAGCAGTGATATGACATAAAACTGATACAAGCATGATATGACATAAAACTGATACAAGCAAGATAGACATAAAACTGATACAAGCAGATATGATATAAAACTGATACAAGCAGTGATAGACATAAAACTGATACAAGCAAAGATATGAACATAAAACTGATACAAGCAGTGATATGACACTAATTGATACAAGCATGATATACATAAAACTGATACAAGCAATGATAACACTAATTATGATACAAGCAGTGATATGATATAAAACTGATACAAGCAGTGATATGACACTAAATTTGATACAAGCAGTGATATGACATAAAACTGATACAAGCAGTGATATGACACTAATTGATACAAGCATGATATGACATAAAACTGATACAAGCAAAGATATGACATAAAACTGATACAAGCAAAGATATGACATAAAACTGATACAAGCAATGATATGACATGAATTTGATATACGCAAAGATAGACAGACAGATAGATACATACATACATACATACATACATACATACATACATACATACATACATACATACATACATACATACATAATAGATAATAATAGATAGATAGATAGATAGATAGATAGATAGATAGATAGATAGATAGATAGATAGATAGATAGATAGATAGATAGATAGATAGATAGAGAAATGTATATGCCTGCATGTATGTGTGCCAGCGCGCTTGTGTATGTTAGTGTGTGTATGTGCGTACGTATGTGTTTGCGTGCACGTTTGTGTGTGAGTGTATGTGTGTGTGCATGCGCGCGCGTGAAATGGGTGCGTGTGTGTGTATTTACTACCGTCGTTCACTATTAAACATAAGCCCAGGACATCGATTTGGCCAGATGTTCATTATGACGTTCATGTATTACACACACATTCTGACGTCAACCATGACATACCTCAACATAGCAACAGCTGCAGATAATCAATACAGCTATTCGATAAAGTTTTTGACAACAGGCTGCTACACTTATCAAACCACCATGCTGGCTCCAAGACCAGTAGTCAACGATACATTATTCAAAAATACAGTTAACAAGTAATAATGTACGCAACTATACGTTAACGTAAACACATACTGTCATCATCACTGCCAGATCATACAGTATTATTATCTTATTTTTATCGTCGTCGTCGTCATCATCATTATCATTATTATCATGGTTATTATTACTATAACTATTACTACTACTACTACTACTACTACTACTACTACTACTACTACTTTTATTAATAATGACTTTTCTCATAACCCCGGGGTCATACATTATCATCATCATCATTATCAGTTATTGTTATCATCATCATCATTATTATTATTATCAGTTATCATCATCAGCATCACTGTTATTATTATTGTTCATATTGTTGTTGTTGTTGTTGTTATCATTATTATTATTATCATTCTTGTTGTTGTTGTTGTTATCATTATTATTATTATCATTCTTCTTATTATTATTATATTATATAATTATTATCATAATTGTTGTTGTTATCATTATTGTTGTTATTATTATTACCATCATTTCATCATCATTATTATTATTATCATCATTATTATTGTTGTTATTATTATTATTATTATTATTATTATTATTATTATTATTATCATTATCATCATTATCATTACCCACTCACAGCCAGGTAGACAGGAGGCCACACGCATAATACAAAGTTTCCCGGTCATGATTCACACCCATACAAACTCGTGCAGGTAGTTTGGAAGGTGAGTGTTTTATCTGTGTGCCAGCCAGCACAAAAAAGAGAGAAAGGGGGAGAGAGAGAGAAGAGAGGGGAGGGAGAGAGAGGGGGAGGGAGAGAAAGAGGGATGGAGAGAGATGGAGGGAGAGAAAGAGGGATGGAGAGACAGAGGTAGGGGAGAGAGGGGGAGGGAGAGAAAGAGGGAGAGAGAGAGAAAAGCGAGAGAAAGAGCGAGGGAGGGCGGGAGGGAGAGAGAGAAGAAAGAGGAGAGAGAAAAAAAGAATAAAAACAAAAGAGAGAGAAGAGAAAGAGAGAAGAGACTCGAAATTGAAAGAAGACACAGCAAGAAAGAGAAGATGCACTCGAATTTACCATGAGCCTACGCAAAAGTCCTATGCCTACACCAAATCACCAGACACTGTAGCAATCTTAACTTCCAAAGCCTGGGAGGCGGTAAAAAGGTGTGAGGGGGGAGAAGGTGTGAGGCGAGGTGACGGCCTATGAAATTATGGATTACTTAAGCTTTAAGCTGACGACCCCCACTTCCCACACCCATGGCTGTGCCTTCCAATCCAGACAGTGCGGGATTGCACGGGTGTCGGTCTCACCCGAGAAAACCTTTATGCGTGCTGGCTTCCAGTCCATCCAGCTGTAAACGGGTACCTGGCCCTGTTCAGGTCTGGAAGATAAAGCAGCGAGGGAGAGGAAAGGGTACCATCTTCATAATGCTAGCCCCGGGAACAGTTAAGGTCTCTAACAACTAACAACCATTATGATCTGACACTAACCTTATGTCTGTAGGAGTGACACAATCTTTGGTTTTCAATTAATTATTTTTTTATAGGATTATCGCACTAATTCAGTTTCCTTCTGCTCATCTTTTGTTTCTTTGTTTTTGTTTTTTGTTTTGTTGCTTTCGTTGTTGTTGTTGTTGTTGTTGTTGTTGCTGCTGCTGCTGCTGTCCAATTTTCTACGCTACCTTCACGTCCACACACGCTGGCACAGTTTTTACAATGCTGTTGATGGTGACAATGAGAATTGTAATAATGATGCTATAGAGTTCCCTCTACGATTGAGACAGCGTGACATGGCTGTATTCTACGCTTACTATCGTAATATATCCTGGCGCCAAACAGGCCCGTGAGACACAACCGACATTAGTGGCCTAAATATCAAAGAAATTTGTCCACAAAAGTCAAGACAGAGTGGCCTGGAGGGATACGGTGGTGACAAAGTGTGCAGCGGCCAACACCGAATCCGGTGACGCCGACAGGTGAGGTGAGAGTAGTTAGGACACGCTGTAAGAGGGGGTCCAATGGAACCTATGCTGTTATCCTTGAGTAATAAAATGTTTCTAGGCCATTTTATGAGGAAAGGGGAATTAGAGCACCTGGTCACAACAGGAAAACTGGAGGGAAAGAGAACACCAGGTAGACCCACGGAGAAAATATTGAACGGACTTGCAGGGTGGCTGAGGACAGAGAGGGTGGAAGATGTGCTTGCTGCGACAAGGGACAGATGCATATGGAGGGCCATGATCGCCAACGCCATGCGGTAGGGCACATGATGATGATGATGAATAAAATGTTTTGAAGTTCCGAGGATCTCTCTCTCTCTCTGTCTCTCTGTCTCTGTCTCTCTCTCTCTCTCTCTCTCTCTCTATATATATATATATATATATATATAATATATATATATATATATATATATATATATATATATATATATATATATATATATATATATATATAAGCTACGCACAAAAAGTTAAGGATCACTATGAGAAAACAGGTGCGTAATAAACTCAGTTCGCTACTGTTATTTATTTCTCAGTCCAGCCAAATTGTTATGAATTCTTGTTCAGCTGTAAGTGGGCGATGTTGTGTTAGTGCGAAAATTGCACGGGATTCTCTACTACTGAGCTTGGCCGCAAACGGAAAAGCGGAAACTTCCGAAAAAGGACCTTGTTTTGGACTGTTCTGCCTGAACACATTGCACAAGCCAGATGGAAAAACCATTATGCACGTGCAAGCACTGCTGTTTATGTGTGAGATGCTGTCTCTTGCTTGGCTTTATAAGAAGACATTCCACCAGTAGTAGGCCTGATCTGACAATGCCTCCACGACGAAAATTGAGCGAGTTTGAGAGGGGACGAGCTGTTGCATGGTTCCAAGATGGTGTTCCCAAGCGAGAAGTGGCCAGGCGACTTCAGGTGTCCATCTCGGTCATTGTCAGACTGATTCAACGCTTCACAGCCACTGGGAGGGTCCATGAAAGACGCAGATCTGGTCGACCGAAGAAGACAAACCCGCGTGAAGATCGTCTCATTGAACGACAAGCCCTGCAGACAAGAACAGCCTCTTCCAGCATCATTCGAAGGCAGCTGAGGGTGGCTACTAACATCAACATCAGCCAGCAGACCATACAGAACCGCCTTCATGGGTTTAACCTCCGTTCTCGTCGCCCAGCTGTACGGCCACGCTTAACTCCAGCCCATAGGGCAGCACGCCGCGCCTTCTGCAGACGTCACGTGAGGTGGACACGTCAGCAATGGTCCCAGGTCCTGTTCAGTGATGAATCACGCTTCACCATGAACCACAACGACGGCCGACTGAGGGTCTGGAGGCGCCCAGGGCAACGCTTTATTGACACCACTGTCCAAGAAAAGGT
>JAPXFY010000012.1:19783198-19785698 GCA_030674185.1 Monoplex corrugatus
ACAACACACAATAATTACACACAACACACACACACACACACACACACACAAACAACACACACACAACACACACACACACACACACACACACACACACACATCACAGCATAACAACACACACACACACCACAACACAACACAACAACACACACAGACACAAACAAACACATAAGACACACACACACCACACACACACACACACACACAACACACACACACACACAACAACAAACCCAACACACACACACACAGCACACGCACACGTAAACGCACACGCTCTCTCTCTCTCTCCTCTCTCTCTCTCTCTCTCTCTCTCTCTCTCTCTCTCTCACGCACGCACACACACACACACATACAACCAAACCCAACACACACACACACACACACACACACACCACACACACACACACACACACACACACACACCACAACACCAATAGCTATCACTTTCTCCCCTGTCAAATCAGACGTACAAAGAGGCGGTTTCCAGGTGGCCACCTTTCACAGTCAACCGCCCATCATCTACACCCAGAACTAAAGGCTTCGACGTAAATAAGCATCACAGGTTTCACACGGACAGAGGGAAAGGTTGCCCCCCGCCCCACCCCTAGCCTTGGAGACGCCCATTAGACGAAAGTAAACCTGACAGTGACGAGAAGGCAATGGTATATAGACTATACGTGTACTAGATTGTCACTACAGTGAAAATAGAATGGACGAATTCTGAGAAGTCCCTAAGAAAGTCCTATTCACACACTTTCTTCATAAGGTGCTAACCTTAGGCTCTTTAAATTTCATTATATTCTATTTATTTTATTTTGTTTTGGTGTTGTTTTATTTAATTTTATTTCATGCGTTTTATTTTTCTAATGTTATTTTATTTATTTTATTCTATTTTATTTTATTTCATTTTTATTCTATTGTTTTATGTCATGTTATGTTACATTACGGTATGTTATGTTACATTATATGTTTTTTTAGTTTTTTTGTTTCATTTATTTATATTTTATATTTTTGTCGGTTTTTTTGTTTGTTTGTTTTTTGTGTTTTTTGTTTTGTTTTTTTTGTTTTGCTTTTGCTTTTGCTTTTGTTTTGTCTTGTTTGTCGTTTGTTTTTTGTTTGTTTGTTTGTTTGTTTGTTGTTGTTTGTTGTTTGTTTCGGTGTCTGTGTGACCTCGACCTTGGCGCCATGACTTCCAAACTTACGCATTAGCAATTCCTGAACAGTCCATACCTGTGATCTGAATTTCGTTCAGTGTCCACCCAGATGCTCAAGTGTTGTGGCCTAGAGAGACAGATGAGAAAATTCTGTTCACACACCTGTGGCAAAGACAGACACACAGACACACATCTTTCTCCGGTTGGTATGAAACAATTTCCTTTGTTTGTTTTCCCCTTTGTTTCCCCCCTCGCTTCATGTCAAGTTTCATTTCCGTCCGATCTTTCTTTTCACGGTCACAGTGACCTTGGGAAGCAAGAGCTTGACGTACAGAAAGGAAGATCGTTCAGAATGACTTGACTGTCTTGCTGTCCGCTTCAGCTGATACCAGAATTAACTTATATAATACCTGGACCCTGTACTAGTTTCTGGAAATGAACTTTCTTGTTCAGGTTGTTTAGTGACGAGAGCGACAGATAGGCACAAACACACACACACACACACAGACACACACTAACAGAGAGAGGAGGGAGGGAGGGAGGGAGAGAGAGAGGAGGAGAAGAAGAAGAAGAAGGAGAAGAGCAGGAGTAGGAGGAGAAGGAAGGTTATACCATACGATTCAGTACAGTAGATTATTTTCGAAGGAAATAAATTTTGTCGCAGTGAACTTGACCTGTCAATTGGAACAGACAGACAGAGGTACAGAAACACACGCGCGCGCGCGCACGCACACACATACGCGCGCACACAAACACACACACGCACACGAACAACAACAACAACACAGTCACACACACACACAACACACACACACACATGCATGCACGCACACACACGCACACACACACACACACACACACACACACACACACACAACACACACATACACATGCAGATCCTGCACATACAAACGAGTAATATGCGCGCGCGAACACACACACACACCCCACACAGAAGAAAGAGACAGAGAGAGAGAGAGACAGAGACAGACAGAGAGAGACAGAGGGGGAGAGAAAGAGAAAGAGAGACAGAGAGACAGAAAGAAAGGGAAAGAGACAGAGACAGAGACACTGAGAGAGAGACGCGCACATATAAACAAGCACATATACACAAACAGACATAGATACTTACCACGGCCCTATGTTCCCCCAAGGACTTCAGAGGCTTAACTCCACAAAGTCAAACAGAGATCTACAGAGGGAGACACAGACATCAAAGGACAAAGAAACCAACACAAGACGGCAGATAGATACAGTAGAGACTCATCTCAAAGTAATTACAAACTTGTCAAGCACCTGACAAGCTGACACTCCTCAGATGTCTTGGATACTAAAAGCCAGTG
>JAPXFY010000012.1:19795698-19803198 GCA_030674185.1 Monoplex corrugatus
GAAACTGAAACTGAAACTGTTGTACGGTTGTGAGGCGTGGACAGTCGACAGAAAAATTCAGAACAAAATTGAGGCAACTGAAATGTGGTTTCTAAGAAGAAGAGTGTTGAGAGTTTCATGGACAGCAAAGGAAACAAACGAGACAATCTTGAAGGAGGCAGACACAAGTAGATCATTGATAAAGAAGATTAGGAAAAGACAAGCAACATTTATAGGACATTTTATGAGGAAAGGGGAATAAGAACACCTGGTCACAACAGGAAAGCTGGAGGGAAAGAGGGCACCAGGTAGACACAGGGAGAATACATTGGACGGACCTCCAGGATGGCTGAAGACAGAAAGGGTGGAAGATGTACTTGCAGCGACAGGGGATAGATTCGTGTGGAGGAACATGACCGCAAACGTCATGCGGCAGGGCACATCATGATGATGATGATGATGATGATGATGATGATGATGATGATGATGATGATGATGATGATGATGATGATGATGATGATGATGATGAAAGAACGGTCACACATGTAAAAATCCGTTCCCCTGCTAGGCAGGTAGGTTTGCATGGATGTGTCTGCTTAGACAGGGAATGTTCTCACGAGATCAAGCCTGCGTAAGTAGAAGACGACCCTCTAAAATGACTGCTTTACACGTACACTGTCTCTGCTGTCCAGCAAAGAAAACAAAACGAGACAGCCTTGAAAGAGGCAAACACAAAAAGAACATTAATGAAGATGATTAAGAAAAGTCAAGCAACATTTATAGGACGATTTATGAGGCAAAAGAAAAGCTGGAGAGGAAAAGAGCACCAGGCAGACCCAGGGAGAAAATACTGGACGATTTTTTCGGATTGGATGAGGATAGAAAGGGTGGAAGATATACCCGCAGCGATAAAAGACAGATTCGTATGGAGGGTGATGATCGCCAACGCCAAGCAGAAAGGCACATAATGATGATGATGAAATGTATACACTGTGCCTTGCCAATGACGTCAGCGGTTCCGCAAGTATCTTAAGATTTCTTATTAGACAGTAGGTTTCAGTGCAGGGCATAATTATGTCTTCTCTGGGCGAAGAAGCTAGTTCTCAATCTCTCTGATCTTAAGAACGTTCTCTTACTTCTTAAGCAGGCTCGCGTGCACGTGTCTAGTTAAACCTCGTTATGCCTCATTGCCGTAATTATCTGGCAGATTTCTTGAGCATGCGCAGAACTCTTATGTTCTGGAAACGTATTCAAATAGAGACGATGGGAGAGGGGGGGGGGGGGGTACGCATGCTAGGAGTTTTTCCTTCCCATAAGGCAGCCACTAACATGACTACTGGAAATCTAACGTGCATGTCCGATGTTCTGCATGCGACGTGTACACATGACAGAGGTTCAGGCACTGGTAACACTGGTCAGGTGTGAACACAGGTTGACCTGACAGATTGGGGAACATCTTCCACACTTTACCCACCTGGCGAACAGTGTCTTGGCGAATCGAACCCAGGATCTCTGGAATGTAAGTCTGACGTTAAAGAAACTCGACTACCGCGCCCGTGTAAGCTTCAGTATATCATTATCATTATTCTTTTTTTTTTCGGATCATCGCACTCTGATTGGTTACCTTTGTACTCACCATTTCTTTTCCGTCCTATTTTCTACGCCACTTTAATGGCCACAGAAGCTGGGGCAGTTTGGTTGGTTTTTGTTTATTTGTTTGTTTGTTTGTTTGTTTGTTTGTTTGTTTGTTTTTGTTTTTTACAATGCAACGATGATGATGTCGATGAGGATGATAATCATGATGCTATGAAGTTCCATCTAGGATTGAAACTGCGTGACAGGGCTGTGCTCTACACTGACTATCATTAGGTATCCTGGCGTTGACCAGGCCCGAGAGATAGATACAGACACCTGCGGTGCTGGTCAGAAGATTTAAGCAACACCTTCAATGACGCATCCGTGAAATGGATGAGACTCGACTGTGTGGTTCCAGTCTTGCCAATGAGTCCATAGCACGCCCAACTCCGTGAAGGAGCCGGTTAGAGCCGAAAAATCCCACATGAGTTTTCAAGGGACTGATGGGGATTCGAACCCACAACCTTCCAGTCGGTAGTCTGTTGCGTTAACCACAACACCACGGCGACTGGTTTCAGTAAGATTTTTAATCCTTAGCGAATCTTGGCATTTCACATATCAGTAGTACAGGGGTTACCAACACAGAACGAAACACATTCCTTGGCTTTTAGTCAGGAGACGTATGCGGTCAGCACATTAGTTTCGGACGCTGATGTTTATGTAATGGTAAACTCTAAGGTTGATGATGAAGAGACCATACTGGTAAATATTCATCCAGCGTACAGCTAAAAGCACTTCTAAGACTATCCAGTTACATAAACAAGTTTGCAGGCAATTGCTTTCAACTATGTTGAAGTGATGTTCAGCGTTTTCCTGTAATGTAGTCTTTTTTTTCCCCTTACATCAGTTTTCAGTTCACACTCTTTTGCTTTTCCCCAAGTCTACATGCTCATGGTAAGTTTTATGTTTACAATTTACCACTTATCACACGAAGTTTTGAAAACCTCGAAAGCGTTAAACCGTTTTATGTCGGAACCAGAAAAAACACGAAAATACAATCAGAACACGTGTTTGATATAACGAAACAAGACAGGCGTTTTTGTTTTGTTGTTGTTATTGTTGTTGGTGGTGGTGGTGGTGGTGGTGGTGGGTTTTTGTTTTGTTTTTGTTTTTTGTTTTTTTTGGGGGGTTGTTGTTGTTAAAGGATCATCGCACTCAGGGAACCCTGGGAGATTACCTTTGTACTCGCCTTTTTTATGCCCTTTTTCTATGTCATCTTAATGGCCACAGAAACTGGCACTTTTTTTACAATGCGATGATGATGACGACGATAAGGAAGATAATCAAGATATCATACAGCAGGAAAAAATGGCAAATAGTATATAGCAGAAGAAAATGGCAGATATCATACACTACAGCAGGAGAAAATGGCAAATATCATACAACAGGAGAAAATGGCAGATATACAGCAGGAGAAAATGGCAAATATCACAAAACACGAGAAAATAACACATATCATACGACAGGAGAAAACGGCAAATAATATATGGCAGGAGAAAATGGCAGATATCATGTAGCAGGAGAAAATGGCAGATATCATGTAGCAGGAGAAATGGCAGATACCACACAACAGGAGAAAATGGAAAATAATATATAGCAGGAAAAATGGCAGATATCATACAACAGGAGAAAATGGCAAATAGTATACAGCAGGAGAAATGGCAGAATGCATACAGCAGGTGAAAATGACAGATATCACACAGCAGGTGAAAATGACAGATATCACACAGCAGGAGAAAATGACAGATATCACACAGCAGGTGAAAATAACAGATATCACACAGCAGGTGAAAATGACAGATATCACACAGCAGGTGAAAATGACAGATATCACACAGCAGGTGAAAATAACAGATATCACACAGCAGGTGAAAATAACAGATATCACATAGCAGGTGAAAATAACAGATATCACATAGCAGGTGAAAATAACAGATATCACATAGCAGGTGAAAATAACAGATATCACATAGCAGGTGAAAATAACAGATATCACATAGCAGGTGAAAATGACAGATATCACATAGCAGGTGAAAATGACAGATATCACACAGCAGGTGAAAATGACAGATATCACACAGCAGGTGAAAATAACAGATATCACATAGCAGGTGAAAATGACATATCACATAGCAGGTGAAAATAACAGATATCACATAGCAGGTGAAAATAACAGATATCACATAGCAGGTGAAAATGACAGATATCACATAGCAGGTGAAAATAACAGATATCACATAGCAGGTGAAAATGACAGATATCACATAGCAGGTGAAAATAACAGATATCACATAGCAGGTGAAAATGACAGATATCACATAGCAGGTGAAAATAACAGATATCACATAGCAGGTGAAAATAACAGATATCACACAGCAGGTGAAAATAACAGATATCACATAGCAGGTGAAAATAACAGATATCACATAGCAGGTGAAAATAACAGATATCACATAGCAGGTGAAAATAACAGATATCACATAGCAGGTGAAAATAACAGATATCACACAGCAGGTGAAAATGACAGATATCACATAGCAGGTGAAAATAACAGATATCACATAGCAGGAGAAAATGACAGATATCACACAGCAGGTGAAAATGACAGATATCACATAGCAGGTGAAAATGACATCACATAGCAGGTGAAAATAACAGATATCACACAGCAGGTGAAAATAACAGATATCACATAGCAGGAGAAAATAACAGATAGCATATAGCAGGAGAAAATGGCAGAATGCATACAGCAGGTGAAAATGACAGATATCACATAGCAGGAGAAAATAACAGATAGCATATAGCAGGAGACAATGGCAGATATCGTGGAGGTTTTCTACTGTTTTTCTTCTTTAATTGAAGGGTAGCTATTTTGTGACAGTAAGACAAGAAAAGTGTCACAAACCAGTTGTTTAACTAATGCAGCATTCGTTTGTCGAACACAAGGGATAGATTCGTGTGGAGGGCCATGATCACCAACGCCATGCGGCATGGTACATGATGACGATGATGATGATGATGATGATGATGATGATGATGATGATGATGATGATGATGATGATGATGATGATGATGATGATGATGATGATGATGTTGATGACACTGATTACGTTGGATCATTTTCTTTCACAGAGCACTGACAGTGTTTGGGCATACAGAAACTGTTCAGAGTGCGGAGACGTTGTCTTGACCAATCAGTCTGAAACGATTACCTAGATCAAAACATACACGACAAAGAGTTCAAGACTCGCCGAAAGAGAAGGCAGCGGTAGTCAAATGGGTAAGCATCAGACTTCCAATCGGGAAAGTCTTGGGTTCGATCCGTCTTTACACTTCAGCCTGGTTTGGTAAAAAGTGGAGAGTTTCCCCCATCTCCCAGACCCACATGTGTGTAGACCTGTCAATACGTAAATCCCTAAATATGTATACGAAAGCATGGTATCAAAAATGCACGTTCAAGAGCCAGCAAGTCATGTCAATTGTTCGGTGGCTTATGGAAAACATGAAAACACCCAGCGTGCTCGTCCATACAAGACAGAAAATATGCAGAGTGTGCAGCAACGTACCGTCTGCACAGTGTGGGCAAAACAACGTGCATGCACGCCATCGAGAAAAACTGGAACGCTAAAATTCAAAAATAAATAAAGAAAATAAAAGAACAAGAACAACTCAAAATTTGACTGTCGTGTCCTCCCATAGTACGTAAACAGCCTTTTCCTCCATGGTGACCGACTATCCTTCCTGGACTCCGTGATTCATTAAAAGTCGGAATACCACTCTACTCCTAGATCAAGATAAGTACTTAGTACTTAGATAGGGAGAGAGGAAGGTTGGTGTTGCTACGAGACTGTAAAAGAGTCCTGTCCCTCTGATAAACATGAACTGAACCGGAAGAAGCGGTTCCCCCGATACTAGATTAGTCATACCCCCTCACTTTGTTCATAGACGTAAATAAGGAGATAGGCATCTAGCTCTATCTCACGTTTTGATATGATCATAGACGTTGATAGGAAGACAGGCAACTAGCTCTGTTGCACGCTGTGAGATGATCATGGACAGGCGTCTAGCTCTGTCATACTCTATGATATGACTCCTGACATGGACAGGGAGACTGGCAACTAGCTCTGTTACACACCGTAATACGATGTTCACAGACATGGATAGGGAGACAGACAACTAGGTTTCTTTCCCATTCTATGATGTGATCGCCTCGACAAGCTAATGGCTTCCCAAGTATACAGAGCTACATACGATTAATGTGCTACTGAGTTAATTTCTGTTCAATTGTGTGGTAAATCAGAATAACAGAAGACGATAAGCAAACAAATTGCAAATTATTCTGGACGGTACAGTTTACGATCAAAAAAGTCCAAAGCCGAAGCAGACTACGAAAGAGACTTGACAAAAAGCTCTCACATTAGTCAGTAATATACAAACTGGAGCAAATCGTGACCACCTAAACACACTTATTTATCAAGCAACAGCTTCAACTTGTCTCAACGTTACGTCCAGTCATAAAGGCCCCAATCCCACACAAAAAAGAAGCAGGTATCGATGTTAAAGTCGTAACAAGCTGAAGTTCGCTGAGTTGCCAATCAATATTGCTATAAACATCTATGGACCAACAAGAAGATATGTGGCTTGTGTGGCTACTTCAGTAGTAGTCAGGGGGAACATCAGATACTTGATCTGTCGACAAGTCAGCAATGGTGCACGCTGATGGGGGAAAGGGGGGAAGGTACTGGTGGGTACAGATTTAAGATTAAGGGAGACCCTTGGCAAAGGGAGGGGTACAGATATTTCCCTTACTTAGCACAGGAAATGAAAAAGTACTGCCGGAACTGTGGTACGTGTTTTAACCTCGGTGGCTCACAAGAACCTGAACTTAAAACAACAGCAAGATGTAATCCGAAACAGTGCGACTGCCGCGTTCAAGCAAAAAGGACCAGAAAAACCGAAATAGAATCAGAACGCGTATTTAAACAATAAGACAAGACAGGCGCAAATTTCAGCCAACTGGCCTTTGTAAGTGTGAATGTAAGATCACAAACAAACACCAAATAAACATTAGGAGAAAAGACTGAACTTCCTGCTGCTTTGTCCAGTGGGAGAAGAGGAAAAAACTTCCTGCTGCTTGTCTTTTCCCATTGAACGAAGCAGCAGGGAAGTTTCAGTCTTTTTCTCCTAATTTTTGTATTTGGTGTTTGTTTGTGATCTTACATTCAACTTGACAAAGGCCAGTTGGCTGAAAATTTGCGCCTGTCTTGTCTTATTGTATTAAATACGCGTTCTGATTCTTTTTCGTGTTTTTCTGGTTCCTAACAGCAAGATGTGGTGTTTCAGAAGAGCAGCAGGCAAGACCAGAAGGGACATGACTAAAAACAGAGAAATCCAACAGATGGATGTAATAACACCTATCAAGAATTCATGTTTCAGTTTCAGTTTCAATTCTCAAGATGACATCTCCATGTTCAGAATGAACTCCATATGCACTAACGTCACAGTGCCATGTGATGGAGAAGATCCAGAATGATCATGGCACAAGCCTTAAGCCTGCACATAAACCCACGAGCTGACCAGGTCCTGAGGTCCTACCCAGACAGCCCCATAACCCTGGGGTCGTAGGGGAGGGAGGTGGCAGAGACCTCAATTTTTCCTGGGCCAGCATCACGAGGGCGGCGCCCATCCGCTCTCCCTCGATTCAAATTCACATTCATATTCACTTTTTTTTTTACCAAGACTTCATAAAGGCAAGAAGGCTAATTGGTCTTCAAGAGGTGGGACTGGGAAATCAACCTATTTTGTCCAATGTTTTGTACCAAGGCAGCCGGGCAATGCCCTACTCTTCACGATTTTCAACTGCCGTGGGATCTTTAGCGTGCGCAG
>JAPXFY010000012.1:19810698-19820698 GCA_030674185.1 Monoplex corrugatus
GTGTGTGTGTGTGTGTGTGTATGTAAGAATGCTGACGTCAGTGGTTTGCCTGCACCCTATGCGCTATAGTCTACAATTACAAGTACGTTTCTAACGTACCCAGCACACACACGTGCGCACACACACACACACACGCAGTGCACACACACGCACACACACACACCACACACACACACACACACACGCACACACGAACACAACGCACACACGCGCTAACACACACACACGCACACACGCGTGAACACACACACACACACGCATGCACACACACACACACACACACACACACACACACACACACACACACACACACACACACACGTGAACACACGCACACGCACATCGTCTTTTATGACTGAAAAAAACAGGGTATTGTGACATGCCAGCGGAAAAAACAATTCAGCTAATTAATAAAAGCCAATAACAAACATTATCAAATGAACAAACTTGTCGATAAATCCATAATCCACGCACACACGCTCGCGCGCACACACACACACACACACTCTTGCTCGCGCACACATATTATCAAATAAACAAACACGTCGATAAACCAATAATACCAGATGTTTAATCAGTCTCACAGAAATTCCTGGTATAACTGTAAGAAAGATAATAAAGACAGGCAACAAATCCACAATTCTGAATATCTCAAACGGACACAGCCAGCAATATCGCTGGGTCTCCACTGGCGAGTGGTTCGATGGCGATCTCACACTCTTACGTCCTTTTGACTTCAAGTATAATGCCCGAGGAATGAACATCTGTTCTGAGTTGTGTTAGAAAACCTGAGTAGCGGAGTGAGGGTTATGATATGATGTTGCACAGAAAAATTCACTAGAATAATTGAGTTCCATGGACAGGAAAGAAAACAAACGAGACAGTCCCGAAAGAAGCAGACACGAAAAAAACATTAATGAAGAAGATCAGGAAAAGACAAACAACATTTACAGGACATTTTATGAGGCAGGAGAAATTTGAACACCCAGTCACAACAGGACAGTTAGAGGACAAAAATAGCATCAGGGAGAAAATATTAGGCAGTTTTGCAGAGCGGGTGGGGACAAAAAGGGTAGGAGATATACTTACATCAACAAAAGATATAATTGTATAGAGAGTCGTGATAGCCAACAGGGCAAGGCATAAGATTTGATTTTATCAAGATTTTGCGCTACATAAATATTGTAATTATTATTATATTATTATTATTATGATGAAAAGAGTTCATCAATGTAATTAAATAAATAATGACAACGAACGTAACCAATGAAAAAAAAGTCAAAGTCAGGCTCATTCTTCTAAAACATACTGACAGACGCGGTAGCCACTTTTGTTTGTTCGTTTGTTTATTTGTTTGTTTGTTTGTTTGTTTGTTTGTTTGTTTGTTTGTTTGATTGTTTGATTGTTGTTTGTTTGTTTGTTTGTTTGCTTGTTTGTTTGTTTTAAGGATCATCGCACTCAGGGGGTTCCTTTGTGCTCACCTTTTTTCCTTTTCTTCGTCCTATTTTCTGCGCCACCTTAATGACCAAGAACTGGCACAATTTTTTTAACAATGTGATTGATGATGATGTGATGTATGTGTATATGTGTATGTGTGTGTTTGTATGTGTTTATAATAGTATGTATGTATGTATGTATGTATGTGCATATGTGTGTTTGTGTGTATGTATATGTGTGTGTATGTGTGTTGTGTTGTGTGTGATGAGTGTGTGTGTGTGTGTGTGTGTGTGTGTGTGTGTGTTGTGTGTGAGTGTGTGTGTGTGTGTGTGTGTGTGGTGTGTGTGTGTGTGTGTGTGTGTGTGTGTGTGTGTGTGTGTGTGTGTGTGTGTGTGTGGTGGGTGTGTGTTGTGTGTGTGTGTGTGTGTGTGTGTGTGTGTGTGTGTGTGTGTGTGTGTGTGTGTGTGTGTGTGAACGTAATAACTGCATACGTTCGTAACTGTATAGTGTTGGTGTTGTTTCGCTTGTGCATTTTTGCTTCTTTAGACGTATTTTTGTTATTGTAAACACTTAGGGCTGTTTAACCCTTTGACTGCCTCACCCTGTCCACCAGCACCCTGCATTCCCAACCATGCTAGCAAAATAAAAACTTAACCCTTTGACTCCCTCACCCTATCCACCAGCTTCCTGCGGGATATAAGGTGCGGGAGTCAAAGGGTTAAAGATGAAGCGCCATAAATGTTCATCGTCATTATTTCCATTTTTATTACTAATGCACAGTGAGTCCAAATGAATTTAAAGAAGTGTGTAGCGCTAAACAAGAATGATTCATAATAATCATATCATCATCATCATTTTGCCAGGCTCAGTTCTCAAAGTATTTCTTACTGATTAACCCTTTGCCTCTCGCACCCAGTGAACCAACATCCTGCATTGTGAACCATGCTAGCAAAGCAAAACGTTAATCCTTCCACTCCCTCTCCCTATTCACCAGCTTCCTGTAGGAAGCTGGTAGATAGGGTGAGGGAGTCAAATGGTTAATTGTTTGCAGTTGGTGGATGGGGTGCGGGAGTCAAAGAGTTAAGGCCCAGCCGACTGCTCAGAGCCATATCAGGACTGTAACTATATCAAATCGTACACAACATTTGGTTGGGAAAAAAAAACAGAAAAGAAAATTCAGTACACACATCAATGCGTGTGCGAATACAATCTAAGAATATGCCCCTGGAGTTGACCATTCCGTCCAATTTATCACCGAGGATTTCAGAAAACAAACCTGAATACAAATGTGAACATAACCAAGGACACTAAAGTATACATAAAAATGGCCTAAATGACCTAAAATTGCTCCTGCACAGCACATTTCCTTAGAGCCAAACATGCAGTCAATCATCATCATCATCATCAGTCCCGTAGTCTGGTTGACCGTTGGGGCACCACTGAAGATTTTGCAGCCGACTTCCTCCACTCCACACGGTCTTCAGCTTTCCGCAGAATGATGTTCCATTCAAGGCCAGTCCACTCTCTGACATTGTCTTCCCATCTTTTTCTCTGTCTGCCTCTTCGTCTCCCTCCCTGAACTGTTCCCTGCAAGACGGTCTTGGCCAGTCCAGATGATCGTGTGACGTGCCCGTACCACCTCAGTTTGCGTCTTTTCACTGAAGTCAGGAGGTCTTCATACGGCCCGATGGCGTTTTCGATTCGGGTTTTCACTTCCTTATTGGTTATATGATCTTTGTACGAGATACCAAGGAGTTTGCGGAAGCATCTCATCTCCATTGCCTGTATCCTTCTTTCAATGTCTGCTGTTATGGTCCATGTTTCGCATGCATACAAAAATATTGACATGACCAGGGAACGCATCAGTCTGATCTTGGAGCCGATAGCGATATTCTTGTCGTTCCAGATGACTTTTAGCTTAACTATCAATCTTGTGAGAAAGTATGTAAGGCTTTATAGAAATACAGGTGAACGGACATACAAGGCAGAAAATGATAGAGATGACAGAAAGCATAGGAGTTTTCAAACACAGACCCTAAACACGAAATGATGGCATTAGCTCTGACGTAGGCTGTATGCTGTGTACGTTGGTAGTAAGGGGCTGGACAGTTTTCCCGGAGTATAACCACATAAAGCAGTAGGTACGTGTACAGTGGCATCCACACTATGTAAACTAAGAACAGGGCAGCACGCTTTGTTTGCCGCTAATAGTCTGCTTCACTGCTTGCAAGTTAGGTTACTTAGTGCTAAACTTGGCTAGACAGTACTTGGTTACTTAATGCTTAACTTGGTAGCTTAGTGCTAAACTTGGCTAGACAGTACTTGGTTACTTAATGCTTAACTTGGTAGCTTAGTGCTAAACTTGGCTAGACAGTACTTGGGTACTTAATGCTTAACTTGGTAGCTTAGTGCTAAACTTGGCTAGACAGTACTTGGGTACTTAATGCTTAACTTGGTAGCTTAGTGCTAAACTTGGCTAGACAGTACTTGGGTACTTAATGCTTAACTTGGTCACTTAGTGCTAAACTTGGCTAAACAGTACTTGGTTACTTAATGCTTAACTTGGTAGCTTAGTGCTAAACTTGGCTAAACAATGCATGGTTACTTAATGCTTAACTTGGTAGCTTAGTGCTAACTTGGCTAAACAGTACTTGGGTACTTAATGCTTAACTTGGTAGCTTAGTGCTAAACTTGGCTAAACAATGCATGGTTACTTAATGCTTAACTTGGTAACTTAGTGCTAAACTTGGCTAAACAGTACTTGGTTACTTAATGCTTAACTTGGTCACTTAGTGCTAAACTTGGCTAAACAGTACTTGGTTACTTAATGCTTAACTTGGTCACTTAGTGCTAAACTTGGCTAAACAGTACTTGGTTACTTAATGCTTAACTTGGTTACTTAGCGCTCAACTTGGCTAAAAAGTACTCTGTTACTTAGTGCTTAACTTGGCCAAAAAGCACTTGGTTACTTAGTGCTTAACTTCGCTGAAGCGTGCTTGGTTACCTAGTGCTTAACTTGGCTAAAATGGTTCAGACGTTCTCTGGCCAATAACTAAACTCGAGGTTCCGGTTCGACTTTTCTCCTCGCGAACTGAACGTCTAGTCCTTCGGAAGGGAATAAAAAACGAGTCGGACCCGTATGCCTTTTGGCTGCGCACGCTAAAGATCCCACGGCAGTTGAAAATCATGAAGAGTAGGGTATGACCCGGCTGCCTTGGTAAAAAAAACATCGGAGAGATAGGTTGATTTCCCAGGTCCCACCCCTTGAAGACCAATTAGCCTTCTTGCCTTTCTGAAGTCTTAGTTAAAAAAAACATGTGAATACGAATATGAATCTGAAGCAATGGAGAGGGGATGGGCGCCGCCCTCGTGATGCTGGACCCGGGAAAAGTTGAGGTCTCTGCCACCTCACTCCCCTTCGACCCCAGGGTCATGGAACTATCTAGGTAGGACCTCAGGACCTGGCCAGTTCATGGGTTGATGTACAGGCTTAAGGCTTGTGCCGCGATCATTCTGGATTTTCTCCATCAAATAGCACCTGTGACAATAGTGCATATGGAATTCATTCCGAGCGCGGAGACGTCATCTTGAGAAACTGAAATTGAAACTGAAGGTGGGAGCGCGTGCGTGTTCGCACATTTCCATAAGCCTGCCATTGACATGACATTAAGACAGCAATGTCTGTTTTCTCTCCCTGTTTTACCTCGCCCCCCCCCCCCTCCACCTTTCTTTGCGGGCAAGTTGGCAGAGCCCTGGACTCAAGGTCTGATATCCTGAGTTCAATCCCAGTCCGCAACATTAGAAACTGGCCTGTTCTGTTGCCCATCTTGATGTTGCCATCATTCTGGTGAATCAGCTTAATGTTTTATAGGTCCCTCTTCCCCCCCCCCCCTTCCCCATTTCAAGACCTTGCCAGCGCATGGGGTTTTGCGCGCGCAGGCTTGAGTAGAGAAGCCTGTCAGACAATTGCTGGCAGATTTGGGTGGAGCGCATATGGAGTTTTCCAACTGCAGTAAATCCCTCTTGAACAAACTCTAAACTCCAAACTCTTTTCTACACAGGGCAGCTACCCATTCACAGCATGTCAAACTATGGCTGCCTATATCTGTCAGCAACTATCTGGCAGACTCCCTGAACTCACACACAAACCCCTGTACGCTGAATGGGAAGAGAAGGAGACGTTTCAGTTTCAGATTCGCAAGATTGTTATTGTTATTATTGTTTAAAACCCAGCCGACTGCGTAGAGCCATATCAGGGCTATAACCTATTCGAAACAAACAATACTTCAACAAGAAAAAAGAAAAGAAAATTAAGTACACACACCAATGCATTCGCGCACACAATCCAAGGAGATGCCCCTGGCGTTGACATTCCGTCCCATTTATCGCACATGGGGATTTAAAAAAGAAACCTGAATACAAATTTAAACATAACCAAGGACACTAAAACATATATGAAAAACGGGCATAAAATTACCTAAACTTGCCTCCGCGCATCCCACCTCCCCAGAGCCAAAAGTGCACTTAATACATGTACCAAATTATCAATCCTAGGAAAAAAGTATGTAAGACTTTACTGAACACATACAGGTGAATGGACCGGAAAAGCAGGAAATAATAGCAAGAAATGACAGATAGCAAAGGAATAAGGCAGAAACAAAGAGAGTGACAGAAAAGAGGAAATTTCAAGCAATGATATTTCCAGAAGGTGGGGATACTATTTATACAGAAAGAACCCCCGGCATCCCCAAAGGGGATAGTTTCTCAAGATAACGTCTCCGCGCTCGGAACGAATTCCATATACATTAACCGTCACAGGTGCCATGTGTATGGTGATCATAGCACGAACCTTAAGCCTGCACATAAACCCATCAGCTGGCCAGGTCCTGAGGCCCTACCTAGACTACATTTCACCTAGTCTATATCTTATACTGGTATTTGACCAGCCTATCACTAGAATAGTCTTGGTTACATGTAAATGACATGTGTATCTGTGTATCTTACCTTCAAAAAAGGAATACATATATTAAAGAGAAGGGAACTATGAAACACTAAGCTAACACTCTCTGTGAGTTTCTGTCATGGCCTTGTGAATGTTTCAATGAACGATGAGAATGTGCGCTTAGATTTGATTTGTATGTCAAGGTCTGGCGACAAATAAATACCATTATTACTATTATTATTATTATCACCAGAGTGACGGAAACGTAAAGATGGACAGCCAACAGGTCAGTTTTTAATGCTGCAGGTGGGGGATCAAACTCAAGACATCAGCTTCAAAATCCACGGCTCTCTCCTATCCAAAAGAACCATCCAGTCCACAATTATGGACGAACGGTGGGACGGATTAGCCAACACACAGATTGACGGACAGACTGATGGACACCTTGACAGACAGAAAAAGAGACAGATGGAAGAATGGACAGATGGATAGATGGACAGATAGATCGACAGGTAGATGGATGGATACAAAGACAGAACTACAAGACAGATACATAGAAAGATAGAGTGACATATAGAAAGACAGACAGATAGATAGATAGATAGATAGATAGATAGATAGATAGATAGATAACAGATAGATAGATGATAGATAGATAGATAATAGATAGATAGATAGAAGACAGACAGACAGATACATACATACACTACATACATACATACATACATACATAACATACATACATACATACATACATACATACATACATACATACATACATAGAGAAGACAGAAAGACAGATATATGATTACAAAGAAAAACAAAGATTTCCTCATCATACCCTTGAGCACAACAAAAGGTTAAAAAACAATTGTTTCTACTGATCAGGTTTTAAAATGTAGTAAAGCGTGCATTGTCTCACCGTACACCATCTCAATCATATGGTAATATTGACAAATATGCTTACCAAGAACATGCACACACGTATGCGTTTAAGTATATATGTATACGTATGGATGGATGGATGGGTGGGTGGGTGAATGTATATGTGTCCATCTGCCTGCCAGCCTGCCTGCCTGCCTGTATGTCTGTCTGTCTATCTGTATGTATGTACGTAGTATGTATGTATTGTATGTATGTATTATGTATGTATGTATGCATGCACGTATGTATGTACGTACTACGTACGTACGTATGTATGATGTATGTATGTATGTACGTACGTATGTATGTATGTATGTACGTATGTTTGTTTGTTTGTATGTATGTATGTACGTATGTATGTATGTATGTATCCATGCATGTATGTATGTATGTGTGTGTATATATATAAATACATGGTGGGATGGATGCATGCAGGGATGGATGGACGGACGGACAGACGGACGGACGGACGGATGAATTGATGAACGTGCGTGCGCGCGCGTGAGCTTGCGTAATAATAAAAAGATAGCATTAACAATACACTGACAGAAAAATACACCCACAGACACAGACAGACATACAGGCAAAATTCCAACCGATTACAACCAAAAACGACGTCTACCCCACACAATTACATACAATATGTTATACATAATCATACAAACCATCGCACGCCTGAAACACGATAAACGCTGACACAAACCACACAATTCAAGTCCTGAAATGGAGGTGCGCACACACACACACACACTCACCTACAGACACACACACACATATACACACACATTCTCAAACACACACATATATATATTATATATACCTAGAGCAGCATCTCAGGGAAACATATTCCGATTCTCAGCGCGAGGCACCACTTGAAATCCAGAATCTGGTTTGGCCTGCAGCCCCAGAAGGAAAATTCAATACAAACCACCAACACTGGATGAAGTGAAGAACGTAGTAAAGAAAGCCAGAGCCAAGTCAGCACCTGGACCAAACGGAATACCATACCTGCTCTACAAGAAATGCCCAAAAGTGCTCGAGTGGCTCCACAAGATGATTCGATCAGCATGGAGGAACCAGAAGATCAGCGACCAATGGATGAGAGCTGAAGGAGTGTACATTCCGAAGGAGCAGAACTCCAGCAGCATCAATCAGTTCAGGCCAATATCACTTCTGAACGTCGAGGGGAAAATCTTCTTCTCTGTTATGGCAGCAAGATTGACAAAATACCTGACTGAAAACAAGTATCTGGATATGTCAGTCCAAAAGGGAGGCATACCAGGAATGCCTGGATGCTTGGAACATGCCACGTTGATTTGGGATGCCATCCAAAAAGCAAGAACAGAGAAGAGAGACACTGACGTAGTTTGGCTTGATCTGGCGAATGCATATGGATCAGTTCCACACGATATGATCCAGCTGGCTCTTGAAATGTATCACATCCCAGAAAACAACCGAACAATGCTGAGGAAGTATTTCCAAGGGTTCTCAATGCGGTTCTCTACCAAAGAATACACCACGGACTGGATAGACCTAGAGGTGGGCATTGCAATGGGCTGTGCAATCTCTCCCATACTGTTCGTGTTGGCAATGGAAGTCATCTTGAAAGCTGCAATGAAGAGTTCAGGTCCAGTGAATCTGGGAGATGGATACCAGATGCCTCCTCTGAAAGCTTTCATGGATGACACAACAGTCTTGTCCACGGATGAGGAAGAGACACACCAAATCTTAAAGCAGCTGGATGAGCTGGTGGCCTCTTCAAGAATGAGGTTCAAACCTAAGAAATCCCGAAGTCTCTCACTGCGAAAAGGAAAAGTGGCAGATTCAGTCAAATTCATGGTAGCCAACCAAGCCATCCCCACTGTCACAGAAGAGCCAGTAAAAAGTCTCGGAAGATGGTATGATGACTCCCTGAAAGACACACAAAGGGGATGTGAAACCAAGCAAACAGCAGAAGAAGGCCTGAAGAAAATAGATAACTGCGGACTGCCAGGCAAATACAAAGTCTGGTGTCTACAGTTCATGCTGATACCAAAGCTGCTGTGGCCACTGCTAATCTATGACATTTGCACCAGCACAGTCGAAGCAATGGAAGCCAAAATCAACAAATACACAAGAAAATGGCTCGGTGTCCCACCTGGTCTCACTGATGTTGCATTCTACTGTCGTCAAGCAATGCTGAAGCTACCTCTCAAATCCATAGTGGAGGAATACAAAGTTGGAAAAGCAAGACTGTTGAGCATGCTGGAGGAATCGGAAGACAATATCGTGAGATCAGTTCATCCAAAGCTGAGAACTGGCAGAAAGTGGAAAGTCCAAGAGGCTGTAAACAATGCCAAGAGAAACCTCAGCATCAAAGAAATAATTGGACACACGCAAACCAACAGACAGGGACTGGGAGCAACAAAAATGCAGTGGTGGTCCAAAGCCAAAGGGAAGGAAAAAAGAGACATGATCATACAGGAGTTGAAGGAAGAAGAAGATGTCAAAAAAGTGCAGAAGGCAGTCCAGCAAGGTCAACAGGGGCAATGGACAACATGGGACAGTGCACTCCAAAGAAGTCTCAGCTGGAACGATATGTGGCACATGGCTCCTCTAAGGATAAGCTTCCTCCTCAGATCTGTATATGACCTGCTCCCCTCGAATGCAAACTTAGTGAAATGGGGGAAATCAGACGACCCAGCATGTCCGCTCTGT
>JAPXFY010000012.1:19833198-19835698 GCA_030674185.1 Monoplex corrugatus
TAACATTATGCAGACTGCTAAGTCTCTGTGCTATGGCCAAGTTAGTGTGGAGATATTAACATTATGCAGATTGCTACCCTCTGTGTTGTGGCCAAGTTGGTGTACAGATATTAACATTATGCAGACTGCTAAGTCTCTGTGCTATGGCCAAGTTGATGTAGAGATATTAACATTATGCAGACTGCTAAGTCTCTGTGTTGTGGCCAAGTTGGTGTAGAGATATTAACATTATGCAGACTGCTATCCCTGTGTTGTGGCCAAGTTGATGTAGAGATATTAACATTATGCAGACTGCTATCCCCTGTGTTGTGGCCAAGTTGATGTAGAGATATTAACATTATGCAGACTGCTATCCCTGTGTTGTGGCCAAGTTGATGTAGAGATATTAACATTATGCAGACTGCTATCCCCTGTGTTGTGGCCAAGTTGATGTAGAGATATTAACATTATGCAGACTGCTATCCCCTGTGTTGTGGCCAAGTTGATGTAGAGATATTAACATTATGCAGACTGCTATCCCCTGTGTTGTGGCCAAGTTGATGTAGAGATATTAACATTATGCAGACTGCTAAGTCTCTGTGTTGTGGCCAAGTTGATGTAGAGATATTAACATTATGCAGACTGCTACCCTCTGTGGTGTGGTCAAGTTGGTGTACATATATTAACATTATGCAGACTGCTATCCCCTGTGTTGTGGCCAAGCTGGTGTAGAGATATTAACATTATGCAGACTGCTAAGTCTCTGTGTTGTGGCCAAGTTGGTGTAGAGATATTAACAGTATGCAGACTGCTAAGTCTCTGTGTTGTGGCCAAGTTGATGTAGAGATATTAACATTATGCAGACTGCTAAGTCTCTGTGTTGTGGCCAAGTTGGTGTACAGATATTAACAGTATGCAGACTGCTACCCTCTGTGCTATGGCCAAGTTGATGTAGAGATATTAACATTATGCAGACTGCTAAGTCTCTGTGTTGTGGCCAAGTTGGTGTACAGATATTAACATTATGCAGATTGCTACCCTCTGTGCTGTGGTCAAGCTGGTGTACAGATATTAACATTATGCAGACTGCTATCCTCTGTGTTGTGGTCAAGCTGGTGTACAGATATTAACATTATGCAGATTGCTACCCTCTGTGTTGTGGTCAAGCTGGTGTACAGATATTAACATTATGCAGACTGCTATCCTCTGTGTTGTGGCCAAGCTGGTGTAGAGATATTAACATTATGCAGACTGCTACCCTCTGTGCTATGGCCAAGTTGGTGTAGAGATATTAACAGTATGCAGACTGCTAAGTATCTGTGTTGTGGTCAAGTTGGTGTAGATATATTAACAGTATGCAGACTGCTACCCTCTGTGTTGTGGCCAAGTTAGTGTACAGATAACAGTATGCAGACTGCTACCCTCTGTGCTGTGGGCAAGTTGGTGCGGAGATATTACACTTAGCTAACCTTGCTTGCTTACTGTCCCGTTGTGCTACTATGTAGTCAGCAACGAAGATCCTCCACTCGTGTCCGTTCTTGACCAAGTCTCTGAGTGGTAGCCCTGGTATCTTTCTGGGCTTCGAGTTCTCCTTCTACTGGTCCTCGCCAGGTGTTCTTGTGACTTCCTCTCTTTTGTTTTTCTGACACAAGGAGAAGGGTGGCAGAATGGTTCAGACGTTTGCCTGCATTGACTATTGCAATTCACTCCTGTCTGGTCTTCCTGCCTCCACCATTCACATCCTACAGCGCATTCAAAACAATGCTGTACGCCTTGTACTCAAAAAGAAAAAAGTTGACCACATATCTCCTCTCCTGGCACAACTTCACTGGCTCCCTGTATCAAAGCGCATACAGTACAAACTAGACACCATGTGCTACAAAAGCCTCAATAACGCAGCCCCCGATTACCTGTCAAGCCTACTTGAGATCTATCTTCCCTCACGTACCCTCCGCTCTGCCTCCGATCCTCTGAATTTTCGCTTTCCACGCACTAAGCTCAATACCTATGGTCCACGAGCCTTCTCTGTTTCTGGTCCACTTTCCTGGAACAAACTTCCTCTCTCAGTCCGTCAGCAACCTACTTTTGTCTCCTTCAAGTCCGCTCTCAAAACTCACCTTTTCTCCTCTGCATAAAATCCTGACCTCACTCATCCCCCCTCTGTAGCCTGTCTCCACTCGGAGGGGAATCACATTGTAATATATATTTGTATATAATATGCTCTCTATAATTTTCCATTGCTTTTATTCTTTTTCCCCATTTATAGCCATGTGTGAGTGTGTGTGTGCGTGTGTGTGCGCGCGTGCGTAAGTGTATGTTCAGCGCTTAGATTTGATTTTTATCGAGATTTTGCGCTATATAAATATTGTAATTATTATTATTATTATTATTAATAACTAAACTCGAGGTTCCAGGGTTCGCTCCCCGTAGAGGCCTCGTCTTTTCTCCTCAGTTTGACCGGAAAATCGAACTGAACTTCCAGTCCTTCGGAAGGGGACAAAAAACGAGTCGGACCGTTGTG
>JAPXFY010000012.1:19850698-19853198 GCA_030674185.1 Monoplex corrugatus
AACAATGGAAAAGAAAATTAAGTACACTTATCAGTTCATTCGCGTACCTAATCTAAGCACATGCCCCTGGCCTTGACCACTCCAATTTTATCACACAATGATTTACAAAAACATACCTGAACATAAATTTAAACATAGTTAAGAACACTAAAACATACATAAAAACGGGCTTAACTTACCTAAAATTACTCCTGCACATTTCATTTTCTTAGAGACAAAAATGCACTTAATACACGTACCCAATTATCAATCCTAAGAGAAAATATGTAATACTTTATTGAACACACACAGGTAAATGGACCAGCAAGGCAAAAAATGATAGGAAGAAATGACAGAAAACAAAAGAACAAGACAGAAACACAGAGAGTGACAGAAAAGAGGAAATTTCTAGCACAGAATTTTGAGAAGGTCGGGATACTATTTATACTGAAAGAGCCCCCGGCCCCAGCATCTCCACGGGGGTACAACCAGCAACTATTCGACTAATGCAATCAATCAAGAGAGTATGGACACCAACATCATAAAAAGACGATGGAGATCTATTGGGCACATCAACCAGAGCACAATAGCACCACCCGTACTGCCCTTCGCAAGACGCAAGAAAAACGTAAGAGAGGAAGACCAAGGAACAACTGGGGCCGGAATAGCAGAAAGAGGTCTCAAGGCCCTGAAACACATCTGTTATGTGAGTCAAGACTCAGGTCCTGTTGTGTTGGAGCTCATCCGTGCAGTATAATGAGTTTTGCTGCTGTTGGTTGTTGTGTGGCTTGCACGTAAGCATCTTATGATACTGAAGTTATGTTTCTGGGATGCATGCAAACCGCAGCATTTTGTCTCCTGACATGCCAACACCGTTGAAAATCCTGACTTATGGTTGGTCTACAGAAGTTTAATGTCAGCGTTCAAGCAAGCAATAACTAGACCACATGAAAATGAACTCAGAATGCGTATTCTATCAATAAGACAGGTAAATATTTTCGGCCGACTGGTTTTTGAAAATTAATCGTACACAATAGACACCAAAGAAACATTCATAAGATTTAGGACAAAAAGAGAAGAAGAAAGAAAGAAAGAAGGAAAGAAAGAAAGAAGCTACAACGACAAAAAACCCGACTTGCAAAATGAAGATCTGACATGGTAACTCAGATTTCTTATTACTTTCTTGACTGCACTTTGTACAACGCTGGTCTCGAGAGAAGTCATCTTTCATGTCAAATCTTCATTTTCAAAATTCGCTGATACGAAGTTGCTATTGTCCTAAATCTTCAGTGATTTTGTTTTTTGTTGTCTTTTTTCAACACGTGACAAAGGCCAAATGGCCGAAAAAATTTGCGCCTGTCTTGTTTTGCTGATTGCATACGTGTTCTCCTTTTGACTGGTCATTGAGGAAACTGCATGTACTGTTTACTGTTAGTCTTATTTTGTTTAAAGTAAAGCCCAGACAACGGCGTAGAGCTATATCAGGGCTATAACCACAGACATCTAAGATATTATCTTAGATGTCTGTGGCTTTAACCCGTTTCAAACCATACACAATGCTTCAATAGAAAAGATAAGATTCTTAAATACACATCAATGTATTCGTCCACATAATCTAAGGACATCCCCACCTTCTGCAAATTCTGTGCTAGAAAATTTCCTCTTTTCTTTCATTCTCTTTGTTTTTGGCTTGTTCCTTTGCTTTCTGTCATTTCTCCCTTTCATTTTCTGCCTTGCTGGTCCATTCACCTGTATGTGTTTGATAAAAGTCTTAGTACTTTTTCTTAGGATTGATAATTGGGTATATGTATAAAGTGCATTTTTGGCTCTAGGTAAGTGAGATATGCTGAATCAATTTTAGGTAATTTAGGCCCGTTTTTATACATGTTTTGGTGTCTTTACACATGTTTAAATTTTGTATGCAGGTGTTTTTTTTCTAAATCCCCTGTGCGATAAATTGGAAGGAGTGGTCAGCGCCAGGGGCATCTCCTTAGACTATGTGCACGAATGCATTGATATATATATATACTTAGTTTTTTTGTTTTGTTTTGTTTTGTTTTGTTTTTTGTCTTGTTTTGTTTTGTTTTTTGTTTTGTTTTGTTTTGTTTTGCTCCCTCTCTCTCTCTCTTTATTTTTCTTTTATTCCTCCTGTTGAAGTTTTGTCTGTGCTTGGAAAGTTATAGCCCTGATATGGCTCTACGCAGTCGGCTGGGCTTTAAACAACAAAAACAAAAAAACAAAACAGGAGCTCTACCACTACGCCAACGGGGCTTCAATTTCACCTGACTAGCTAACTGTAAAACCTGGCGTCGAACAGTACCGGAACTCACGGGCCTGATATAATACACCTGCGGTACCATGTAGAGGATGGCCAACAACAGACAAACTGGTTTATTTTCATTGCTGCCCTCCATGCTAGCGGTAGAGTAGACAGTAAGTCACTATGAAATACCTTGAAAGCGAAAACCAACTTTAAAATTTACAACTCGGCTTTGTACATGACACATAACACATGCGCGCG
>JAPXFY010000012.1:19858198-19868198 GCA_030674185.1 Monoplex corrugatus
TCACAGTTCCAGATCGATCAAAGTCCAGCTGTTGTCGTCTTAAGTTCCATGCATTGCTTCAGGTTTGCACCAATGTTCAGAGTTCATAAATCGTTCTTTGCCGTTTCATTGATGTATTTATTGTAGAATCTACTATAGTTTCAAAGTTGGAAATAGTTCAGTCTGTTTTCGTAATGCATTAATATTACTATACTATGATTTCAAGATTCCTAATAGTTCGAAAACGTATGACAGTTAACGCTACTTCGATGTTTATTCAGTCTTGTCTCGGTTTTCAAGTTAAAGTTCGTAGTACTTAATATTCCGATCCTGTTTCTCCGACCGCTGAATTCAATGTTCTTTTGGTTGTTGTTGTTTTTTTTGTTTTTGTTTTTGTTTTGTTTTTCAAGTCTTCTCTTTTCACAGCTAAAAATCAGAATCTTCCTGGAGCATTCGTATGAGTTGGCCACAGAATTTGAGCTCAAACCATGTCCACTTTAGCAATGAGCCTTGACGTTCTTTGCTGCTTACACAGTCGGCTATTTGAGTTTCCACAACCGCAGTATTTCTTCTAAATTTTTCAAAAATATTTCTGTCTTCGCGCTATTGTCAATCCTTTTTCACAGTATCTCTGTCTGTAAACTTATCTTTTGTAATGATAACTACGGTTATTTCACTTAAGCGATATTTCAATCTTGATGTTTGTAAAAGCTTCAGTCTTTACATCACACAAATATGATATTTGTGATGCCTGATCGACTTGCAATATTTCGATCGTGTTGCTGACAAAATTTTTGTCCTGGGAATATTTCAGAGTTCTTCACACAGTTCTCACAATGTATCACAATCTTACCAGTTGTACTGGTTCTTTCGCCTGTACTTATGTCCACGTATTATTTCTGCTGGTCAAAACACCTCAGTTTTCAGCAATCAGACTTTCTCTAGATCACGACACCCCAATTTCTATTAAGAAGAATTTCTGTCCATCACGGCACCTCAATCGTTAGCGATCAGAATTTCTATAGATCACAACCGTACCTGAATTTCTCTACTTCACAACACGTCAATTTATAGCAATCAGAAGTGAGAACTTCTACAGATCACAACACCAGTTTATAGCAATCAGAACTTCTACAGATCACAACACCAGTTTATAGCAATCAGAACTTCTACAGATCACAACACCACAGTTTATGCAATCAGAACTTCTACAGATCACAACACCACAGTTTATAGCAATCAGAACTTCTACAGATCACAACACCACATTTATAGCAATCAGAACTTCTACAGATCACAACACCAGTTTATAGCAATCAGAACTTCTACAGATCACAACACCATTTATAGCAATCAGAACTTCTACAGATCACAACACCACAGTTTAAGCAATCAGAACTTCTACAGATCACAACACCAGTTTATAGCATCAAACTTCTACAGATCACAACACCAGTTTATAGCAATCAGAACTTCTACAGATCACAACAGCTCAGTTTCCACCAATGCAAAGTCGTCATGAACTCAGCTGCTGCTGCCGGTTTGACATTTGTTGTGAAGTTTTTTGTGGTTGTTTTTTTTTTTCCCCTCCACTCTTCCTCCACCATCAATACCCCATCATTTACAACACAAGAAAAGCCGACAGCCAGAACAAAGCCTAGTCTTATGTCACAACGACCTTGTGCTGGAGCAGTGAACGTGCGAGCGATATGCGTGCACACACACAAAAACACACAACCTGAGTCAGTGTAGCTCCTAGCAACCAGAAACGATCGAAGATGATGAAAATGAAAACCAGTCATCCACACAATCAGTGATAATCATCCACGTGTATGCACTCACAACAACGCTGTTTCCACAACTAACGAAGAAAACAAATAGCGCAAAAACCAAACTATAGCTTGCTTCCACTCACAATCAAACCCTGAAAGACTTCTGCACGACTTCGACGAATACAATAACCTATCAATGTCCCACTCTTCTGAGAAACTCTTCGTCTTCTCCAAAAAAAAAAGTTATTACACTCTCGCTTTGTTTACAGCGCTCAGAGTACTGTGGCGGGAAAATCGGGAAGGAAAAAAAATGCTTCAGAGTTTGCGGCGGCAGCAGCAGGCAGTAATAGCAGGCAGCAGGCACATGTGAAGGGTTTGCGTGTGCCAGATGCGTTCTGCGAGCGAGCCTGAAAGAGTAGGCAGAAGGCAGCAGCAGCAGCAGCAAGCTGCACTGTCATAACTCACGCGGAGATGAGCAAACGGGATTGTTGAGAAAGAGAGAGAGAAAGAGAAAGAGAGAGAGAACAGAGAGGCGGGGTCCTGTGCCTTTCCTACTCTACTCTGCCTGCCTACTTTAGCCGCGTGCGCTCAACGGTTTGTTGTGATGTGTGTGTGTGTGTGTGATGAGAGAGAGAAAAGAGAGCTAGCGGCTCGGCTTCCCTCACACACACACCGTCCCAATCACACACTCTCTCTCTCTCTCTCTCCTCTCTCCTCTCCTCTCTCTCTCTCTCTCTCTCTCTCTCTCTCTCTCTCTCTCTCTCTCTTCCCTCTCTCTCTCCCTCTCTCTCTCTCTTACACACACACAAACACATTTAATTGGTTTCTGAGCGTTTTCTTGAATGAATGTGTATGTACATAACAGTTTCCTATGTATAATCGTACATATATATGATATATACAAACAGACAGACAGACATATACATGCATACATACATATAAACATGTCAATACATGTATATTGATACACACACACACATCTTTATATACATACATGTGTATTTATATATGTGTCTCTGTGTGTCTCTGTGTGTCTGTGTGTGTGTGTGTCTGTGCTCGCGCGCGCGCGCATAAATAGACATGTAATTGTATATACAGTGATACATACATACATACTATGACAAAGAGAGAGACAGACAGGAGAGAGACGGAGGGAGACACAGACAGACAGGCAGAACAAGAAGAACAAGAACCATTTCTATTTTCGAGTGGCATAAGTACATCATATACTTTTTTGAGGGGGAGGGGGGGTGATCACATCCAGCCCTCCCCAAGGAATGTCAACAATAACACAAGTAGGCCTACACTTTAAAAGAACCTGTACGAACAACAACGTTATTAAGAAAGAAAGAAAGAGAGAGAGAGAAAGAAAGAAGGAGTGAGTGAGAGAGAGTGAGAGAGTGTGAGAGAGAGAGAGGGAGTGAGAGAGAGAGAAATAATGAGAGAGAGAGAAAGAGTGAGAGAGAGTGTGTGTGTGTGAGAGAGAGAGAGAGAGAAAGAGAGAGTGAGAGAGAGTGTGTGAGAGAGAGTGAGTGAGAGAGAGAGAATGAGAGAGAGAAAGAGTGAGAGAGAGAGTGTGAGAGAGAGAGAAAGAGTGAGAGAGAGTGTGAGAGAGAGAGAAAGAGTGAGAGAGAAAAAGTGAGAGAGTGTGTGCGTGAGAGAGAGAGAGAAAGAGAGAGAGAGTGAGAGAGAGTGTGAGAGAGAGAGAGAGAGAGAATGAGAGAGAGAGAAAGAGTGAGAGAGAGTGTGAGAGACAGAGAGAAAGAGTGAGAGAGAGAGGGTGGGTGAGAGAGAGAGAGAGAGAGACTAACGAATGCCCATACACCCCTGACTCTTTCATGTCCTTATCCTGTCCACCAACTTTCTGCATTATCAGCTATTTCAGCAAAGCAAAAACATGTAAAACATGCTCTCTATAATTTTCCATTGCTTTTATTCTTTCTCCCCATTTATAGCCATGTGCGTGTGTGTGTGTGTGTGTGTGTGTGTGTGTGTGTGTGTGTGTGCGTGCGTGCGTGCGTGCGTGCGTGCGTGCGTGCGTGCGTGTGTGTGCGTGCGTGCGTGTGTGTCTGTTTCAGCGCTTAGATTTGATTTTATCAAGATTTTGCGCTATATAGATATTGTAATTATTATTATAAATATTATTATTATTAACCCTTTCACTTCCTCACCCTATCTACCAACTTTCTGCAGTAAATGGTGGATATGAAGAGAAAGTGAAAGTTGTTAGACGCTTGTGGGCAGAGTTACTGTTGTGTTATTGTTGTTTAAAGCCCAGCCGACTGCGGAGAGCCACATCAGGTCTATAACCATCCCAAAAGTACACTATACCTCACTGGAGGAAAAAAAAAAAATGGAAAAGAAAACTGAATTACACACATCAATGTATTCGCACATATAATCTAAGGATATGCCCCTGGCCTTGACCATTCATATCAGGGGATTTAAAAAATCAAATCTGTACAAACATGAACATAACTACGGACACTTAAAACACACACACACACACACACACACACACACACACACATATATATATATATATACACATATATATATGTATATATATATATGCATATACATATACATATGTGTGTGTATATATATATATATATATATATATATATATATATATATTTACAGGGGGGGGGTGCAAAAGTAGGTATAGTTATGAAAAAAGAAAACACGTACAATACTCATTGCATTTATTATACAAGCAACTGAGTATTGCATATACATGTAAGAACAAGCACATCCTTAATCCCTCAGATACCCAAACTGCCTGCCGTCGGTATTCACATACTCCTCTAATCGAGAGCGGAATTTAAGCATTATAATAATGATGTGATACTTACTGTATACCTACTTTTGCACCCCCCTGCATATATATATATATATATATATATATATATAAACAGGTCTAAATTTCGTAATCTGCTTCTGCACATCACATTTCCTCAGAGTCAAAAATGCACTTAATACGTGGATCCAATTATCAATCCTAAGAGAAAGTACGTAAGGCTTTATAGAACACACAGATGAATGGACAAGTAAGGCAGAAGATGATAGGAAGAAATGACAAAAAGCAAAGGAGCAAGGCAGAAACAAAAAGAGTGACAGAAAAGAGAAAATTTCTAGCAGAGAAATTCCATAAGTTGGGGATATTATATGGGGCTGTGGATACGGTGAGTGAGTGAAAGGGTTAAGGTCTTGCAGCTGGTGGATAGGATAAAGGTGTCAAAGAGTTAATTCTAATTATCTGTATGATACCAAGGTACGACATCGATGCCAATTTATAAGTCTATGTTCAAAGCTTGGCAATCAGTTTGGAGTTAGTTCAAAAAGAATTCATAGCACTGGAAGAATTCCATATTCGCTCTATCCAAATCTGCTAGCAATTATCTTGCAGATTCCCTGAGCCAACACAAAAGCCTAGGTGCTGGTAAGGTCTTGAAACGGGGAGGGGAACCAATGGAATAGTAAGCTGACACCAGTTGAATGATGAAAACATTAAGATGAGCAGCGAACACGCCAGTTTTCAATGCTGAAGGTTGGGACTGAATTCGAGATATCAGATCGACAAGTCCAAGGCTCTGTCAAAAGAACCAAACAGCAGGAAGCTGGTGGATAGGGTGAGGAATGAAAGGGTTAATCTGTATACCTTTCACGATGCATCAATACGAGGAATGAAAGGGTTAATCTGTACACCTTTCACGATGCATCAATACGAGTATCAATTCATAATTACATGTACATGCTCAAGCTCCAAGGCTCTAACGAAAGAACCAAACAGCAGAAAGCTGGTGGATAGGGTGAGGACGTGAAAGGGTTAATCTGTATATCTATTACGATGCATCAGTATCAATTCATTATACTAAATAATGCTCAAGCTCCACGGCATTAATTTACAATTATATATGCTCAAGCTGGCAATCGAAACGAATGAAGAAAACAATAGGGCATCTGAATACAATCCTTAAAATATATGCACATCCAGGTACGGCATCAATACATCAGTATTTATCATTACACGCTCAATGTAGGTCATCAAATTATTTTCTTAATAATAAGGGTCCATCAATCTTGTGTGTCTGCTTAAGCTGAAGTAGGCACGTGCGCCAGCACATACACACGTCACGTGAATGTCAACAGACAGGACTCTCCACAAGGCTTAGATTAATAATATTGTAGTCTCGTGTATGATACGCCTCCTCTCTCCGTCTCTGTCTCTCTGTCTGTCTGTCTGTCTCTCTCTCTCTCTCTCTCTTTTCTTTCTTTCTCTCTCTGTCTCTCTCTCTCTATCTCTGTGTGTGTGTCTGTGCCTGTCTTGTCTGTTTCTCTCTCTCTCTCTCTCTCCTCTCTCTCTCTCTCTCTCTCCTCTCTCTCTCTCTCTCTCTCTCTCTCTCTTTCTCTCTCTCTCTCTTGTGATGCATTATTTGTCGATAACTTATACCATTGAAAAAAAGCCAAAAAATGCCTTCTCTCTCTCTCTCTCTCTCTCTCTCTCTCTCTCTCTCTCTCTCTCTCTCTCTCTCTCTCTCTCTCTCTCTCCCCTCCCTCCCGTTTCTATCTCTGTTTGATGATTTATTTTTCAATATCTTGTACACTTGAAGAAAAAACATCATTATCATATTATCATCGTCGGTGTATGAGTGTGTGTGCGCGCGTGTGCTTATGTGCGTATATGTATTTGTGCGTGTGTGTGGTGTGTGGTCTTTGATTTAATGTCTATTCACTAAAGTGATTTTAGACAAAATCAGTTTGTTTGTGGTTTTGTGTGTGTGTGTGTGTTGTGTGTGTGTGTGTGTGTGTGTGTGTGTGTGTGTGTGTGTGTGTGTGTGTGTGTGTGTGTGTGTGTGTGTGTGTGTGTGTGTGTGTGTGTGTGTGTGTGTGTGTGTGCACTTGAATGTACGTACGAGTGCGTGTGTGCGTGTGCCTGTTTACTCAATACGTGCTTGCTTCGGGCAAATGGCAAACGATCGTGAAATAGCCGTGTGTGTGTGTGCTTTTCAACCATCTCAACAGCAGGTGTGTCGTCTCGATCAGTCAATTTAACGTGCATTCAATAGACCAGCTTCGGCTGGAAGTGGAATTCCGTTGCCATAAATTACTGTCACAGTTGTGAAACACATAATGTAGAGTCGTGAAACACATACACACACATACATACATAGAGACGTGATGCACTCACAAACACGCGTGCGCGCACACACACACACACACGAACACACACATACCACATACGCACACACACACATACGTACACGCACGCATGCACACACACACACACACGAACACACAAACACATTTTCACTTACATTTAATGATTTATACACTGATATACACACACACGCGCGCGTGCACGTGCACACAGAGACACACACTCTCTCTCTCTCTCTCTCTCTCTCTCTCTCTCTCTCTCTATCTATCTATCTATCTATCTATCTCACATATCTCTATCTCTCTCTCACACACACACACACACTCTCTCTCTCTATCTCTATCTTTTCATCACACACACACACACAACACACACACAGACTCTCTCTATCTATCTCTATATATATATACTATCTACCTATCTCTCTCTGTCTCTCTATCTACCTCTCTCTCTCTCTCTCCTCTCTCTCTTATCTATCTCATCTACCTATCTCTCTCTCTCTTCTCTCTGTTTCTCTCTCTCTCTGTCACACACACACACACACACACACACACACTCACACAGCACGCACGCACGCACACATACACACACTCACACATAACACACACACACGCACACACGCACTTACACACGCGCGCGCGCGCGCACACACACACACACACACACACACACCACACACACACACACACACACACACACACACACACACACATACATGCACGGTGGGCGTCCTATTTGACACGAAATAGTATCAGACGACGATGTTTCACGAAATATGTTATCTCGTATTTGTTCAAGAATTAATCTACTCTTTGTCGGGTTTTCTACGTACTCAAAAGTAATATAAGTAACAGCAGCAATAGTGGTTGGCATTAGAATTACAGGGCCCAAAAAAATTGATGCCTTGGGTGCACTACATTAACCCATTGACTCCCGCACTCTATCCACCAACTGCAAAAACTTAACCGTTTGACTCCCTCACCTGCAGGAAGCTGGTGGATAGGGTGAGGGAGTCATAGGGTTAAATTTTTGCTTTGCCAGCATGGTTGACAAAGCAGGATGCTGCTGGACAGGGTGCCGGAGTCAAAGGGTTAATCGAACTGGACTTCTTACACTAGTCGCCACAGTGCAGTGGTTAGCGCAATGGACGACTGATAGGAAAGTTGAAGGTTCGAATCCCACATGTCCGGTAAAAATCTTTTTGGAATTTTTCGGTCTCAATCAGTTCCTGCCTAGAGATGAGTGTGCTATGGGCTCACTGGGAAGACTAGGACCACACGGTCGAGTTTCATCCATTTCACGGATGCGTAACTGACTGCGTTGCTCAAATCTGACCAGCACCGCAGGTGTCTGTATCTCTCGGGCCTGGTAGACGCCGGGATGTATTATGAAAGCAAGCGTAGGGTACAACAGTTTCAATGGAACTCCATCGTCGTCGTCATCATCATCATCATCATCATCATCATCATCATCATCATCATCATCATGTACCCAGCCGACTGCGCAAAGCCATATCCGGGTTATAACCATCTTAATACGTACACAAGACCTCAACCGGAAAAAAAACACCTGGAAAAGAAAATTCAGTATACATATAATACATTCGAAGTGATAAAATAAGGATACGCTCCAGGCGTTGACAACTCCGTCCAATTTATCATCGGGTGGTTTAAAACAACAAACCTGAAGACAAATGTAAACATAACTCAGGACACTAAAACATATATAACGGGCGTAAATTACCTATAATTGCCTCTGCATGTCATACTTCCTCAGAGCCAAAAATGCACTTAACCAATTATCAATCCTAACAGAAAATATTAAAGGCTTTATTGAACACATACAGGTGAATGGAACAGCAAGGCAGAAAATGGCAGGAAGATATGACAGAGGGCTAAGGAGCAAGGCAGAAACAAAGAGAGTGGCAGAAAAGAAGAAATGTCTGGCACAAAATTTCCAGGAGGTAGTGATACTATTCATACAGAAAGAGCCCCACGGGAGGAGCGGGGTGGGAAGAGGGAGGGTGAAGAGTGAAAGCTGGGTTATCAATATCATATACAACAAAGGTAATTCACGAGCAAAACTGAAATTTGACTGTGATTTAATTTTGAGAATGTGAATAAGAAGTCTTTAAAAAAAATAAAACAAAAGTTTGAGGTCGGATGCTTTCTTTTTTTTTTTTTTTTTTTTTTTTTTGTAAATAGATAGTGCATTCCAGCGCTGTGAGGCTCTGTTAGTAAATATAGATTTACACATTTTTGTTTCGCGGTCTTATGACATGTACAGCTTTTTTTTCACTGTTTCTGAGTTTATCAGAGTTACTCATCTCAAACAGTTAAGTGGCGTTAATACATTAATGTAATAGTTTCCAACCATCCACAGAAAAGCTAAACATTCAAACAGACACGTGGAACAGGAAGACTAACCTTTCTATAGTCGCACCCCACAAAACTGAAGCTTGACCAACATTTTCAGCGTCGTAGATTCTCCATACTTCACATTGTTCGACATTTCTCTAGGAATATCATTTTGACGTCATTTCAGTATGGTGACGTCATCAAGGAAATGACGAGAAAAAGGGAGAGTCTAGACTTTTGTCCTAGACATATCAACCAGTACCTGGTCACAACGGGAAAGCTGGAGGGAAAGAGAGCACCAGGTAGACCCAGGGAGAGAATGCTGGACGGATTTGCAGATTGGCTGGGGATGAGGAGGGTGGGGGAGATGCTGGGGGCAACGAGAGATAGAGATGGTTGGAAGTCCATGGTCGCCAACGCCATGCGGCAGGGCACCTGATGATGATGATGATGATGATGATGATATCAACCAAAGGACATAACTCTTAAGAGTCACGTAGGAATTATCTCCCATGGTGTGGAACTTCTCAAATCTAACATAGTTTGCGCTACCATTCAGCTAGCATAGAAGCAGATATAAAGCACAAAAACCGTAAGCTTAGAACACTCCTCTTTTTTTGTCCTAGACGTTTTTATATAACAATGATAACAATAATGATGATTAGTAATAAGCTACGGGAGCTTAAATCTCAGGAATTGAAGTTATATTGCTTATAGCCCAGCCGACCATA
>JAPXFY010000012.1:19878198-19905698 GCA_030674185.1 Monoplex corrugatus
TAATTTAGACCAGTTACCGTGGTGCAGTGGTAACCACAACGGATTCACGACTGGAAGGCTGTGGGTTCGGATGCCTGTGAAAATCATTTTGGGATTTTTCAGTTCCAGCCAGCTCCTAGCTACAGCTGAGCGGTGCTGTAGGCTCATTGGGAAAACTGGGACCACACAGTCGAATTGTATCCATTTCACAGACGTTGCTTACCCTTTGACCTCCGCATCCTGTCCACCAACTTCAAAAACTTAACCCTTTGATTCCCTCCCCCTTTGGTGAGAGAATCAAAAGGTTACGTTTTTGCTTTGCTAGCATGGTTGACAATGCAGGATGCTGGTGGACAGGGTGCAGGAGTCGAAGGGTTAAATTTTCTGATCAACAGCACACATGTCTGTATCTCTCGTGCTTGGTTGATGTCTATGTATATTATGAAAGGAAGCCTACAGTACAGCCCTGTCACACAGTCTCAATCCAACATGGAACTCCATCACATCATAATTATCATTTCCATCGTCATGCATCATCACTATAGCATAATAGAAAAATTGTCCCAGATTGTGACCAGTGAAATGGTGCAAAACTTTAACAGAAGATAGAAAAAGACAACAAAAACATCAACTAAAAACGAATTTATCATTTTCGAGGGTTATGAAATAATCCAATACATGTTTCCTCACATCCCGTTCCCACTCAAGCTGAGTTTTATCTACATGTACACATAAATAAAAAATCAACGACATCAATACAAGTCTGTATAATGTTAGACGTTAATCAAAGAAAGTTGAGAAAGAACGAAAGAACTTCAGTTCAAAATCAGTCTGACATACACAGTTTAACCCTTTGACTCCCGCACCCTATCCACCAACTGCAAAAACCTAACCCTTTGATTCCCTCACCCTATCCACAGCTTCCTGCAGAAAGGGTGAGGAAATCAAAGGGTTAAGTTTTTGCTTTGCTAACATAGTTGGCAATACAGGATATTAGTGGACAGGGTGCTGGAGTCAAAGGGTTAATCTTTCACTATACGAGCTCGCATCATTGATCAATCTGACTGCGGGAGGAAGAGGACATTTAATAAGACCTTACTTATGCATAACAGAAACAGCAGCAGAAAAAGGGGCCGTAGGACGATACGGACATTATACCAGTCTCACCTGTCTCACCTGTCGGCGTCACCGGGTTCGGTGTTGGCCGATACACACCTACACACCAACATCTCACTCCAGGGCACTCTGTCTTCCCTTTGTGGATAATTTCTTGAATATTTAGGCCACTGATGTTGGTAATGTTTTCGATGTATGAGATTGGGGGTCTGCCTTTCTTCCTGTTTGCCATTGTTTTTCCTTGGAAGATGGTTGCCATGAGGTCTCTGTTCTTGCTGCGTGAAACATGGCCAATGTATTTTTCAGACTTCTCTTGTTGATGTCTGCTAGTAGTTTTCTGATGGTATCAAGTTCTTCCAGGACACTTTCATTAGTTTTCTATCTGTCCGTTTGACACGTAGTAGTCTCCGATAAAACCACATCTCTGCTGCCTCAATTCATCTGCAAGCAGTTTTTCTCAAAGTCCAGGCTTCGCAGCCATAAATCATGACTGGCCAGATCAAACATTTTAAAAATGTAGCTTTCAGGACATTTGGTATGCCTCTGTCTTTCCAGATGTTGTTGAGTTGGACCTTTTTTTTCCATTTTAATTCTTATTTTGATGTCTTTGGAGCAGGTTCCATCATCAGGTTTCACAGAAACAAGATATTTGAAATCCTTAACATTTTCTAAAGGAACTTTGTTAATTAAGATGCCAGTGCAGAGTAGAAAAGAGGGCCTGTAGCCTCACGGAGCCCCAGTTTGCAGGCGTCAGCGATGTTGTCCATGAAGGATTTTGCTGGCCTTCCCTGTTTTCTCTTTGCCTCGACTCTCTCCTGCAGGACTGGTGTCATCAAGTCAGTTCTTGTGTTTCTGTTCATGTGCCCGATATACCTCAATCCTCTTTTGTTGATCTCTGTCAGCATTTTTCGTTGGAAAGCTAATTCCTTTAATAAGCTTTCATTGGTTCTTTTGTCTGTCCATTTTACTCTGAGAAGACGCCTGTAGAAACATATTTCTGCTACGTTTATTTTATTTTCTTCATGTTTCTTCAAAGTCCAAGCTTCACATCCGTACATGACAACAGGCCAAATTAAGCAGCGTAAAATTCTTACTTTCAGTTTCGTTGGTATGCTTCGGTCTTTCTACATGTATATGTTGTTCCGCTTGGCCATGTTTTGCTTGGCCATGCCTGTTCTTGATTTAATGTCCTTGCTGCAAGATCCTGTGTTGGTTTTGACAGAGCCCAAGTACTTGAAGTTGTCCACGTTTTCCAGCTCAGTTTTATCTATTTGTATGCTCTGCTGTGGCTGGTTAGTTGATCCTTGTACGTACACGACTTTGGTCTTTTTGGCATTCAGTTTCGGTCCTGCCTTGTTTCCTGCAGCATCTACTCGATATAGAATTCTCTTCATACCTATGATGTCTCCTGCTAATAGGGCGGTGTCATCAACATATCTTAGGTTGTTGAAGCATGTCACAATCCCATTCATGAAACACACACAGTGAATATAAACGTCAAAGATAGACAAAGAAACAGAAAGAGAAGATGAGCAAGAAACAGACCTTACCTGAATCAAACAGAACAGACAAGCACTGAAGAGGAGGCCAGTAGCGATCAGGTCAATGACGATGGCCACAAACAACAGTTTCACGGCTGCAGCGTCACGTGAGCTGGGCTTGTGAACACGAGCCATGACGCTCAGTAACAGCAGGTTGCTCATAAAGTTGATGGTGCCTGTGTCCGGTGGTGACCAACAATTAATGTCTTGACAGATCGAAAGTTATAGAGATGTGTCATTTAATTCAATTCAATGTGACTGTATTTCAAGTTTTCAGAGTTTGGAGTTTGTTTAAGAGAGATTCATCGCACTCGGACAATTCCATATGCACTCCATCCAAATCTGCCAGACTTACCAGTCGCCGTGGTGTTGTGGTTAACGCACTGACTGGAAGCTTGTGGGTTCATATCCCCATCAGTCCCTTCAAAAATCGTTGTGGGATTTTTCGGCTCTAACCGGCTTCTACCCGGAGTTGGGCGTGCTATGGGCTCATTGGGAAGACTGGGACCACACAGTCGAGTCTCATTCACTTCACGGATGCGTCAATGAGGGTGTTGCTCAAATCTTCTGACCAGCACGGAAGGTGTCTGTATCTCTCGGGCCTGGTTGACGCCAGGATGTAGTAAGCGTAGAGTACAATTCTGTCACGCAGTCTCAATCCTAGATGGAACTCCATAGCGTCATGATTATCATCATCATCGATATCATCATCATCGCATTGTAAAAAAAAAAAGTGTGCCAGCTTCTGTGGCCATTAAGGTGGAGCAGAAAATGGGATGAGACAAAAAAAAAAGGTGAGCGCAAAGGTAACCTCCCTGAGTGCGATGATCCTAAGCAAAAAAGAAAACAAATCTGACACACTTGGCAGACATTCTAAACCAGCGCAAAACCTTACGCGCTGCAAGGTCTTGAAATGTGGATGGGAAACAAAAGAAAATGATAATAAAACAAAACAAAACAAAAAGGAAAACAAACCAGTCAAAGCAGTTTAGAGTTTGTTCAAGATGGATTCATCGCACTGGGGCAATTCCACATGCGTTCCATTCTAATCTGCCAGCACTTGTCTGGCAGACTCCAGAGCATGCACGAAATCCTGTGTGCCGGTAAGGCCTAAAAACGGGGAGAGGGAGACAAGGCACCTATGATAAACTTTTTAACCCTTTGGCTTCCGCACCCTAACCACCCACTGTAAAAACTTAACTCTTTGACTCCTTCACCCTGTCCACCAGCTTCCTGCAGGAAGTTGGTAGACAAGGTGAGGGAGTCAAAGGGTTAAGTTTGCGCTTTACTAGCATGGTTGACAATGCAGCATGCTGGTGGACAGGGTGCGGGAGTCAAAGGGTTAAAAATAGGCAGCGAACAAGCCAGGTTTTAATGTTGCTAACTGAGATTAAAATCGAGATATCAGACCTTGAGTCTACAGTTCTTTCAAATGAACCAACAAGCCCACTTCAAAAACAAAATAAAACTAAAACAAGACAAAAACAAAAACAAAAAACAAACAAACAAACAAAGGAAGTAAAATTAGGTCTATGTAAATAATCACATTAAAGTAGAGAGGGAGACAGGGGATTAGGAGGAAAGGGAGGGAAGTAGAACATAAGATACGAGACAAAGACAGAGAGACAGAATATATATATATATATATATATATATATATATGTGTGTGTGTGTGTGTGTGTGTGTGTGTGTGTGTGTGTGTGTGTGTGTGTGTGTGTGTGTGTGTGTGTGTATACACACAGACACACATACACACACACACACACACATGTATATATATAGTAGGTAGATAGATAGATAGATAGATAGATAGATAGATAGATAGATAGATAGATAGATAGTTAGATAGATAGATAGATAGGTAGATAGGTAGATAGGTAGATAGATAGGTAGATGTATATGTATGTATGTATGTATGTATGTATGTATGTATGTATGTATGTATGTGTGTGTGTGTGTGTGTGTGTGTGTGTGTGTGTGTGTGTGTGTGTGTGTGTGTGTGTTGTGTGTGTGTGTTAATAAGTTCGTGCGTGTGTGTTCGTATGTGTGTGACAGACCTAGGAGGAGTAAAAGGGCAGGAGGGGAGGTAAAACAGAGGAGATGTGTGCGTATGTGTGTATGTGCGCGCACGCACACGCACACGCGCACGCGCACGCGCGTGTGTGTGTGTGTGTGAGTTTTGGTCTGTGTAAGGGTGTGTGTGTGTGTGTGTGTGTGTGTGTGTGTGTGTGTGTGTGTGTGTGTGTGTGTGTGTGTGTGTGTGTGTGTGTGTGTGTGTGTGTGTGTGTGTGTGTGTGTGTTTCAAAGACCTGTTTAGATAATAATGCGTGTCGAGAAAATAATGCACACACACACACACACACACACACACACACACACACACACACACACACACACACACACACACACACACACACACACACGAACACGAACACGAACAGGTATACACACAGTTAAACACACGTGAATGATACATCTTCGTTGGCTACACATACCTGTAACAGCCAGAAAGTAAGGCAAAGTCGCTGTCTCCATTCCTTGCACCAGTTCCAGCTCTTCATCCACCACAAATCGTATATAGACTGTGACAACCAGCAAGGACAGGGACATGGGAAGACTCGACAGACCCAGCACCAGCACCACTGCCGACCCCTTGTGACGTTGCTTCTCCGTCAGCAACTTGGGCATGATGACGTCAGTCTTCGATCATGTCATTTCTTTCCCTCTTTTGCAATTTCGTGCGGCAGAACGTGAAAAGAGTCCAGATCTTATTTTTCGGGTCTTTGGTGTAAGTGTGAAAGCGCGAAATAAGTTTCTTTTAACAATTTGTCCTTGATGACGTCAGAGGATGGTGATGTAAATGCAAGTGTGGTGATGTCAGTCCTCCTCGTGTCATTTCTTTCCTCCTCCAAGCTTTGTGTGTGGTAGAGTGTTAAAAATCAAGCTCTTATTTCGCCAGTCTTTGATGTATGTGTGAAAGCACCAGTTAACCAAATGTTTCTTCTAACAATTTGTGCGCGATGACGCCAGATGTCAATGACGTAAACGCGAGTGTGATGACGTCAGTCTTCGTTCATGTCATTTCTTTCCCTCTGTTGCAATTTCGTGCAGCTAAACGTGAAAAGAGTCAAGATATTTCTGCGGTCTACTGTGTAACTGTGAAAACACCAAATACGTTTCTGTTAACAATTTGTGCACGATGACTTCAGAGGTTGGTGACGTAAATGCGAGTGTGATGGCGTCAGTCTTTGTTCATGTCATTTCTTTCCTTCTGTTGCAATTTCGTTAAAAGATTCAAGATCTTATTTAATAATAATAATAATAATAATAATGTTTATTTGTATAGCGCATATTCCATATAAAAACATGCTCACCAGCGCTTTACATTTCGCAAGAAAGGCAAAAGGTGATAAAAAAAATGTTCACAATTACATACACAATAAGATAACAACAAACATTAAAGCTATACAAGTAAGAAGACACATAAGAAACCACAGAATATTAAAATTTAAACACTGACTTATGTAATGAAGAAAGATTAACAGATTTTTCATATGAATAAAGAGGCATACTGTGTTTATATATTGCTGCGTGTGTGTGCTTGCGTACGTGTGTGTGTACATGTGTGTGTGCGTGCGTGTGCGTTGCTGTGCGCGTGTGTTTGTAAGAATGTGTGTGTGTGTGTGTGTGTGTGTGTGTGTGAGAGAGAGAGAGAGAGAGAGTGTGTGTGTGTGTGTGTGTGTGTGTGTGTGTGCGTGTGCTATGTTTGCATGCGTGTGTGTGTGTTTATGCATGCAATAGTTGTACATAAAATTATAATCAATATTTTGAATGAAGATAAAAACAGAAAAATTCTAATCCATATACAGGAAAAACATTACAACTTCAGTATTACAGCATTAATACCTTGACAATCAAAATTCCTCACAAATTATGAACTATTCGCATATCATACATCACAATTTACATACAAACAAAGATTTGAAAAAGTTTCTTAAAGTATTTCAGTCTCTTTCCCACTCAATTTCTCCCCTATCCCTTCCTCAGCTGTACACATACAGTGATACACACACATGCTCACTCAAGCACACACACACACACACACACACACACACACACACACACACACACACACACACACACACACACACACACACACACACACACACACACACACACACACACATGCACACATGCACGCACACACACACCTTGCTCTATAGGCCCTTATACAAAATACTGTTATACAGGCAGGAGAGATTAGTCTGATGACAGACTTGCAAACTAAGGCTCTTCAGGTTAGATGAGTTTGAAAGAGGTGTTTTCAGGTGCCGTTTGAAGGTTGAGAAACACTTAGTTTTTCTGAGAGACAGTGGTAGAGAGTTCCATACATTTGGGCCAAAGACAGAGAAAGATTTTTTACCAAAGGTGTCTAGAGAGAAGCGAGGAACAGTCAACAGTGAGGTGTCAGAAGAGCGGAGCGTTCGAGAAGGTTTGTAACCCTGCAGGAGGTTGGCAAGATAGGATGGCATGTTCTCATGATAGATACACTGAAAGCAGAGACAGGCAACTTTATATTGAATCCTAGCCTTTACCGGGAGCCAATGAAGTGTTCTAAGCAGAGATTTTGCACTCTCACGCCTGGGCTTGCGGAGAACAAGGCGAGCCGCGTGGTTCTGTATGCGCTGAAGTTTAGATAGTTGATTGTCATGGAGACCTGCGAATAGAGAGTTACAATAGTCCAGTCTAGATAGTATGAAAGAGACAGCAAGCTTGTTGGTAGCATCAGTGGAAAGGAAGGAGCGAATCTTACCAATTCTGCGTAGCTGATAGTACAGAGTACGGCACAACTGTTTGACATGGGCTTCCATAGACAGTGTTTCATCCAGATAGAAGCCAAGGTTTCTAACAGTTTGTGAGAAAGATACATCACAACCACAGATAGACATGGGGGCATGAGTAACCTGATTGACCTTTGACTTAGTACCAGTAACAATAAGCTCAGTTTTATCATCATTCATCTTCAGCTTGTTTTCACTCATCCACTTGGAGACATCCTCTATACAATCTCTCAGACTGCACGCAAGAGCGTCAAAATCTGATGGGGCAAGGGAGCTATGCAGCTGTGAGTCATCCGCAAAGAAGTGGTATGAGTGACCTGACTGATGAATGATAGCGCTGAGAGGTTGTGTATACATAGTGAACAGGACAGGTCCCAAGACAGAACCTTTCTTCGGTCTTCGGTGTAAGTGTCAAAGCGCCAAATACGTTTCCATTAAAGATTTGTGCATGATGACGTCAGAGGTTGGTGACGTTAATGCAAGTGTGATGACGTCTGTCTTTGTTCATGTCACTTCTTTCCTCCTGTTCGCAAGCTTCGTGTTGCAGAACGTTAAGAGTCAAGATCTTATTCATCGGGTCTTCGTTGTAGGTGTGAAAGCACCAAACGTGTTTCTTTTACCAACTTGTGCATGATGACGTCAGGGTTCGATGACGTAAATGCGACTGTGATGACGTCGGTCTTCGGTCATGTCATTTCTTTCCTCCTCGCTGTCGCAAGCCTCGTGCGGCAGAACGTTAAAAGAGTCAGGATCTTATTTCTCGGGTCTTTGGACTAAGTGTGAAAGCACCAAATGTTTCCTTTACCAACTTGTCCACGATGGTGATAGAATCTATGTATGGTAACCTGTCTTGTCAGAGAGTTTTAATGTGTAATTGGGTTGAGTCCAAAGGTCTCGCTTCTCTTGTTCTACTCAATGTGGATATGATGTACCATAGGGTTTTTCCCCCTTTCATTTTTATTTGCTGGTGTTTTTATGACAAATTCTGCATAATGACGTCATAGTTTGATGACGCCAGAATTTGTAAAAGAAACATTTTTCATAGTCACTTTTTTCCCTGTCAGTATATTTCGTCGGAGGCTAGTTTTTCCTGTAGTTTTCATTGGTGTAAAATTTCTGCTGCTTGTGTTTCAGTGTTCCTGTTACGTACTTGCAAGTACCTGTACATGCTGACGTCACGGGCTGATGGCGTCGCGCTGAAGGTCAATTTATTTTTCACATCACACACTTTCGCGATACGTTTCGTCAAGAGTTACAGGATTTCATAAATGCGAACATGACAGCAACATAGGAGTTTGCATTCAGATTTCTGTCACCATTATGTACATGATGATACTGATTATAGTTAGGCTTACGTTCGGTTTTGATCAGTCTGAAATCAACTGTTAAAAGATGTTTGAAAGTGCAAAGAGTTTGCAGATATTCTTTATCAATCGTTTGTTATCATCACTAAGCTGTATGATATCACAATGCAATTTTGAGATATATTTCTCCTGAGTAGGTTCTCAGTCACTACATTGTGCTTGAAGACATCAGAATCCAGCTCAACGAGATTTCTGGGAAATTATCTAATCTGTTGTTTTTGTCCAAATTGAAGACTGTTTCTTTCTTGTTTGTTGTGTGCGCTTGAAAAAGTCAGTTGGTCAAAAGTTTGTGATTGTTTGTTGTGTGCGCTTGAAAAAGTCAGTTGGTCAAAAGTTTGTGATTGTCTTGTTTCGACAATCAACCCTTTCACTCCCATACCCTATCCACCAGCATCCTGCATTGTCGACTATGCTAGCAAAGCAAAATTTAACCCTTTGACACCCTCACCCTAACCACTAGCTTCCACCAGGAACCTGGTGGATAGGGTGAGGGTGCCAAAGGGTTAAGTTTTTGTAGTTGGTTGATAGAGTGTGGGGGTCAAAGGTTTAAACACAAGTTCTCATTCTACAGGAGCTTCCAATTTTTATCAACATTAAGATTATCATAAAACGAACTATTTATATCACTATTGCATGATATAGAATAACATTACGTCACCATAATTTATCATCACATGACATCACTAACCTCATATAAGTTCCATAATGACGGTTTATCTTGCGTCATCGATCTTTGCATGACGTAAGCATAGTATGTTTCCAATTCATTTTCCTGTCACTAGGGGCTGATTGGTTCTTTTCATAGAGCCATGGACTCAAGATCTGATATCTTGAATTCAATCCCTGAAATTCAATCCAATGCCCTAGGGAGTACCTGAAGGAGAACCTCTTCGAGCAATTTTCTCGTTAGTCCTCGTATACACTGAGAGTGGTAGGACTTTAAAACCCACAGAACAAACAACATCAATCCCAGCCCGCAGGTATAAAGACTGGCTTTAACGTTGCTATCATTCTGGTAATGTTAGCTCAGAGTTTTATGGCTCCCTTCTCTATTTCAAAACCTTGCCAACGCATACGATGCCAGATTTGGATGGAGTAAGTATCGAACTGTCCGAGCGCCATGAATCCCTCATGAACAAACTCTAAACTCCTGTATGCATGACGTCAGAAAGTCAATAGGGCCATGTATTTTTTCGTCATTAATGTGCATGCAGCATTACAATAAGAGTTTTGAACCGATGGCTTTTCGCTTTGTCCAAATTACAGAACTGTGAAGAGTTCATCTATGTTCCTCAAGTATCAATTCCTCTATAGGTCAAAGCGCTTACATTTTTGTTCTGTTTTGTTTTGTTTTGTTTTGTTTTGTTTTGTTTTTTGTTTTGTTTGTTTTGTTTTGTTTTTGTTTTGTTTTGTTTTGTTTTGTTTGTCTCTTTGTTTTTGGTACGTGCTCACGCAATCTCAATCCGAACTAGGACTTTCATAGTATCATCACTATCAGTATCATCTCTATTCTCATCAGCACGGCATTGTGAAAAAAATGTCTCAGCTTGTATGGCCTTTCACAACCTACTGTCATGATGACCTCATTTTCGGTGGGTTTGGACGTGTGTTAGAGAGCTGAAATGACCGACATACAGAAAGTTACACAAAGGTATGATGCAGAATAAGATTCAGGCAACTGAATTGTGGTTTCTAAAAAGAATGTTCCATAGACAGCAATAGAAAACAAACGAGACAGTCTCGAAGTAGGCAGACACAAAAAGAACACTAATGAAGAAGATTGGGAAAAGACTAGCAACATTTATAGGACATTTTCTGAGGCAAGAAAAATTAGAGATGTAGTCACAACAGGAAAGCTGGAGGGCAAAAGAGCACAAGGCAGACCCGGGGAGAAAATATTGGACCGACTTCCGGAGTGGATGAAGACAAAGAGGGTGGGAAATGTACTTGCAGCAACAGATTCGTACGGGAGGGCCATGATCGTCAACACCATGCGGAAGGGTACATGATGATGACGATGATGGATCATGGTGATGACAAGTTTAAACTAAGATTTAACTAAAGTTTGACAGAAAAATTACATCCCAGTACGTTTAACACTGCATTATAAGCTGACCTTGCTTCTCATCACAGCCAGACAGATCTTGTTTTGTACACATTACACTATACCCGTACAGCTGACAGTCCCATCACGATCAACATATGTTTTGATGAGAAGAAATCGATGACATTTTACCATTCCTTGGTCCAAAGTTCTGAAGAACAATCACTTTGACGTGTTTTATGATGTCATATTCATACTTTTTTTTAATCTTACGTCACCAAGAAGTCAGTGGAGCGTGACTGTTTTCCGTTTTCCAGTGACCCTCCTTATTGTGTTTTAGCTAGCCATGATACCGGACATTTTATGAGGAAAGGGGAATTAGAGCACCTGGTCACAACAGGAGAGTTGGAGGGAAAGTGAACACCAGGTAGACCCAGGGAGAAAATATTGGACAGACTTGCAGGGTGGCTGAGGACAGAGAGTGTGGAAAATGTACTTGCGGCGAAAGGGGATAGATTCGTATGAAGGCTCATGATCGCCAATGCCATGCGGCAGATGGTGATGATGATGATGAGTCACCTTCGCAGTCCACATGCCACTCCCGTTTTCAGAAAGAACAGTCGCTGCTCTGGTCAACTTCCCTTTAAAGAAAAAAACACCTGTGCGTGTGCATGCGTGTATGTGTATGTGTGTTCGTTGTTCGTTCCTTGATTTAACGTCTTTTCACTATAAGTGATATTAGACGGGTAAAAATGGCATGGAGGATGATTTTTTTTTTGGGGGGGGGGGGGGGAGGGGGGGAGGGGAGAGGGGACAGAGGGGAACAGAGTAAGAGACGGGAACAAAAAATTTAAAAGGAATCGGCAAGGTTTTTAGAAAAAGGATATGGATGAACAGAGAAATGAAACTAGAACAACGCTAACATTAAATGTAAAAGAAAACATCGTCATAAAAAACGAAACAAAACAAAATAAAATAATAATAATTAAAATAATAACCTTAAAGTAACGCATTAACAGGACTGTGAACCAATGATTCTGAAATTTTAACTAACAGAACTTGATCTGATATTACTTCTTTAAAATGCTTTTCAAGATAGTTTCCTTGTGTAAACATCTTTGGTAAGAAATAACGAAGCTTTCTGCAGTAAAACAAACAGTGATACAATGTGAATTGTTCACCGCAAATACATAAAACGTTTTTACAATATTTAGTTTTCAAAGCGTTCATTTGAATACGAAAATATGTGGTAACAATTGATCTCAAATGATATAACGAAGAATACTGAATTTTTTTACAGATATTTTGAACTGAAAGTTTGATTCTTTTTTGGGACACAAATTTTTCATTTAAATGTTCATGAAATCGAATCCATGATGCTAATTCTAGCGAGTTGTAAGCTTCATTTACCGAGGTGTTAACATGTAATTCTATGGAATTTTCAGAATTGAGTGCACCGGATTTAGCTGCTCTGTCAACTACGTTGTTGCCTTGAAGACCAACGTGAGAAGGCACCCAGCATAAACTGATTTCCGAGCCATTTATCTTTAAACAGTGTATTAGATGATTTGCCTCAATTATTAAATCAGGTCTTGTGTCTGTATCAAAAGACTGTAAGGCATATAATACAGATTTTGAATCAACAAAGAGAACTACTTTGAAAGACACAGGCCGAAGGCTTATTAAATAATGCAACGCTTGAACAACAGCGACCAGTTCTGCTGTATATATAGATACATTTGTCCCAATGAAAAAAGACTTTTTAATGTTAAATGTTAAAATGTGTATGTGTGTGTTTGTGCGTATGTGTGTGTATGTGTATACGAGTGTGCGTGCGTACGTGTGCGTGTGTACACGAGTGTGTGTGCGTATGAGTGTGTGTATGAGTGTGTGTGTGTGTGTGTGTGTGTGTGTGTTTGTATGTGTGTGTGTGTGTGTGTGTGTGTGTGTGTGTGTGTGTTTGATGTAGGCCTATCGTATGAAAAGTTATTTATGGGTAGCGCGCAGGTGCGCGCACGAGTGTGTATGTATGGGTGTCTGTGAGCGTGCGAGCGTGCGAGCGTGTGTGTGTGTGTGTGTGGTGTGTGTGTGTGTGTGTGTGTGTGTGTGTGTGTGTGTGTGTGTGTGTGTGTTTGTGTGTGTGAAACAAAATGTGTAGGCAACGATTTTCAGGCTGTTTACCGGTAGCTCTTGCGTGTGTGTGTATATATGTGTATGTGTGTGTGCGCGCGTTTGTATGTGTGTGAGTGTATGTGCGTGTGTGCTCGCGCGCGCGCGCGTGTGTGTGTGTGTGCTTACATGTTTGTGTGTGTGCGAGTGAGTGGGAGAGGCTTGTATGAAATGATCCAGACAACACACACACACCTAGGCACTAATATTTTGTAACCTTTTCTTTCTATTTTTCCGCTTCAGCGTAATCACACACACACACACACACACACACACACACACACACACACACACACACACACACACACACACACACACACACACACACACACACACTGCAGGATAGAGACAGAGACAAAGAAGTAAACACAACAGACAGAGAAAGAGAGAGAGAGAGAGAGCCAGCAAACCAACACAACACAGAACAAATTCATTCTTCTTGTTTTACTTTATAATCGTAATAAATTCCTGTGTTCACAAAACAGAACTCAAAAATGTCAATCACAATAAAAACAATTATAAAGAATTATATGGATGACCTTAAAACAAACGATATACACCCCGAATGAGTATAATTATATAAGCTCATCAGGACCATTTAGTGGGAGAAGTTTACATTCTTTTGTCAATTTTCTTTCATTAAAAAAAATATTTGAGGCCTGCAGTTACAGTACTATTACCACTCTATTCTAAGTGTGACCTTTAACATAAAATTCAGTAATTTCTGAGTTTTGCATGATCTAAAAGCATAATTTCTGCTTCTTTTCGTGATGTACACCATTTTTCAATCAAGCAATTAATGGCCAGATAACTGGGATTTACACACATACATAATTAAACTGCTGTTACAAACATTTTCGAACGTCAATGGTGGGTTTTCCTCAGCATCAATAAATAAATTCTCATGAACTTTTACCCACAGTGTAATTGTATCCCTGAACAGCAATATTCCAAATTTCTGGTACAAAAGTTTCTGTTTGGTGGGCGTTGACAGTTTCCTTCTTGTTTGTTATTGTCATCGTCGTCGGCCTTTTTACATCTCAGGAGATGATAGTCTGCGCCAGGAGGCGTTGTGGTCATGACGTGCACTTTCTGCTGTGGCTGTGCAGGCCGATTCTTGAGTGGCAATCTCTGTCACATCTGCCACATACAAATTGAGTCGCTGTTGTTTGGTTTCTGGAACGTTGCTTGCGAAGAGCCCTTTTCTCATCTGCGCTTTCTGCTCTCCTCCTCTCCGCATTCACAATGCCTTGCTGAACGGCTGTCCTCCACGCTGCCCTGTCTTCCGCCAGAGCCTCCCAAGAGCCTGGGTCAATCCCTGAGCTTCTAAGGTCCCTTTTACATGCGTCTACAAAGCGTAGCTGTGGGCGTCCTGGAGTTCGCTTCCGGTTTGCCAGTTCGCCGTACAGAACGTCTTTCGGTATGCGTCCATCCTCCATTCGACGCACATGGCCAAGCCAGCGTATTTTGTTCAATATCACTATAAAAAAAAATCTACTTTCAAAGCATACACTGATCAAAGAGTAAAATACTGACACAGTTACTCATAGAAAAGCACCAATTACAATCACCACAGAATTTTGGCAAATGAGCTCTCCAAAAGCGCACTGGTCGACGAGCCTTTCTAAGGAATACATGGGGATAAAGAATGTTGAATATCGGTAATTTTGGATGTTGATCTTCGTCCAAACTGACGGTGCATGTCTGATTAAATGCAAATTCTGACAAAATAATACAGTTTCCGTTATGGAACAAGCAGAAGACTTGTGTATGAATCAGAGCTGGGACAGTTTTTAACAATGCTATGATGATGATGGCAATGACGATGATAATCATGATGCTATGGAGTTCCATCTAGGATTGCTGCGTATACTTACCATCATAATATACCTTAGCATCAACTTGGCCTGCAAGACACAGACACATGTGGCGTTGGCCAGGAGATTTGAGCAACACCCTCAACGATGCATCTGTGAAGGGGTGAGACTCAACTTTGTGATTCCAATCTTCCCAATAAGCCCATAGCGTGCTCAACTCTGAGTAAAAGCCAGTTGGGTACAAAACATCACATAATGATTTTGATAGGACAGATGGGATTTGAACTCACAACATTCCAGTCGGTTGTCCGTGGTGCTAACCACTGCATCGTTGTGACTGGTCTCTCCATTTTACTTACTCCAGGAGCACTAGTGACCACCTCATGTTCGAGTTGGTTGTTTTTGTTAAAATGCATTACCTGACTGTTTTCTCAATTTGTTTAAATGCATCACCTGACTGTTTTCTCAATTTGTTTGAAAGCATAACCCGACTATTCTCTCAACCGCTCACCATCATCTTGAACACTCCCCTCCTTCCTCCACATCTCTGTGACGTTAGTGCATATGGAATTCGTTCCGAGCGCGGAGACGTCATCTTGAGAAACTTAAACTGAAACTGTCTGTTTGCCGGCTTTTAAGGTCTTCTTCTGTTGTTTGTCACCAGGTGCTCTTGGTTCTTTCTGTCTTCTGCCTTCTTTCTGGTGTCCTGTGAAGGGTAGTCTGTGTAATGTTATCTGACACAGAAAACGCTCCATCTGTATTCAATTTATTCAGATTGGAATGACTTAGTATTCAAGTAAAATTCATGAATTATGCCAGTTTTTAGTCTTTACTACTTGACAGTTACATGCAAATACAAACTTGATCTCAGCACTTAACAGAGTCGGAGATTACCATTAAAAAGACAGTTTCAGTAACAGGAGTATCTTTTTAAACCCTTTTTTTTTCAGAAATTACCATTAAAATCAAAAACATTTTCAGCATTAATAGTATTTTTATTTTTTCAATCCTCTTTTCGGAAATTACCATTAAAGCGACAAATATTTTCAATAACAACAGTATCTTTTTCAACCTTTTTTTTTCCAGAGATTACCATTAAAGTGATAAACATTTCCAGTAACAACATCTTTGTCAACCCTTTTTTTTTTGGAAATTACCATTAAAGCAACAAACATTTTCAATAACAACAGTATCTTTTTCAACCCTTTTTTCGGAGATTACCATTAAAATGACATTTTCAGTAATAACAGTATCTTTATAAACCCTTTGTCTTTCCAAACTGAATTTTACTACATTCCCAGAATTGTTCCTGGCCCGTATTGTTGATATTGTCCTAGAGTTTCTTCATCATGTTCAACAACGTCTTCAGCTTCATCCCTTTGATCAACAGTTTCATTTTCAAGCTCACAATCTCTTGCTCATTTGTGTGGATCGATAAAACTTCTGTTTCTTTTTCTCAATGTTCCCTTCCTCTGGTTCCGACTAAGGTCGGTAACGTCTTCTGATATTTCATTGTTGTCAGGATAAGACACATCATCGTAACTGTCACCAGCTCGATCATTCGATTCCTATGTTTGTGAATGCATGTGACTGAAACAACGGCCTTTCCCCCTTATCTCCTATTACCCCCTTGCCTGGACGTATTCCTTCCATAACATAATTGGCACTGACAGCGCCTGGTGCCTGCACAAGTTCATCACCATCGCCAGTATTTTCCTCAGATTCTTCCTCGTCCTTCAGATCACTTTTCTCAGTCTTTTCTCCTGCAGATTTTTTTGCCAACAACTTTTCTTTTTTTCACCTGTTGCTCTTGGGTTTTCATGATGCAGGGATTCCTGTTTGCTGCTCGCACGCTTTCTGCTTGTTTTATCACTGTCCCTGCAGTCACCAACATTCACTGTTACGCTGTCAGCAACAGCTCTTGGCTGGACCTGTCTGTTCTTTTCAAGGTGATCTATTCTGCCAAGAGTTTGCCTCACGACCAGAAATTTGTCTTTATTGATGATGCTGTGAGGTCTGGCGTACACCCTTTCCAACAGCTCTCTCCTCTCAAAGCTAGGCAAGTTCTTCATTTTGTGCACTCCTTTCAGATGGGTCCTTAGATGCGGTGACTGCGTGAAAGTGGCCGGACATTTTGGGCACAAGAATGGCCTCTCTCCGGTATGAGTTCGTTTGTGGACGACCAACGATGAACTGTGGGCGAACTTCTGACCGCAGATATGGCACTTGTGAGGTTGGGCTCCTGTATGCACTTTCTCGTGCTCTTGCAGGCTTTTTTTACTCTTAAAAGTAGCCTGGCAAAGGTTGCACGGGAAAGGTCGTATGTCGGAGTGGGTGTCCAGGTGTTTCTTGATGTAAAAGCTGTGAAACTGCTTGTGGCAGATAGGGCAGGTGGAAGACCTGTCATTGTAGTGTCTGGCCAGGTGCATCTTGAGGTGGGAGGACCAGCTGAAGGTCTTCCCGCACACAGAACACTCAAACGGTTTCTCCTTCAGATGGACGAATCGGTAGTGTGACGTCAACACACTCTTATAGGCAAACCCAGCTCCGCAGATGGTGCAAATATGGTCGCGTGTTCCGTCGTGAACCTTGTAATGCTGCGTTCTGGCTGACTTGGTCTTGTAAGTCTTACCACACTGCTCACACTGCCAAGGTCGTTTGCTGCTGACAGGTCGCTTGCGTAGGCCGGTGGACACTGTAAGGGCAGCAGCATCTTGAAGTATCTGCAGAAACAATACAGAACATTTCTTTTGACTGAACATTACTTGGGTTCGAACTGCCTTTAGTGTATATTTTTCAGATATACATGGAGTACACCCCTTAGCAAGTCTGCATATAAAACTAATTTGCAATACAAGCTATTCTCAGTTTGTTGGAATTTTTATTATCATTATTCTTAACCCTTTGACTCCGCACCCTGCCCACCAGCATCCTGCACTGTCAATTAGACTATCAAAGCAAAACCTTAACCCTTTGACACCACTCACCCTATCCACCAGCTTCTTGCAGGAAGCTGGTGGATAGGGTGAGGGAGTCAAAGGTTTAAGTTTTTACAGTTGGTGAATTGGATGTGGGAGTCAAAGGGTTAATTACAATTTTATCCAAGGTCTACAACCACACGACGGATATGGCCGATGTCTTTAGTCACAATAAAAGCTATTTCATGCAATCTGAATCAAATGATTGCCAGTGTGTGTTATAAAATCTTCGCTAGCTCAGTGAACAGAATCTGCCTATCAAGGAAGTTATCTGTTATTTCTGTCCTATATCAAGTGAATTTCTTTCTTTTGTGTACGCTTGATAAAGGGCAGTTAGCTGACAATGTGTGCCTGTCTTGTTTTGTCAGTTAAACATAGGTTCTCATTCCGTTTTCATGTGTTTCTAATTTCTATTGCATGCACTCGTTATGTTATCACAACAATGTTTTCCTCTCCACCTTAAGTTTTTCAGAAATCAAATACTCTGTGTAATCATCAGCATATTATTTTCATTGAAAACTGACAAAGCTCACTATCTTTCATAGGATTTTATTTTTGATGAAAATTGACAAACCATAAAAAAAAATCTACGGTATTATGTGCGAAAAGCAGCTGTTTCTACACATGAAATTTAGTCAAGACATTTATACAGGATAGCCATTATTTATCAATTGTCAATTCTTCGCCCTTTTATTATTTGTTTTTAATGCTCGTTTTTCTATTTCTTTTCATTTGTTTGTACGTTTGTAATTCATCTGTCAGGAAGACAGAAAAAAGCAAGAGACTGACAACATTGCAGAATGTACAGAGAAACCAGAAGAAGAAGAAGATTAGTTCTTTTACATACCATTATAATAATTTATTACCTATTCTTATTTTATTTCTCTTGTTTCAATTAAATCAATTCGATTTTATGTTTGTGTGCTTATATTACATATGCAGAATTGCAAGAACTCCCTCTAAGACAGGTCCAGTGGGACTGAATGCTGCTGTCTTCTGATTTAATGTCTGCTTGCTTTCACTATCTCTTTCAGAAACAGAGTACTGACACTACTTCTGGACAGGATACGCTCACACAAAACCCAGATTAGCAAGCATGTATGCACCCATATATACTAGAACCCTGTCTTTATTGAATATATAACTGTCCTATTCTTGCAAACAACTTTTTCAAACAACAAATAATCAGTCTCTGCTGAAAGCAATGAACAAACTGTCCTTCAGACAGAGGAGAAGACAGAAAGACGCAGGACATAAAAGAAAACCAAAACGCATACAGAAAAGACGATGTTTAATACATATCATTCCCACTCCCAGAGATGAAGGCTTGGAGTTTGTTCAAGAGGGATTTGCCGCACTCCGACAACTCTGTATGTTCACTATCAAGATCTGCCAGCAATATCTGGCAGACTCTCTGAGACTGTGCAAAACCCTATCTGCTGGAAAAGTCTTCAAATGGGAGGGGGAGAATGCAGACCTATGAAGCACTAAGCTGATACTTTCAAAATGATCGCAGCATTACGATGGGCTGTCATCAGGCCAGGTGTTTTTAATTGCGGGCTGGGGTTGAACTCAAGCCATCTGATCTGGTGTCCACTGCTTCACAGAGCGAGCAAGCCAGCCCACTAACAACTGTGGGCCATCTGAGGATCAAACCCGTGACCTTTGTGTGCATGGCACTACAGCATGGAGCTTTAACCAACTGAGCCACTAGTTTTCAGAAAAACAAGCGGAGGGGGGAAAATTGGAGGATGTTCACTGCATACTGCATCCTGAAAACTGAGTTATTTATTAATCTGTATATTTCAAATATATCAGAGGTTACTAAGGGGAGAAATGATACCTCGTAACAAGATGACGGTTGAAGAAAGAGAAGTTATTTAAAGCAGTCAACAAGAGAGTAAATCAGTCATCATAGCACAATAGTTAGCACGACAGTCTATCAACTGGAAGTTTGTGGGTTTAATTACCATCAGTCTTATCAAATTCATTGTGGAATTTTTCGACTCTAACCAACTCCTATCCAGAGTCAGATGTACTAGGACCTCACTGGGAAAACTGGGATCACACAATCAAGTGTCACCCACTTCATGGATGCATCACTGAGGGTGTTGTTCAAATCTGAAAAAGCTGCAGGTGCCTGTATCTATCCAACCTGGCTAACACCATGATCCATTAAAACAGTAAGCATAGAGAACAGCCCTGTCATGCAGTCTCAATCCTCATTCTTCACAAGCATTGTCGTTGTGTTTCTCTTTCTGCCACCTTCTGAATCCTGTGGTTGTTTGTTGGTCTGCACATTGAAGAACAGGCCACGTTCCACACACACACAAGCACACAACACACACATGCATACACACACACATGCACACATGCCCACACACACATTTTCAATAAATCTTTTCATTCTAGACACTTTTTTTTCAATACGAAAATGTTTATTTTCCAACCCATTCACATATAAACATTCATGTGAGACAAGACACAAAAACAGACAAAAAGTAAATGATATAAAGCGCCATAGCTTCACATGACATTATTTCCCTCCAGTGATCAAACAATATCACTAATTCATTTGATTTACAAACACATAGTGTCTGAACCAATAATGTGCTATAGTGCATCTCAACTTGAATCAAATATACGTTTTTTTCTGCTGATCACTTGCCACTCTAACACACACAGCAGGCAGCCAAATGGTATATTTTCTTTAAGTGCAATACACAGTATGCAGCCAAATGGTATAATTTCTTTAACTGCAATACACAGTATGCAGCCAAATGGTATAATTTCTTTAAATGCAATCATAATACTAACTCCTTGATTCACGGACCACACCTAAAGGAAATTTCAGGCTCCTAAACATACTTCAAGACATGGAATTGCCTGCTTTGCATGCTTGTGCTCAAATAGTGTTGAGGAACTGAATCAAGATCAATGCAGTGAATCAAGATCAAACAAACTGGCTTCTCCAACTTTCAAACAGTGCATGAACAATGGCAGAAAGGACACGAGTCTTGCTGCTGAAATCAAAAAGACTGCAATGCTGCAAAGGCTACAAAGGCTGTGTAAGCTGTACTGGACTGACACTGTTTATTTAACCCTCAGTTCTGATCTAAGTTATAAATTACATTTTGTTTTGTTGTTGTTGTTGTTGTTTTTTATTAGAATTTCTAATTTTGGCTTCCAGATTTACAAAGGACATAACACTTAACACAACAAGCATAACAGAGCACTAAAGGATGCTTTTCTGAAAAAGCTGATGCAAACACGATACCTAATGCTTGATCAAATGTACTGATGGACTAGAAAAACAATCACAGTGGTTCTTTTCTGTTTCATCAAAAATGTGTGTTGAAGAGCTGCAATAAGGCAGCTTCCTTCTGTCAATTTTATTCATGTTGTTGAACTCTTTTCCTCATCCTATCCACCAGCTTACTGCACTATCAGCACTGACAGCAAAACTGAAACTTAAGCCTTTCACTCCCTCATCCTTTCCACCAAGTTTCCAGCAGACGGGTCAGGGAATGAAATGCTTAAATGTCTGCAGCTGCTGGACAGGATGTGGAAGTGAAAAGTTTATGGTACAGTATGCACACCTTATCTAACACAAATTTTAAAAAATCACTCCTACTAAAAAAAAAAAAAAATTTCTCCTACTAAATACAAAATCCTATAACAGACTAATTGATTAAAAAAAATGAACAAAAACAACAAGGGCAAACAGAAACAAAGAAAAAGACTGACAGAAAGAACTTTATAACACTACAAAAAAAATTAAACTATTAGTACTACAGTCAACTTTCAAGTGATCTGAAATTTAAATGATAATTTTCAAAAGTCCTTCACGTATGTTACTTCTTTAAGAAATGTAAAACTTGTCTTGGGTTGACCACATTGACGAAGGGCACTGTAGTCATCTGGGGAATCATCAAACTTCCAATCACAAAGGGAGAAGAGTGGCAGAATGGTTCAGACGTTCGCCGCCAATAACTAAACTCGAGGTTCATGGGTTTGCTCCCCATAGAGGCCTCGACTTTTCTCTCAGTTTGACCGGAATATCGAACTGAACGTCTTGTCCTTCAGATGGGGATGAAAAATGAGTCGGACCCATGTGTCTTCTGGTTGCTCACGCTAAAGAGCCCATGGCAGTTGAAAATCGTGAAGAGCAGGACATTGCCCGGCTGCCTTGGTATAAAACACTGAAGAGATAGATTGATTTCCCAGGTCCCAACCCTTGAAGACCAATTAGCCTTGCCTTTCTGATGTCTTGATTTAAAAAAAAGTGAACATGAATATGAATTTGAAGCGAGGGAGAGGGGATGGGCACCGCCCTCATGGTGCTGGCCCCGAGAAAAGTTGAGGTCTCTGCCACCTCACTCCCCTACGACCCCAGGGTTATGGAACTATCTAGGTAAGACCTCAGGACCTGGCCACCTCATAGTCTAGGCGCAGGCTTAAGCCAAGGCTTGTGCCGTGATCATTCTGGATCTTCTCCATCACATGGCACCTGTGAAGTTAGTGCATATGGAATTCATTCCAAGTGCGGAGACGTCATTATGACTATATATGAGAAATTAAAACTGAAACTGAAACAATCACAAAAGTCTGGATTCAATCTGCCTCAAAACCTCTGCCTGGCGGGTACAGGATGGAGATTTTCCCCCATCTCCCAAGTCAACAAGTGTGCAGACCTCTGTATGATTTGCCAGTGTCTATACTCCGCACGCGTGTGCGTGCGTGTGCTGGCGCGCGTGCAGAATATCAAATATGCATGTTAATGATCCTGTAAATCATGTCATGGCTGGCTTATGGAAACATGAAACATCCAGCATGTACACTCATAGAATGAAGGCTGTGCAGCAATAAAAAATATCTGCACAGTGTGGGCAAAACATTATGTTATAGGCATCTGAAAAATATCGGAACGCTTAATAAAAACGATACTCTTGAAAAAAGATTTTTTGATGATTCAGTTGTTTAAAACCCGGTTATGTAAATCCCACTTCTCTCAATGAAAGCTTGTGTGTGGGGGGGTGTGGGGGTGTGTGTGGGGGTGTGTGGGGGGGGGGGTGTGCGTGGGGGGGGTGTGTATGTGAGTGAGTGAGTGAGTGCGTCGTGCGTGCGTGGTGCGTGCGTGCGTGCGTGCGTGCGTGCATGCGTGTGTGTGGTGTGTGTGTGTTTGCATTTGTGTAAATACCTGAAAATATGCTCTACATGATCATTCAACGTTTCTGACAAGAACTGATAGTAATTTTTTTTCACTATTTTATGGCAGTAACCCTAACAGCAGTTTTTGGGGAACATTCTTTGTACCGTGAGAGCCACAATCACATTTACCCTCTTTACCACCAAAAAGAAAACGAAATAATAAATGTAATAAATGTACATCTCATCTTGAAAAGACATTGCATCATGTATCATGTACATCTCATCTTGAAATGACATTGCATCATGTACTATGTACATTTCATGTTGAAGTGACATTGCATCATGTGCCATGTACATCTCATCTTTAACTGATATAGCATCATGTGCCATGTACATCTCATCCTTAACTGACAGTATCATGTGCCATGTAATATCATCTTAACCGACATAGAATCATGTACATCTCACTTTCAACTGACATAATATCATGTACATCTCATTTCAACTGACAAAATATCATGTACATCTCATTTTAACTGACATAACGAGGGTTGACAACCAGAACCAAGTATCTCGATTTTCTGATATTTTATAGGAGACGATTTTAACTGGGTTTTCAGGGAGAGGCTATATCTACATTTTGAGATACTGGTTTTGGTTTTATCGATAACCGATCAAAAATCAATATCATGGCAAAAACAAAGTCCACCAAGTGAAAGATCACATCAAAAGCAACAGTTCAGTATAAAAAAGTGAAAATTGACAAAAAAAGTGAGGTACTGGGTTCTGGCTGTCAACCGTCAATAATATCATCTACATCTCATTGAAACTGACACAGCAGCATGTACAGCTCATTTTAACTGACATAATATCACGTTCATCTCATTTTAACTGACTTAACATCATGAACATCTCATTTTTAACTGTCTTGGTAACATGTGCAACTCATTCATTAAACTCTTCTCAGTTTCTTCCCACTTGTAACTTAAACACTTGTGCTGATCTGTTCCTGTGGATTTATTTTTCTCTCACATACATTATGGACATCCTCAAATGGGACAGCACTTAACTCACTCGGTACGACGGAACGCTATAGCGGTTTCGATAATTAAAAGTTTTTTGACGCTCCCCTTGTGATCTTGCACGCCTACCATAGCCACACTGGTCACTGCAAACGTGTCAAGGGTCAAGGGGGAAGTTACTTCGTGACATTCCGTAGCCATACACTCGTCAGGAAACAATTGACTTCGGCACCCCATACGACTGGCTAATCTGCATTCGTGTCGAAAATGGCGTCGCAGGCAAGTACGAGCTTTCAAACAAAGTAGATCGCGACGGCAGCGTTTTACTGCTGTTGAAGTGATTGAAGTGCTTCAGACTGAAGGATTGGACATCGAGGAGTATGATGAAGATAATGGTGAAAGTGTATCAAGTGATGGAAGCTGCCAGCAACAAGGTACTGACAGTGACCCAGTTTCAGACGACAGTAAAATGGGAGAGGGAGGTGGGCGTATACGTCACGAGAGGCGAGCTGTCAGCGGGCCAAGCACAGCGAGTCGCATGTCTGATGGAGTTTTCAATCACTTTCCCATGCATGACTGGCACAAAGATTTTAGTTTTTCTCCCACTTTGCCTCTGTTCTCTGGCTCTTGTGGCCTGCATGTCCCAGTTCAGTGACATGCCCCCTTTGATTTCTTGAATCAGTTTGTGACACAAGACTTTCTAAATTCCATTGTCATAACAGAAGGCATAAGAGAACTGAGTGGAAAGCAGAATGAGCACTTCTCCTGACCTTCTCACCTTTGATTGTGTGTTCATGGAGCTGATCAGAGTGTGTGACTGTAAGGTGATCCTGACCACAAAATTTGGGGCATTTTCAACATGGCACATGAAGAAGAAATATTCAAGGAAGAACTTCAATGTTTTGGCATGAACTAACCCAGCATGTAAATATTCAGAGTATGTTTTGTATTTTTTGTGATTTTTTTCCTAACCCTTCAAAATGGGCCGTCCCTGGGGAAACGCAAGGGGGAAAACTCTCCGTCCCGAGTGAGTTAAGAGTCAATACACAGTGTTAAACACTAATACCCAATATGCAATCTCAATAATGATTACAGTTGAACGAAACCAAGCACCGTATCTTCACACAAGCATCTCGTTCTATTTTTCATTTTTATTTTTTGAGGGGAGGTGCGTATTTGGGGTTTTATTTGTTAATTGCATGTATTCTTTTTTAATAGGTTTCTTTTCTGAGACATTTTGCAACAAATCAATGTCAAGATTTTCCTAACTGAACAGTCACATTGAAACTCAGTGCTGAAGACCTCAAATTTACGTGCATTATGAGGGTGATGCCAACTTCTTCACTGCTTTACCTTCCTCAAGTTCCTGTCCCAGAAGGGGGAAAGGTACTCATTTCCAGCTGGGTGGGCTATGGTGGTGTGTTTAAGCCAGGGTATGAATGGTTCCTCATCCATTTGCTAAAATACTCAATCATGTTTAGCCTCAAAAATTGTGACAGCAAGTGTTGTGTAACCATTATACTGTCCATGTCCCCTCCAAGCAGTAGCATAATGCACATATTCATCTCTAACTCCATCTCAGGATTCACATATATACACATATAGTTTTAAGAATTTATCATCTCAGGCCTAGGACCCATATATATATACATACATGCATATATACATACATATACATGTGTGTGTGTGTACATATATATACACACATACACACACACACACATTCTATACACACACACACACACACACACACACACACACACACACACACACACACACACACACACACACACACACACACACATATACACAGTTTCAAAAATTTATCATCTCAGGACTAGGACCCTTGTACACACATGATATAATTCAAAGAATTTATTAGACCCTCCATGGCCCACTTATCTGGGAGAAATCTGCAATATCAGAAGAAGACATATGACAATTTGCTTGTTACAACTTCAGTTTTTCTGCTTATACGTTCTGACTCTCTGCTTCTTCATTTTAGACACCCCTCTTCTATTCCAGTCTGGATCAGCCTCATCATCGTCATCAGAACTGGCTGCTCGTTTTCTTTTCCCCCTTTGTATTTTGGTGCGTAGGTGCAATCCATCCAATTTGTCATTTTTTGCAGACCCACATGATGTTTTTCCTGTAGACTTAGTCACTCGTTCCTGATCTGTATTTTTTCTACAAGCTATGCTTTTAGGACCACGATACACTTGCTTTCTGGGCTTCCTCGGCTTGTAGCCTTCCCTTTGCGGTTTCTCATGCATGAAACGGATGTGGACATTGCGGTGTGTTGACTGACGGAAGGCGGCAGTGCACAGGTGACACTGGAATGGTCGCTCATCGTTATGGGAACGCAGATGAACCTGTAAGGTGTTGTTGTGAGCAAAGGAGGCAGAGCACAGATGACACCTATATGGCTTCTCCCCAGTGTGTGTTCGCATGTGACTGGCCAGCTCTGATTTGGTTACACAGGCGATGTCACACTCCAGACACTTGTAGGGTCGAATCCCTGAATGTCGCTTTACATGAGTCATCAGATTGGCTTTCTGGTTGAACTCTTTGCCGCACTGGTCACACCTGAACAATTTGACGTGACTGTGCATACCCAAATGGTTGGTCAGATGGTTAGCCCATCGGAACGCTGCCCCACAAAGACTGCAAACGTACGGTCTTTCGTTTGTGTGTGTCCTGTAGTGAGCTGTGAGGGTGGATTTGTACGTGAAAGTTTTACCGCAGACCTCACACCCATGCTCTTTTATGCCAGAGTGAATTTTCTTGTGCTGGCTCCGTGCAGATGCAGTCTTAAAGGTCTTGTCACAGAATTCGCAGGACCAGGGTCGAGGACCTTGCTTGTTTCTCCTCTTTATAGGATGGAAGGCAAGAGGGTCCATGACTTTGATGCGTGGACCTTCAAAGGTCTGATGTTTGACACCGTTGATTACTTGTCTAGGGGACATTTGCATCACCTACAACAGAAGCCAAAGAGACAGCTGCTTCAGTGACTTTATTTCAATATTTTCATAAAATGACTTCAGTGTTTTAATTCAAAGTATTTCTCTTTCAAAATAAATCAACTTATTAACACATGGAAATGAAAACAAAAACAATCTGTAAAAGCTCTTTGCAGAATGTTGAAAAAAATATCATAATCAACTGTCTCTTTAGCCTCAGAAATGAAGTACCATGCACTGTACCACACAATCAAAAAACAAAAAACTATGAATAATACACTAATTCCCCAAATGATAATCACTACGGCTATTGACAGATCTGTTCCCAAATCCTGTTACAAAAGAAATGGACATATGCTATATTATCACGTTACTTTCAGCAACCCAGATGCACTAAATGATTCCAGAAACATGCAGACATAACATGATAAAAGTTTCTGTTGAAGTAAGCCAATCTCTATCAAGCCAATCTCGATGAAAACTAAAGTGATGAATTTTAACACAGAGACAATGTTTAC
>JAPXFY010000012.1:19908198-19935698 GCA_030674185.1 Monoplex corrugatus
TCCTGCAGTCAAGAGGACCAAACAGCTGAACACATACTGCATCGATGATACCTCCATGAAGCAGAGCGACAGGAGACAAAGCCAACGACAATTCTGCTAATCACCCAGTTCCATGGCAACCAGCAGGAACAGAAAAATACGGGCACAATTACCACCAGCTGTGACCTGACCACAAGGTGACGAATAAAGGAAGAAGAAAAAAACAATTGCCCGACAGCCTGAAAGTTTATGTCTACACCTGGGAATCATATAGATCTGCATCTGGGAATTATCACTGTCTGATCTTGTAATCACTGTCAGTGCCGTTTTGGGGGGACACTGTACTCTGGGCGCCAAAGCTGGTCATCTTTGATATTTCCTATCTCTTCTGTCTCTTCTTCCTCCTTGCAGAGGATCTTGGACTGTGCATCATTATGATCATGGCAGGTGATATGACCTGAACAAGAAAGCTTGCATCATTTAAATGTTACTAAACACAACTTCCTGTCAGCATGACAAGCACCCAGGAATACAGTGACTTCTACTTTTCAGCTTAATCTAAAACAAAGAATGTTCAAGTGACTTTAGCAAAGTCTGATAAACCAGAGAAGAAATCAATCAAGTTTTATTAGTACAAGATAAATGTTGTTTATGAACAATAGTCAATTTTCTTAATGATTGTGCACTCACACCACACACACACACACACACAACACACACACCAACACACACACACACACACACACACACACTGACAATACAATGCCTTTTCCTTACCATATTTTTCTTCAGAGTGGGTTCAAACTGATCATGCGTCACGACATCAGATACTGATATGCTGCTGACAGAAGCAGGACCATCTTCTCTCCTTTTTCCTCTGCCCCTTCCTTTTCTGGAAAACAGGCTGGCAGAAACGACCACTGCATGTGAGGTTCCTGGGGATGCTTCTGCCACTGAGGAACTTGGAGGTGCTGGTGATTCTTGTAATCTGACTCTTCTCTTTCTAGATGAAGGAACTAGCATATGCTCTACACTCACACTAGCTGAAGGAACTGCCGTTTCAAGTGTTTGTTTTGATCTTGTTGTAGTAATACTAGATGAAAGAACTGCTGTCCTCTGTGAACTGATACAAGGTGAATGAACTATCTGCTGCGAACTAGCCCTATTTTGAGACAAAGGGACTGCTGCTTGCGTTGAACTGACTCTAAACTTGCTGTCAGGATAGTCCTCATCCACTGGCTCTGTCTTTATCATGTGAGCATTTCGGAAAAGGGCAGTGGGGAAGGCTGAATTAGCAACTTCATTTCTCAGTGTGGCATTTGGTTGTGGGATTTGTTGGATGGTGTTAGGTCTTATATCTTGTCCAGCAGTTTTCATCACATTTTTGTTTTTACTTTTGTTTTTGGGTTTTCTCCACTCCCCCTTGATAATAGTGATTTTCACACGCTTTTTACCCTGTTTGACAACAGTGGTGGTGGCTTTTGGTCCCTCAGCTGTTTTAGCAGATTGTGTGCCTTGGTTCATGTTGACAGGTGGTTTTTGCCCACTGTCTGTTTGAACATGTTCATAGCCTGCATCAGGAGGCTCCTCTTTGGTTATGACAAAGGTTGTATCTGAATCTGATATTGATGGATATGATCCCTGGTCAAGACTTTCCATTTGATCCAAAGAGAGACTATGAACAGACTGTATAAATGGACCTTCTGCAGCAGTATTGGAGTCAAGCTGTCTTTCTTCACTGATTTTATGTGAAGCAGAATCGTCTTCTACTGACAGTCCTGATTCAGCACTTGCTGATATGTAGAGTCCTTGACTAGTCTCACTTGGAATGACAGAGATTGTTGTTGGAATTCCATCTTCTATGACTCCTGTAGCAATTTCATCTTCTGTTTTATCACCAAGAGCACATGGAGTAAGGTCTGATACTGTCTGCACATTGACTATGCAAGGAAAAGCACTGCAGTCCATTGTTTCACTGACTGGTTGAGAATGAGCACCAAAATCAGCTGATGGGCTGACTGAGACAACATCCTTAGTCTGTAAAGCTGTACCCTGACTAGTAACTGATATTATGGTGAGTTGTTCAGCCTGTGTGCTGGGATCTTCACAGGGCATACCTTCTGTACTGACTGACTCAGGCACATAGAGTTCTCTGTGAACTGTGCTTTCTACAATGCTTGATATTCTAGGCACAACAGGTTCGTCAGAAGTAACACTTTCCGAGTTAACAGTTGTGGCAATGTCAATATTTTGAAGTGGGATTTCAGACTTAACAGGACTAAAAAAGTCAAGTGTCTGTTCCTGTTGACTCACTGTGCTGTCTACACAGCTGTCAACATCAGGAAGTAGAGCTCTATTGCTGACAGGCCCTGCTGCTTCCTCTTCATATGTGTCAAAATCACACACAACCTTTCTATTTGAAAATGATTCAGATTCAATACTCCGATTTGGCTGACTCATTCCAATCCCTGGTTCATTCATTTCAGCTGTACACTCTGTGCTCATTTCACTGACAAGTATGGTATCAATTGCTTCTTGTGTATGTGAGGGAAAAGGAGGAGTTATTCCAATTGCAACAATATCTCCATCGCCTTTTTCTGAGAAATGATGCCCAGTTTCAACAATACCAGGTTCTTGTTCAAGAAAGCGAAACTCTTTTCTAAAAGTACTGTCGTTAATCTGAGAAAGGTGCTGATCTTCTTGAAGTTGAACATAGAGGGTGTCTTCACTGACTGGAAGGGAATACATGTCCCCTGTAAGCTGTCTGTTGTTCGTAAAATCCAATATTTTTTGGGAATCACACATTCCACTGTGTGGCAAAGATGAAGCTGATATAGAACTGTTGTCTTCACCAATTCCTTTCTCAGCACTCTGATGTATAAAACTATCACCTGAATTCATCATCATGCTTGGGTTGTCACATTCAAGAACTCCACCACCACCTGAATCTGAAAACATGGTACTGTCTGTATCTTTTTGATTGATTTCAGATGTCTCATTCCACATATTGTTTGGATCTGCATTAATGTAAGTATGCGGGAGAGTAAAAGCTCCAGGTACAGCTAGATCAGATACAATGTCAAAGCTGCTGGATGTTGATGACAGCAGCTCCTCTCTCAGTTCCATTGCAACTGTTCAGAGCTCCTCAGCTGACATTGTTAAATTCAAAGTCAAGTCTGCAACATAAAATCAACAATCAAGATTTTGAAAATGTTGAAATTCAGTTTAAAAAAAAAAAAAAAAGAATTTATGCACAATTCCAAACATCCTACCCCTTACTGCTGTATATGTACACGAGGCATGACTGAGATCAACAACATAATCAACACTGTTCCCTGCCTCCATAGGTATCCTGTTACCTTTCTCAGGGGTGGGAACTGCTGAAAAGAAAAGAAAAAAGAAGAAATCTCTGAGGGCCTGGGGGGGGGGGGGGGGGGGGGGATGTTCCCTGCAATTTTCTTAAGGGATTAAAATCTGTGCAATCTGGCTCATTTTCAGGCATCAGATCAAACATTCAAAGTGCTTAAAAAGTTATTTTCTGCAATGTTTATTTTCAATACATGCATATATTAACCCTTTGACTCCCACACCCTATCCACCATGGTCCTGCATTGTCAACCATGCTAGCAAAACAAAAACTTAATCCTTTGACTACCTCACCCTATCCACCAGCTTCCTGCAGGAAGCTGGTGGAGGATAGGGTGTGAGAGTCAAAGGGTTAAGTTTTTGCAGCTGGTAGATAGGGTGTGGGAGTCAAAGGGCTAAATCACATTGTATAGTCACTACAGTTACTCTACTTTTATTGTAAGAGGAAGTGACTTATGCAATCTCAGGAAATTGATTCTTCCTGCTGTAGAAATCTACAGATCCAAGGAGAATTCCCACCTCTTATTCCAGAACAAAATCTCCAAACACCACCCATTCACCACCATAACAGAAAGTTACCTTCTCTGTAGCATGGTCTCATAATCCTACATCAAACATCCTCCACCCTCTCCCCACTGATCACATCAAACATCCTCCACCCTCTCCCCACCGACCACCAATCCATCATCATCAAAATCCTGCTCCAATTCTTTCTTCCAACATATTCCAATCTCTCTCCAATAAATGTGCATTTGAGGTCTTCCTGTTTAGTGTAATGATACTATATTCAGCTGCAACAAGTCCGAACCTTAACCCCTAATCCTTGGGTTTGGTTTGTTTTCCAAAATGGTTTGTCTACTCCTAGGGAGTTCAGGTGGCAGCTTGCCTCAGTGTTGTCTGAACAAAAGTCCGGTCAGGTCTGCAGGAGTGACAAAAATCTTCAACTCTCTCCTTGATCTTGATCACAGAAACACAATTTGCCATATAAATCAATACCAAATGGTATTGCCCTTGGTGTCTTAGCACATCAGGGTACTGACCTGCGTGTGGAAGCAGGCAAATGGTGGTGCTGTGACTGCTTCATCTTCAAGATGTTTTTGTAGTTGTTGTTGCTGTTGCTATTGTTTTTAAAAATGGTAAGTTGCTGTATCATTCAGTAAAGCTGTTGGAGATCTTAACCCCATGACTGGATCATTTTCATGTTTTCAAATGTCTGTGACCATGTTTAACTTGGGATATTTTTGTCAGTGAATTTTCAGAAAACTGAAATGGAGAAAATACTGAAACTGTTGCGGCCTCTTGCAGGGATGTCACATCATAGTTCTATCCTTTTAACCCATTGAACTCCTGCACCCTGTCCATCAGCATCCTGCTTTTTCAACCAAGCAAACAAAGCAAAAGAAACTTGATCCTTTGGCTCACTCACCCTATTCACTAGCTTCTTGCACAGGGCGAGGGAGTCAAAGGGTTAAGTTTTTGCAGTTGGTGGATAGGGTACGTGAATCAATGGGTTAATTGTTCCAAATATTACTTCTATTTCTTGTACATTTTCAGAGAATGCTGGAGACTGATATTAATTATAATTATATAATCAAATTCAAGATGGCAGACCACAGACCAGTGTTTCAGCACACAGGCCTGTTTTCAAGCGCTACACTATCCCGGAAATTCGAGAAGAAATTCTAAATGATCAAATTAGTGGTGATGAAGGCTTTGGAGGACCAAATGAAAGCTATTTTGACAAAGGGGAGATGGACAACAACAAACACCACCCTCATTTTCTAGATGATGATAACGACGCGATCTTTGAAATTGATGGAAATGAAACTTAAGTTAAAAGTGGACATTGAAACAACATCAATTCTGGGACTACCAACAAAATGAAATTATTATATCACATCATTAGCCAAGGGTTCAGCTTACAAGCAAAAAAAAAAAGCCATAAATCTAAGAGATATAAAATATACAGTGAACAAATAAATGAAACATACCAAAGAAAGCAAAATCTTGTCCTGGCACACAGCAATACTAAACTGCTAACCTATATTGTGGAAGGGAAGGGCTTAAATGCTCTGCTGATGTGAACTGAAGAGTTTAATATGCCTAACATTAGTAACAAAGATTGTTTTATCATACTGTTGACAAATATCTTTGTAATTTTTTTTTCCTGTCTGCAGATGTATGGAAAATCATGGTCAGCAAGAATAGCCGGCTCTAACCCTCAACCACCTTCACCTTGTATGCCTTCATAACGAGTAAGGTGGCATCGTCTATCTAGAGCAAGTTGATGTGGATATTCTCACACCCATCCCGTCGTAACATGATGATCGTGATGGCTCATACCCACTGACTTGAGTTTCTCCCCCATTTCTGCTCCTCCCATTTTCATGTTGCCAAATCAAAGTTTTAAGTCAGTATCAAGAAAAACATAATCTCAGTCATCTGCATATGATAAATATAGTCTACTATTCAATAACAAATAAATCCGAATCGGACTAATTCAATGATTGAATGATTCATTCTTTAACTAAGCAGATCGAAGATTGTTATCGCTTATTCGCTACCACTTTGATTTGGACTCCTTTAATCATTAGACCGTCAGTGTGAGCCACTTCGAGATCAGTCTCATGCATACATCTGCTCTAGTCAACAGCAGTCAATTAAATTCAAAACAACACGGAACAGTACCTTGACTTATGTTATCGATCTCAATCTTCCAGCGGCATTACTGTAGACATCATTGTGTCTGCAGACAAAATTTGGAACAACAAAATCGACGTCACTTCCCCCAAAATTAAATAGATAGTTACACTTTCGTTTCGTATGGAACTGAAATGCACAATCAAAATCAATACTTAAATAATAACAAAGAAAGATCTTAAAATGCCGCTACACGAAAATAGTTATAAAATGTAAATCTATATTCTTCTTCTATTTATCTTACTGTTTCCATTTGATTTGCGAAACCATTGTACATAAACCAACTTTTTTGTTTATTTCATTATTGGCGTCTGCAATTTCTGCAGTTTTGTTTACTGATGCATACAGACTTCCAAAGAATCAGTGAGAAAATTGTCATGTTTTTCCGGCATCCTACTTGCCAGTTTTACTGTTCTCCATTTCTCCTGTTATTCCAATAAAAATAAAAACGAAAAGGTAATAGGCTACTGACTGCTGATTATTGTAAACAATAATTGTAGAAGAAGCCTTGGAAGTTGGAAAGCTCATAATACAATGATTATGATACAGTTTCAGTTTGTTTAGTTATCTGAGTTGTGAAGTGAAAAAGAAAGTGTAATTGTAGTGTATGATTATTTAAAGTGTAGGCCTGCCTAGAGAAAAGGTGCTCAAGCATACAGAGGTCAATAAAACTTTTGTCAATCAGCTAGCCTCATTTCAATTTTTAGGCAAATTCTTCATTTCTTGTCATCAGAAAAGACAATAAGCAACCAACTTTTACAGAACTACATAATTATGAGTTGGGCTTATTCTGAATATTGAAGTTTATGATCAAGATGCCCAAGACTGACACGGAAAAAAGAAATGAGCAAACACTGCTTCGTGGTAAACAGTATACAAAAACTGGAACAAACTTTTGATGCATATTTGTACATTATCATTTACAAAACAAAACAAAAATCCTTAACTCAAAGCAATTTTACAGACTACATAATGGAAGGTGCATCCTTCAGTAACTGGTATAACTTGGTGACTATGTGTGGTTGGATCATGGTCACCACTTTCATGGAGCCGTAAATGTTTAAAGGGAAACAGTTACTGCATGACTGGAAAGTTCTGGCACCGGCCAGCAAATGTATTACTTGCCATAGCAATAATGTATCATTCCTATGTTTATTCAGTGTGGCATGTCGGCATTTATCTCCTCATGAATGTTACATCAGCTTTAGAGGGGAAAAAAAGAACAACTTATCAATCCCTGCATGTACAGGTTTGTTGTTTGCAGATAAAACAGTGCTACAGGGAACCACTCTTACCCTTACCATCAGTAACCTCCAAAACTGACTGTGAATAGACAATCATTATGTAAAATGTCATAGCCATGGAATATGATAGATGCAATAGTCAAGTAGTTTGAACACTGGAATTTTGTTTAGGTTTGGCTTTGAACCTGCTTGGTTACCTTATGTGAATAATGGGTGGATATTTTCTGATCAGTCAGCACGATGGAGGTTCAGGCAGAACATTTAAACGTGATATGCATGTTAAAGATTCTGTAAGCCCTGTCGTTTTTCGCTGGCTTTAGGAAACACAAAAACACCTTGTAAGTATGCCCACTGCAAACAGAATATGCAGACTGTGCAGCAACTTGATAACCTGGACAATGCAGAGTTTTGTATTTTGTTCAAAAGGGATTCATCAAACTCAGACAGTTCCATAAGCACTCCACCCAAATCTGCCAGCAGTCATCATGAAATCAGGTCGGGAGGGGTTGGGAGAAGGACTTATGAAACACCAAGCCAACACCACCAGAATGAAAAATTGAAATGGGCCAATTTTAATGTGTGGGCTGGGACTGAATTCATGATACCAGATCTTGAGTCCATGGCATTATATAAGAAAAGTAAATTAAAAAGAAACAGCTAACCCGCTCAGGCTGAATCAGCCCAGATGATGTGGGCCTAGGCTAAATCAGTAGATATGGTGCATGCACACATCCAAGAAAACATTGTTTAGATTTGGGAGGGGTGGTGGTGCAGACGTAAATGTTTACACTGTGCCTATTTTGCATGTGTTCTTTGCCTTTGGGTATCTGGAGTATATTGAAATAATGCTACTATACAAAGCATAAAATAAGAGAGGAATCTTCTTCCTGTCAACTTTGATCACTATCATGAGGCCAATTGACACTGGCAAAATAGAAATGTTCCAGAACGGTTCCTAAGCATACTGAGCTGTTTACACTCAGTTTTATATAGCTGAACTGTTCCACCTCACAATTTGGTCTGGAACAGTTCACTTGTGATTTCACAGCACCCTGGTGTTTTATTTCATACTGGTACTTTCCCTTTTGGAACTTTTTTTTTCTTCCAGCTGTTTTGCTACCTTTTTACTTATTGTAGCAATAGCTGTAAACTGAAACAAAGATGAGATGAAATTATTAAATCAAGTTTGGGCTGACTCGTCAGCCCAAGAGAAATTATCTGGCTGTGTTGGAAATATTGTAGCATTTGAGAAAATAAATCAATTTGTAATGATCAGCATGACATAGAAAGAACAGCTCTACAATGTCACACTAAGATTAAAAAAAGAAAACAACAACAAGAAAAGGTCTACATGCATTACAAAACCACAGCGGTGTGGTGCTTCCCGGGCAGTGTCATGTTTCTTCCTGAAGGAGATGTTTACCACACTAATTCCACACAAGTTTTCTCTGTTGGTATGGTTTCATCATGCCAGTGTAAACAGAGCAAAATGAACCAGAATGGTTCAGATCAGAAATGGTCCTGGAACATTTCACGAACTGGTCTTGTGTAAATCGCCCTACTGTATACTACATATCACAGATTAGTATGCATATATGTCTGTTTACCTGTCAGAATACATTTTCTTTAAAATGCTATAATTAGTATGCATGTATTTCTTTTTACCTGTCAAACTACATTTTCTACAAAATATAATTATAGTATGATGAATCAGAGACAAGCAGACTCCAAACCCAAGGGCCATTGTCTGCAGTGTTGTTACAGGCAGATACTGCACCAGCTATCAAGCTTAAACAGAAGCACCCACACAGGCGGCCATCATTATTTAGGTAATGGAAGACATACCATCAAGCAGTCTTCCTCTCAGATGGCCTCTGTTCTCCAGGCCCTAGAAAATGACAAGTTCCCTAACCTGACTAAGACCTTTTTGTAACTTTTAAGTCAGAAGAGTGGGTCCTGCAGTATATCTCCACCCGGTATGAGAGAGATACCAGAATACAAGAGAATAGATCAGCTATCAAAAAGTGGAGTCCAGAGAGAACACAAGAGCAGCTGCATCAAGAAAAAAAAAAGAGCTGAATACATATTACGGCAATGTCGCCTCTGTCAAGGGGAGCAATAAGAAGTATGGCAAACTACAACTCCACTTACCACGTAGCTGTGTGTAGCCAGCAGGAACTGGAAAAAATGGCCTCATTCATCAACAGATGTGACCTGACCATGTAGATGGAGAATGAAGGAAGAAGAAGAATAGCTAGTGTCTTATGTGTAACTAAATTTTCTTCTTTCTCACTTAACAAACTTTTTGTGTGCAGGAACAAGAGTGAAGGAGTCTAGTTTTCTAGACATGGAGCACAATCCTGAATCTGAGACATCTCCTGCCAGCTTCGTGGTTCACGGTTTTAGTGATCCAGAAATGAAAGATACAGAAGATCAGACAAAAGCCCTAAATGATGACAGATGTGGAATGGATTGTAATGAGGTAGAGTATGTGATTTTGTGAGTATTACTATTAAGCAACAAAATATCATTAGCATTGATTAGTAAATGTCAATGAATTTATTTATCTAGCTGTGTTGGAAATCTTGTAGCATTTGAGAAAATAAATCAATTTGTAATGATCAGCATGGCATAGAAAGAACAGCTCTACAATGTCACACTAAGATTAAAAAAAGAAAACAACAACAAGAAAAGGTCTACATGCATTACAAAACCACAGCGGTGTGGTGCTTCCCGGGCAGTGTCATTTATTCATATTCATTTTTCTTTTTGTCACAGTGGATTTACCATGTGAATCTCGGGCTGCTCTCCTCTTTGAGAGCACGTCACCACAGTGCAGTGCCACACAATCTTTTTGTTTTGTTGTGGGGGTTTTTTTTTTACCAAGACTTTGAAAAGGCAAGAAGGCTAAATAGTAAATCGGCCTTCAAAGGGAGGGACCTGGGAAATTAACCTAATTCTCCAATGTTTTATACCAGGCAGCCAGGCAAAAGCCTAGCTCTTCATGATTTTCAACTTCCATGGGATGTTTAGTGTGCGTAGGCCAGAAGGTACACAGATATTACTTTTATCCCGAAGGATATAGATGTTCAGTTCGATTTTCCAGTCAAACTGAGGAGAAATGTTGAGGCCTTAGCACGAAACAAACCCTGGAACCTCAGTTTTTAGTTATTGGCAGGCAAATGTTGAACCATTCTGCCACTCTTCTCCTTGTGCCTATATAAATTGTTCATTTTCTGTTGTCTGTTTCCAAGTATTTCATAATGTATTAATGCTTTGTGTTATTCAGGTCTGTTTTCAAGTATTTCATAATGTATTAATGCTTAGTGTTATTCAGTAATTAATGAATCAGGCTGTTATGCTTATTTGGTTGTACTTTATAGCTCTCAAGTTTTGTGGCTGGAGAACAGAGGCTATCTGTTATCTGCGTGTTGATGATGAAGGCTGGTTCAACTAGATCTCTTTTTGATCTTCTAATCCCATGACTAATGATGTGGTCATTTGAAGACTCATAAGATGCAACAGAAGACAAGATTCTCCATCCTTGTCTCTGAGATGCAGCAGCAAATAATGAGAATGGTCAAACATACTGAGATCAGTCCATCTTTGATGTTTGCTGCCAATCTCTTTCTCTGTCGACCTTTACAACAGCTTCCTTCCAGGGTACTCTGTTGTGTGTATGTATATGTACATATATTATATTATGCAGCTTTCTGATAGGGAGCACATTTTCATATTTTGTGTGCTTGCATGTGTTGTTTTCATGTGTGGCATGAGTGTTTGTGTATATGTATTTTTGTTTTATCGACAGTCTTCCAGTGCACAGTGGGAGCAAGAAAAATCTGAGCGTTTGGCCAGACTGCAACAGTATCGACAAGGAGTGTGGGAGTTGAACTTTGACTTCCATGCCTTTCAGCGATGGCGTCATGTCGGTTTGGCACAGAGATTGACATGCGATACAGAAATTGCTTGCTTTTTGCTGCTTCAGTTAGTACGGCATTTTCTCTGTGTCTGTCTTGTCTCTTACTTTCTCCCCTACCCCACATTAGAATCTTTGATAACTCTGTATGACCATGGAAACCTTTTCTGTTGGAATTCAAAGAAGTTCATCTCCTTACAGTTCTATATGTGAAGCTCAATTCTTTTAAAACACGTGTACTGTAAATATATAGTGTAATGTATTATTTGCTTATTTGTTTACAGAAAACTTGTTTTCAGTTTGAAAACAGTGTTTTCAAGATACCATTGACTGGAGTGAGTAGGAATACAAATATGATAATGGTAATAAGTCATTCTTGTATAGCACTATTCAACCAACTCATTTGGACTCACTGCGCTTACACCATTTACAAGATAGAATGTAATGCACACAAGAATATATATATATATCACACAAACACACATGCACCACAATACAAACATGAATAAACTTGCACAAATGAATATTAGCAATGCCTAACAATATAAATACATATGCCTATGATCATAAACATGTACAAGCATGAATGATTAAATGATGCCACACAATTTGTAATTAAAAGTGAAAGCGCATACTTATGGCTAAGCAACTATGATATCAGCAATGGAAGGCCTGGGTGAACATGTAAATCTTTAACTGTGACTTGAAGTGTAAATGGATGGGTAGATCCTTCAGATCAGCTGGCAGGGAGTGCCAAACAGATTGTGTGATGAAACTGAAAGCACATTCACTAGCTGATTTAAGATGATATTTGGCACCAAAATATGTTACATCTTTTTAACTTTTATTTGCTGGATGCATGCTAGTCAGTTTCTTTGAATAGGCACATCTGTAATTTGGAGCAGCAGATATGTGTAACCCCTTGAAATCCAAACCAACAGGTCAATTGACCCAGAGTATATTCTTACCAGACAGAACCCTGCTCATGTATGTACATACGTACACATAAAAGCTTGCAAGCGATCACCAGATGGCTTCTGCCATTGAAAATAGTACAAATGTTTCTTTTTGTTTTGCTCTATCTCCTAGCTCTTTTCTGTATGACTACTCCTCCACCACAGCTCCAAAACTTAGATTTCCATCTTAATGGCCACAGAAGCTGGCGCGGTTTTTATAGTGTGATAATGTTGACATTGAGGATAATATCCATGATGCTATGGAGTCCCGTTTAAGATTGAGACTGTATGACAAGGCTCTACTCTACACTTACTGTCATAACGTATCCTGGCATCAACCAGGCTGGAGAGATATAGACATCTGTGATATTGGTCAGAAGATTTGAGTAACACCCTCAATGACACACCTGTGAAGTGGATGAGACAACTATGATGTCCCACACATTCCATTGAGCCTATAACATGCTCATCTCTGGATAGGAGGTGGTTGGAGCCAAAAAGCCCACAGTGATTTTGAAAGGACTGATGGGGAATCGAACCCACAGTCAGTTGTACATTGTGCTTACTTCCACACTACAGCAACTGGTCATGTTGTTGATGGTTCTTGTTTGTTTTAGCTTTGAGAAAACGTACAAGGACAGCAAGCAGGTGTCAGCAGGAAGGTGCAGCAGGTGTCAGTCGGTACTGTCCTGTATCAGGTGTGAATCCATGCAGCAACAACACACCTGTCCACCACAGCCCAGACAGGCAAAAACACTGTGAAACCAGAAGCCTTAGGGGAAGGAGATACATTGCAGAATGTGCCAGTCTCCTTAGCAGATCAGGTAAGAGCTTATATAGCTTGCTTTTTAAATAAATGTTGTTTATAGATAGAAATTTGATTAGTTTCGTTTTTGGAGGTGTGAGTGTTTGTATCACTTGCTTTTTAATAGATGTTGTTTATAGTTAGGAATTTGATTGTTTTGTCCTTAGACATTTGGTTTCGATCAAAGACAGACCAGTGAGCATGACTGTGTTCAGTGGTGAGGTTTATACTTTTTGATCAAGTTGAAGTCTTGTTGTTTTACATAATGTCAAATAATATTAGGAGCGCGTATGGAATTATCTGTTGTTTTACATAATGTCAAATAATATTAGGAGCGCGTATGGAATTGTCTAAGTATGATGAATCTCTCTCTCAAACAAGCTCAGACTGTTGTTATTGTTATGCAGGGGAAGAAGCCAAGAGCAGCACGGAAGAAGGAAGAACTGACATGCTCAGTTTGTAGTATCACCTTTACACGGGCTGCATCACTCAAGGTGCACATGCGAAAACACACAGGTACACAACTACAGAACAAAATGGGTATTAGCATTATCAGGCATAGGACGACTGCTTGGGGAGGGATGAGTGGGTGGAGGCACAGGGAAAAAGTGGCAGTACTTGTTGAAACTATTGTGTGTGAATCCTTTGCTTCCTGAAAGTATTTTGCCTTTTCTTTTAATATTTGGGGGTGGTGGTCACATGGAGATGAGAGGATGATCATGTTTTTTGTTTGTTTTCATTTATTTTTTAAATTGCTTGCTTTGACCATGTAGACCCAAAACCTTGGTTAACTCACTCGGGACGGAGAGTTTTCCCCTTGCGTTTCCCCAGGGACAACCCATTTTGAAGGGTTAGGAAAAAAATCACAAAAATTACAAAACATAAAGGAACAAAATGAAACTTTCAGATCTGAATATTTACATGCTGGGTTAGTTCATGCCAAAATATTGAAGTTCGTCTATGAATATTTCTTCTTCATGTGCCATGTTGAATATACCCCAAATTTTGTGGTCAGGATCACAGTACAGTCACACACTTTGATCAGCGCCATGAACACACAGTCAAAGGTGAGAAGGTCTTTGTATGCACAAAATAACACGAATAAAGTAGACTTTGCTCAGGGTAAAAAAAAAATTATTAGTGACATTATATGAATAAATGTTACAAATTGTTACATAGGGGAATTTGGAAAAAGAGGAGCACACCAGATGCTTCAGTCCCTATGCACTGTTTTCCTAATCATCAGTGTAGTTCTGCATTGAGTGATACAGTTGGAAGCAAGTGATGGTTTTGTTGGGCTAGCATAGTTTGTCACAGATGGCAACCCCACACTTTTTACTCCAGTTGGGGGTTTGCCGCAGTTGAACCTCCGGTTATCTCCTGCTGCCAGCACTACACACATGGCACTTCCTATTTTTCTTCCTACTGCTGGGGATGGGTGGCAGAGGGCAGGAGAAGTGCTCATTCTGCTTGCCACTCAGTTCTCTTATGCATATGTTTATGACACTAGAATTTAGAAAGTCTTCTGTCACAAACTGATTGAAGAAATCAATGGGGGCATGGCACTCAGCTGAGACATGCAGGCCACAAGAGCCAGAGAACGGAGGCAAAGTGGGAGAAAAACTAAAATCTTCGTGCCAGTCATGCATACGAAAGTCAAAGAAATCATTATCAGACATGTGACTCACAGTACAAGCCCACTGATCGCTCTCCTCTCGTGACGTGTACGCCAATCTCACTCTCCCACTTCACTTGTTGTCTGAAACTGGGTCACTGTCAGTACCTTCCTCCTGGCAGCTTCCATCACTTGATACACTTTCACCATTATCTTCATCATACTCCTCGATGTCCAATCCTTCAGTCTGAAGCACTTCAATCACTTCAGCAGCAGTAAAATGCCGCCATCGCAATCTACTTTGCTCCAAAACTCGTACTCGCCTGCGCCGCCATTTTCGACATGAATGCAGATTAGCCAGTCGTGTAGGGTGCCAAAGTCAATCATTTCCCGACGAGTGTATGGCTACGGAATCTCACTAAGTAACTTTCCCCTTGACCCTTGACACGTTCGCAGTTACCAGCATAGCTTCAGTTAGCATGCCACGGCACGAGGGAAGCGTTGAAAAATTTTTAATTATCGATACCACTATCATGTTCCACCGTACGAAACCGTGCTTTTCGTAACAAACGCTATAGCGTTCCATCGTACCGAGTGAGTTAAACAAACTTAAGGCAGATGGCTATTTGCAAGGAATTTTTTTGTTTGAATAAAGAGGGAGGAGGGAGGTTTGACTATTTTTCTGTTGTTTTTTGTGTTTGCCTTAAACTAGACAGTATTGTGTATCAATATTCATTTATCTGTACAATGCATGATCTCCTGCAGGTGAAAAACCCTATGTGTGCAATACCTGTGGAGCCACATTCTCCCACTCCTACAGTCTCAGCATCCACAATCGTTCACACACTGGCCACAAGCCCTTTGTGTGTGAACAGTGTGGTGCTGCCTTCACTGTCAGTTCTACACTGAAGCAGCACATGGTGAAGCACAGTGGAGAAAAGCCATACAAGTGTGATCTCTGTCCCTCGGCTTTCACCCAGTGCAGCAAGCTGACCATCCACATGAGGAAGCATACAGGTAGGTACAGATAGTGGGCACAGTAGTCAAGATGGTAAATGTCAGTTTTATGGCACAGAAAATTGACTTGGATCATTGTGAAGTTCAATTTTAAACTGAATCTAACAACTTACATTAGTAGTATGCATTGTACCTCTTTATTTCATAGGATTCCCCTGCAAATGTTTTGAGAAAAATGTCTTTGTCTCTGGATAGATTATGTCATCCATACTGTGCAGAGGAATCAGAAGTATTTTCACATATCAGAGATATGTCTTAGCGCGATAGGGAACTGTCTTCCAAGTCTGTGGGAGACACGGACATACTGAAAATGACTCGGAATGTTATCCATTACTAAAGTTTAATGATGAGATACAGAAAATGAATGATTATCTTTTCATATGCAATGTCTTTACTAAAACATCAGACATGCTGAAAGTATGAAAATCCCACAAAGAGAGGTAACCAGTGACAGCAGGGACTGTCTAATTTATTTGATTTATAGGGTTGTTTCCCTTTGATTATGTTTTTTTGTTTGTTTGTTTGTTTTTTTTAAGTGTCAATAGACTTTTCAGCAACAGGAAAAAGTGAATATCAGCAAATTTTTCACTGACGCATCAACAAGGAGTTAACATACATATCTGATGTTCTCTGTGAATATACCCATAAAGAGGTTTCAGGCACCAGCAGGTCTGCACATATGTAGATAGATTGGAAAAAACTAAACATTTACCCAATAGGTTTACCCAAGCAGGTTCAAATCCAGACCTCTGATTGGAAGTTGAATGTCTTAACTCTTTGAAGACGTAATATAGTTGCCTTGCACAACCACTGTGGACGCGATCAACGGGACCTGCCACAACCCTTGGAGACGCACGATTTTGGGGGGTTTTCAAAAAATTCTCAAAAATACAGATTTTACAGCACAAGAACATATTTTATATCAAAATAAAATTCAATTTACGCTCTTTGAGCTGAAGCTATACACAAGGACAATACATTTATTCTACTTACCTTCCTAGAAGGTGAAATGGGGTAGGGTTTTGGCTCTGGGAAAGAAGTTTTTGATTGACAGTAATCCAACACATAAAGTCAGTAAAACACCCATTCTTGACCAGGTAATCCAGAAATCCAGGTAATCACAAGTCCTTGGTATGACCAGAAGATATAAAAGAACAAACACAGCTTTGTTTTCACACAGGTGAAGCAGCAAAGTGATTATGACGATCCTTTGAAGTAGAAGAAGAAGAAGGCCTAAATGTCGCCATTTTGGTGCAAGGACGGTCACTCCGGTTGGTTTGGATAAAGGCAAAAACTGTAACTAATCAGGATAAAATCGATGCAAGGGAAGTAACAAACACTTCAGAAAATACCAAAGAGTGTTCATATATGTGTAGTTAGTTCTCCTAGACCAGCGACCGGCTTGCATCTATTTTTAAAAACCGCAGTGGAATATCCGCTATCACGTCTCTAATGGTATCGCCAGCTGCAGCGGAATATCCGCTGTTACGTCTCCGAAGAGTTAATCTCATGAGTGTCAGACCCATTGCTTTCTGGTATAAACTACATCAGGACAGACACTGACACTTTGTGAAAATCAGCGAGCCCCATACAAAAAATAAAGACTTGTTCTCACACCACATGGAGGATTGCAGATGGGGAAAAGGGAGGTGACTGATACGTGATGGAGCAGGGAAGTATAGTCATAGCTGAGGAAGGGGGATGTAAATATGGAGAGAACCAGTCACTGTTAAAGGTGGTTAGTGCAATGGACTAATGATGGGGATGTTGATATTCAAATTCCTATCAGTCAAGAAAAATCACTGTTGGATTTTTCAGCTTCTACCTAGAGCTGAGCGTGGTATGGGCTCATTGGGAAGATGGAAAACACAGTCTGTATTGCCTGCTTGCTTGCATGTGTGTGCTTTTTTGTGCTCATTTATACATGTGGGTATGTTCTTTTGTTCAGGTGCTCGGCCATACCAGTGTGAACATTGCGGAGCATCATTCACACATTGTGCACGGCTAAAAATCCATCTTCGTACTCACAGCGGCTTCAGACCATACAAGTGCCAGGAATGTGGCAAATGCTTCACTCAGTCAGCACACCTCACTGTACATAACCGCATCCACACAGGAGACAAACCCTTTCAGTGCAAGCAATGCAATGCTGCTTTCCTTGACTCCACACACCTTCGGCGACATGAGCGCAAGCATTCTGCAGAAAAGGCTCATGTTTGTCGGGACTGTGGTGCTTCGTATTCCACAGCATTTGGTTTGCGCAGGCATGAGTGGTCTCACACTGAGCATGAAAAGCCGTACAAGTGTAGTGGTTGTTTGGTATCATTCACTTTTAATTCCTGCTTGAAAAGACATCAAGCAAAGGGTCATTGTCAAGTTCAGCAATCTGAGACATCATAGAGTGTCCCTTATGTCAGTCAGTGGCTTCTTCCTCCACATTCTGAACAGTTTTGTCTTGGATACATGTATGAATGGTGTTCTGTTTGTTTGGCTCACTCTATGCAGGCATTATATTGCTGCAAACTGTTTACCCGTGTCTTCAGCGGTCAGTGTTTTTTATCATGACTGTTGGCCATTTGCGCATATGGGTATTTCATCAAAATTTTGCAGTTTTGTGGCATTGGGTTCCTTTACAGGTCCTACATACATGTTTCATACGGGTTTTCAGTTTATCATCTTAATTGAAAGATCACCCAAGAGCTGGTCTTTCAAAATTTCTGTTCATCTGGGCATCAGACCTTGAACCTTTTGCATTCTCGTACTTCTAAGCAGGCTAAACCCCCACTCCGATAAATCAAAGACTGTTGTGGATATGAGACTTTCTTTTTTTCAACATTCCAATTTTTCTCGGATGTTTGCATCTGTGCTGTTTTGTCCACACTGTGCAGGTCGTTTGTTTCTGTATTGTCTGCATATTCCATCTTCAGTGGACGTCCATGCTGAATGTTTCATGTTTCCATATGCCAACTACTGACATGGCTAACATGATCTTTGATAAGCATATTATTGATAATCTGCATGCATATACACATAAAAAGGAATTAAACACTAGCAGATCTGCACATATGTTGACCTTGAAGATTGGAAAAATCTCCATCCTTTACTCACCAAACAGAGGCCTTCCACTTGAAAATCTTATGTTTATCCGCTTGATCACCCCACCCAGATGAATCAAAAATTGTATCTCCTGCATCCTTCTTGGCAGGTTATTTAACCATTAGGCCACCACTTCACTAAGCCAAAGACAATTGTGGAAATGAGACTGATACACTGGACAAAATTTGAGTGTACGTTTTCTTAATTTGTGATTGTTAATGTTATGGCATTGACACTGACCTATTGCAAAAATCATTGCTATGTGGTACTGAGTGTGTGATCTTTTTTCTTTGTTTGTTTTTGTATATTTCTTTTCTCTGTCTCTCTCTCTCTGTCTCTCTCTCTCTCTGTCTCTCTATCTGTCTCTCTGTCTGTCTGTCTCTCTCTCTCTCTCTCTCTTTCTGGTTTCTTTTACTTTTTGTTTCATTTCAAACGTGTGATCTTGCATTCATTTCAGAGAGTCTTGGATATGACAGATATAGAATGCATGAAATACGGGTAAACTAGAATGCGTGATTTATCTGAAGGTAACTGGCTACTTTAACTGACAGGTGATAGGACATATTGGTTAACTGAACAACCAATTTGTTTTCAGTGTTGTCAGTAGCATTTTAATAAACTGAACAACCAGTCTTTTTATTTCACTGTTATTCTTAACATTTTGATTAACTGTACAACCTGCATTTTTTCACTGTTGTTATTGTTTTGTTTTGTTTCTGTGTATGATTTTTTTGGTTTGGTTTTGGTTGATTTGTTCATTTAGTTTGGTTTTGTTTGGCATGTATAAAGTTGTTTGTTTCTTTTCATTTCTTCAGCGTATTTCTTGTTTTCATTATTCTTTTTTTTTTTTATATACTTACAGGATTTTATTTGTATTTAATTTGATATGATTCTTCATTTTAGTTGTTGTTGTTATTGTTGTTGATGGTGCTATTGTGGCATGTTTATATTCTGATTTGTTATTTGGTTTTGGACGAGTAGGGTAGATGAGACTGACCCCTAAACAAGTCTTGTCATTGGCATCAGTAATAACTATTGAGAACTATTTGTCTAAGGGTATCATCACAAGGTTCAAATTGATGTTTATTTTCAGAATTTGTAACTTCTGTGCTGATTTATATTAATATTGATTTGAATTACAGCGATGTTTAGGGAATTCTTATTTGTGTTTTCTTTATAAATAAAACCAGTATTGGACTGTTAATCATGCTTTTGAATTTATACAGTGTGTATGTACACTGATCTGATTTATTTGTGATGCATCTAACCCAAACCATATTCAGGTATCATGGAAATAATAAAAGTTGTTACATGGTTGCAGCTTAAGTTGGTCTTTGTTATAAAATGTTCAGACATGTGTGTGCATGGACATGTATACACATACAAATACACACAGTAACACACAAACATATAACTAGCAAGAAATCTTGCACAGTAATAATCATTATGAATCATGTTTTCATACTTTGATACTTGGCTGGCCAACACAGACTGTAGAATGATTAAGGAAGTGGAATAGTCAATAACACACTGGTATCACAACAAACGCACACACATTCAGGAATGCTTGTGCAGTTATTGTTAGTGCCATCCCACAAGCAAGACATTAGTGTGTAAATTTACACTGTTGACCGTTTTTACAACTCTGCTGAAGATATACGCCTCCATGAAGCAACAGAGGTGGAAGGTAGAGGAGAACCAAACTAATTATAAATAACTATCAGCTAGCTGAAAAAACAGTTTCTTCATCTCTCTCTCTCTCTCTCTCTCTCTCTCTCTCTCTCTCTCTCTCTCTCCTCTCTCTCTCTCTCTCTCTTGCTCTCTCTCTCTCGCTCTCTCTTTCTCTCTTTTTAAGATTTTTTTCTTTTATTATTTTGGAGGTGGCATGCTGCTGCACAAATCTGCATACTCTGTCTTTAATGGGTGTGGAGTTGGGTGTTTCTATGTTTCCATAAGTTACTAGACACTGACATGATTTTCTGTTTCAGTGTCTCAAGATTACATCTCCGCGCTCAGAATGCATTCCATATGCACTTCCTTCACAGGTGTCATGTGTATGGTGATCATGGCATAAGCCTGCACATAAACCCATGAGCTGGCCAGGTCCTGAGGCCCTACCTAGAGTATGTTTTATCTAGTCTGTATTTCATACTTGTATTGTATCAAAAGAGAAATAGCAGAAGAACAGTGTGGATTTGTGGAAAGGAACTATTAATGCCATATACATCCTAAGAACTATCATAGAGAGGTCAGTTGTGATGAATAAGGATTTGTATTTATGCTTTTTTGACTATACCAAGGCTTTCGATCGGGTACGACATGAAGAATTGATCAACCAACTGGAGAGACTCAATGTCGATGGAAAAGATCTACGAATAATCAGGAATATGTACTGGAACAAACAGCTGCAATGAGAATAGAAAACAATATAAGCTCTTTTCAAAACATCAAAAGAGGAGTCAGACAGGGTTGTGTTTTGTCACCAGATCTGTTTTCACTATATAGCGAAAACATCATGAGAAACCTAGAAGAAGACCCTGGATTAAAGGTTGGAGGGAAAATGATAAACAACATTCGGTACGCAGATGACACCGTGCTAATTGCAGAAAATGAAAGGGACCTACAAAACCTTGTGAATATACTAGAAACAGAAAACAAAGGTAAGGGGTTGGAACTAAACAGCAGGAAGACTGAAGTCATGGTGATCAGTAAAAAACATGAAATCCCCTCCTGGAAAATAACAGCAAATGGCACAACCTTGACACAGGTTAATAAGTTCAAATACCTGGGAACGGTCATTTCATCAGACGGCAGATGCACATCGGAAATAGCTGGCAGAATCGGCCAAGCCAAAACAGCATTCAAGAAGATAACAAGCATTCTTACCAACAAATGCCTATCAATTAACATCAGAAAGAGAGTCCTTGAGTGTTATACAGTGGAAACCTGATATAACAGGGATGATGGGACCAAATCAAAATCCCTGTTATATCAGATCCCTGTTATATCAGATATCAAGGGAAATAAGGACTGATCAACTAACTCTTGATAAACAGTAGATCTAGGCCTAGATCTCGTCTGGTGTAAGTGTGCAGTAAGCTTACAAACTGAATGATGGCGCAGTCAGTCACTGACTCAGTGGCCTCAGGCCTACACGCTTGCGCGCGCATCACGCTCGCATTGCGAAGCGTTCTTTCAGTGTACAGTACACAGTATATCAAGGCTAGCCTAGATCTAGATCTAGGCCTACTGCGTGGCGTGCTGAGTCTAGGCCTAGGCCTTTCTGCTGCAGAGCCCGTCTCGGCATCCCTGCTATAACCGATCGAGCCCTCTTGTCTCCCTGTTATTGCCGATAAGTTTTAATAGAGACAAAGAGGAAGAAAAAATGGGGATTGAAAAAAGCCCTGTTATATCCGGATTCCTGTTATAACCAGTCCTGTTATAAATGGTTTCCACTGTATAGAACCAATACTGTTGTACGGATGCGAGGCGTGGACAGTCAGCAAGCAAAGCCAGAGCAGGATTGAGGCAGCCGAGATGTGGTTTCTCAGAAGAATGTTGAGAGTACCATGGACAGCAAAGAAAACAAACGAGACAGTCTTGATGGAGGCAGACACAAGTCGATCACTGATAAGGAAGATTAGGAAAAGACAAGCAACATTTATAGGCCATTTTATGAGGAAGGGGGATTTGGAGCACCAGGTCACAACGGGAAAGCTGGAGGGAAAGAGAGCACCGGGTAGACCCAGGGAGAGAATGCTGGACGGACTTGCAGAGTGGCTGGGGATGAAGAGGGTGGGGGAGATGCTGGGTGCAATGAGAGATAGAGATGGTTGGAAGTCCATGGTCGCCAGCGCCATGCAGCAGGGCACCTGATGATGATGATGATGATTGTATCAGTCTGTCACTGGAATAATCTTGGTTACATGTAAATGACATGTGTATCTGTGCATCTTACCTTCAAAAAAAGAAACATACATATATATATATATATATATATATATATATAGGCCTATATATATATATGTGTGTGTGTGTGTGTGTGTGTACATATAAAGTAAATATGTAAATAGTTAAAGGTCTGAATCACAACACAACTAGCTATTCTGTATAAACACGTCTCACATGACAGAAAAATACCACCACCTCCAGTCAATGCACAAATGCTCAGCTGTCTATCGACTAGATGAAGACGATATTGTCTTAATCATAGACAGGTAAGTAAGTAAATAAGTAAGTGAAAAAGAAGTAAGTAAGTGAATAAATGGTGGCCCACACAGCGGGGCGAACCCACGGCCTCCGCATTATCAACACGCTTTTTTTAATTATTAAATATCTTAACATGCATTAGGCACAAATAGTTCTGTACATACATATATTAACCTGGGAGATTGTAAATATCTACACCCTTTATCTATAAGTTTGGATGCACCCAGGCAGGATCAAAGTCCAACATTTCACCCAATAGATAATCATGCTCGTCATAGGGCAGTTCCAAGACATCAGTTTTGAAAAATCTCTGATCTCTACTTTTTTTAAAACCTCTTCTTTCTTTATAAGAATATATTGTTATAAACATTTCAGTGCAATGAAATGTAATTTTGCATCTTTATTGTTTGAACACAAGTTTCCAAATGCATAATTGTCTTCAACACGAGACCAAGATATTCCAAGTTATGCTATCAATTTATGAATGTCTCTTTTCATATACCTTCACTTCAGTAACCGTGACCTTAAAAAGTAGTTCATCTGAATCAAATATCCTGTTCTCATCAAACTTTGCATTCAAGTTTTGCATCAGCATAGACCTGTGATCCAGATTCGGTATAGATCAAATACCCAGCTGACACATTTCATATCATGGACACACATGTACACACTCAGACACAACATACTAACATGAATCAATGTTCCCTTTCTTTTGATGTGGACATTGAGAATTTAAACCAATATACAACAGTTTCATGTGTAACACTAACAGTAGAAAGAAATACCCAAACAGAACACTTATGGGAACATGTCTGAGCATCAAACCAAAAATATCATGGAACGTCTCCCTGGGTAAAGTAGCCAAAACAATAATGTTCACTGTTGCCAAGCTATCCATTCCACCTGTTACACAAAACCAGTCAAAAGCCTTGGAAGGTAATATGATGATCCCCTGAAACATAAAAAAAGGAGAAAGGAATCCAAGCAAATAGCAGAAGAAAGCCCGTAAGTAATAGACCAATGTGGCCTTCTTGGCAAAGTACAAACTCTAGTGTTTGCAGTTCATGCCGATTCTAAAGTTCCTCTGGCCACTACTAACATACGATATCAATGCTTGCACACTGGAATACATTGATGCCAAAATCAACAAATACACAAAGAAATGGCTTGGTGTCCCATCACGTTTCAATGACGTTGCGCTCTATTGTTGCTAGGCAAACCTGAAACTGCTCCTAAGATCATTATCGAGGACTGAAGATGGAAAAGATCAGGTTTCTTAGCATGCTTGAGGACTCGGGAGATAAGGTTGTGAGATCAGTCAATCCCAAGCGAGGACTGGCAGAGGATGGAAAATCTGGGAGGCAGTGGATGCAGCGAAGGAAAGTTTGTGGTTCAGAGAAATAATGGAACACATGCTGACAAAATTGGCAGGGACTGGGATCAACAAAATGGTGTCGTATTCAAAAGCCAACGAAAAAGCACCCAAAAAAAATAGTATATATATATATATATATATATTTTATATATATATATATATATATATATATATATATATATATATATATAAGAGATGAAGAAAGAAAAGGATGCTGAAAGAATCCAGCAGATAGTCCAGCAAGGCCATCAGAGGTAATGACAACTTTGGAAAATCCACTCCAAAGAAGTCTAAGCTGGAATGACATGTGGTATACGGCCCCTCTCAGAATCAGTTTCATCCTCAGATTTGTGTATGACCTCCTGCCCTCGAACGCAAATCTGATGAAATTGGGAGGAATCAGATGAATTTGTGTGCCCGCTCCACCTAGGCAGACAGTGGAACATGTCATGAGTTCATGCAAGGTAACTCTAATCCAGGAAGGTACATATGGAGGCTACTCAGGTGCATCGGGAGATCGCACAAGCGATAAGCACTGCAGGGTAAAAAAAAAATTAAAAAGCCACCAGAAGCTCTAACAACCCACTACAAGGCAGGGGGAAGCAAACTATGGCCTGAAAAAGTTGTGATGTACAGAGCATAGAAGCAGGGTCAGCTGGTGGAGTGTACCACAGGGAGTGCAAAGCAAATCTTCCACAATGGAAAAAAATCCAGAAATTATCAGCTAGAGAGGCATGAGACCCGTATTTAGTTCTTCACTCCCATTTATCAAAACAACAACAACAAATGATACTGAAGGAACTCACTGTACCGTATGAAAGTAGAACAGAAGAAGCCCATATCTACAAGAGGAAAAGTATGCCAGTTTAGCCAGCAACCTGAGGAAATCTGGCTTTGAGACTCGACTGTGCGATCTAAGTCTTCCTGTTTCAGTTTCAGTTTCTCAAGACGACGTCTCCACGCTCGGAACGAATTCCATATGCATTAAAGTCACAGTTGTTATGTGTATGGTGATCATGGCACAAGCCTTAAGCCTGCACATAAACCCATACAGTCTTCCCGATGAGCCCATAGCACGCTCAACTCCGTGTACGATCCAGCTGAGGCCGAAAAATCCCACACTGATTTTTGACTGATGAGAATCAGACCATAAGCTTCCAGTCAGTAGTCCTTCGCACTAACCACTGCATCATGGTGACCAGTTGATGGCTGACATGTAAGCAAGATTATTCCAGTGGTAGGCTGATCAAATACCAGTATAAAATATAGACTACCGGTAGGTAAAACATAGTCTAGGAAGGACCTCAGGGCCTGGCCAGCTCATGGGTTTATGTGCAGGCGTAAGGCATGTGCCACGGTCACCATACACGTGGCACCTGTGACGTTAGTGCATATGGAATTCGTTCCGAGCGCGGAGACATCATCTTGAGAAACTGAAACTGATGGCTGACAGTATTGCTGACAAAAATGAACAGAAACAAACAAACAAGCATAGGATAGGCTTGAGAGACATTGTTCTCCCACACACCAGTAGTACACACGTGTAGTACATAAAATGTAACAGTCAAGAACAAAAGGGTAGCAGTAAAGATCCTAAAAATCCAAAAGAAACATAAGAGATCTCGAGTTATATGTGTGCACACACCCCGTGCAGTGCAAAAGAAGAGAGACAGAGAGAGGGGGAGGGAGGGAGGAAAGAGAGAAGACAGGCAGACACAGCACAGAGAGAAGAGAGAGAGACACACACACCAACACACACACACACACACACACACACACACACACACACACACACACACACACACACACACACACACACACAAATTCGTCCTCAGCCTATTCAGAAGGAAACATGCAGGCTAGGGTGGGGATGATGGAAGTAAGGCTTCGTGACATGGAAAACAAGGCATGGCTGCACCAGCGGACCTTAGATTGTAAATGTATGTAACAAATTGTAGTATTCTTCCATGTATCGTTTGAGATCTATTGTTGCTGTTCGTTTTCGTATTCATTGAAAACAAAATCTGTAAAAATGTCAAGTGTATTTGCGGCGAACAGTTCACAACTGTTTCACTGTTTATTTTACTGCAAAATGCTACGTTCTTTTTACCGAAAATGTTTACTCAAGAAAAGTATTCTGAAACTCATTTCCAAAAAGTTACATCAGATCAACCTTTGTCAGTTAAAATTTCAGAATCATTAATTCACAGTCCTGTTAATGCATTACTTTAACTTTATGCGGTTGTGTTTTAGTGTTACAATTTCCCTTCACATTGTTGAAGTTAATTGTTAGTGTTAAGTTTTCGTTCCATTTTTCTGTTCTCCCACCTACTTATGTCTTTTTACTCTGTCTGCCCTCTGCCCCAATCCAACCCGTCCAACTATCGTTCTACATTTTATTTTATTTATTCTTTTTTTTTTTTTATTCCCCCCTTCCCCTCTCCCTCCCCCGTGTAAAATCACTTATAGTGAAAAGACGTCAAATCAAAGAATGAACGACCTTAGATTGTAAACCTGAATAAGATTGCACTAGACAAACAGAAAAAAAGGAGCTTCGCGCACATACACTTAGAAAGTAAACAAAAAGTTAACCGATTTTCCTCCTTACTGTTGTTTTGTTGTTGTTGTTGTTGTTGTGTTGTTTGTTTGTTTGTTGTTGTTGTTGTTGTTGTTGTGTTTTAACCGGTAAGCACACTTGGGGCGCCATAACATCTTCTTGTAATCGTGCCCCTCATGGCATTACAATCTGTACAGTTGTGTACATTATCATATGTGTTTCATTTTCCACCGGACCTGATAAAAATGATGAAGGCAGAAACAAAACGATTGTCACAGTTGTCACATATCATGCAATGTCACTGACATTTTTGCAATACAACCGACAGAGAGAGGAGCGAGACAGAGACAGACAGACAGACAGACAGACAGAGACCGAGACAGACAAACAGAGGGTGGGAATGATGGGAGTAAGGCTTCATGACATGGAAACCAAGGCATGGCTGCACCAGCTGACCTCAGATTGTGAACCTGAATAAGATTGCACTGGGCAAACGTAGAAAAAAAAAGGGGTTTGCGCACGTACACTGAGAAAGTAAACAAAAAGCTAACCGATTTTCCTCCTTACTGTTTTTTGTTGTTGTTGTTGTTTTTTGTTTTTTGTTTTTTTTTCCCGATAAGCACACTTGGGGCGCCATAAGATCTTGTAATCGTGCCCTATCA
>JAPXFY010000012.1:19940698-20085698 GCA_030674185.1 Monoplex corrugatus
GCTGATTATTATGAGACTGTGAAACGGGGGCTATGCTTTAAAAACAAAACAAAACAAAACAAAACAAAACAAAACAAAAACTATTCTGTTTCTATTTCTTTATCACGAGATTATCACATTTATACTATAAAGTGACACCCCCACCCCTACCTCTTCTTCTTCTTCTTCTTCCGTAGAGCGACCACAATCAACACACTGATTCTCCTGCCGCTTTTGAAAGGGGGGTCTACCGATCAGCGCTTTAAAAAAAAACACACAAAACACACACCACAAAAAAAAACATTGCCAGCCCTGCTGCCACCAGAGCACACCAGACAGTCTCCGAGTCTCCTCTCACAAGACCTATCCACACACATAGCCAGTCTTGCTGCCACCAAGACACATCATTTGGTCCAAAAGCAGTCCCCTCACACACATGATTCACTATTTTTCATCTCTCTTCTTAACTTAGTTTTGGTTGATGTCTACATTTTTACTCCGCCATTTCATTCCCCTGGGCCCCCCAGACCAATCCCCAGAGTAACCCAGTTGAGCCAGGCCGAGCTTATTGATTTCAGTGTACCATCCCCGCCCTTCCTTTCCCTCCCCTCCCTCCATCTGCCTATAGATCATTGTCGTGTCTGCTGGAGGCCCCTTGCGAGCGCGTCCAGCGCAGTGTCCTTCAGGTGGTGGTTTACTCTGATCCTGAATGTGGCTACAGTCTCTGCATCCACGATGGACTGTGGGAGCTGGTCCCATTCCCTGGTGGTACGTGGCAGGAACGAGAAGTGTCTGTATCTGTTGGCGCCCTGGAAGGTGATGCGCTGGAACTGCTGGTTGTGGCCTCTGCGACTGCGCCAGGGACAGGTTTCATCTTGGTTTTGTCGACTCGAGCCAGGTCGTGGTGTATTTTATACAGCATGGCGAGTCGTGCAGCCTGTCTCCGTTGCTGCAGGGTCGGCCATCCCAGTCTTTCCAACATCTGTGTCACACTGGCTGTCCTGTGATATCGGTTGTTGACGAACCTTGCTGCTCTCCTTTGGATGGCTTCTATCTGGTTTATGTCACTCTCAAGGTAGGGGTCCCAGACTGAGCTGGCATACTCAAGGAGTGGCCGCACAAATACCAGGTAGGCTTTCTCTCTGAGCCTAATGGAGGCTATCTTGAGGTTTCGGCGGAGAAATCCAAGGGTGCGTCCTGCTTTTGCCACTATGCTCTTCACGTGTTTGTCCCATTCCATGTTTGCCTGGAGGGTGACGCCTAGGTATTTTGCTGTTTGCACGGTCGCTAGTGTATGACCATGGAGCTTGTATTCGCTTTGAATGGGGTTTTCATTTCTTGTGACCCGGGAGCGTAGTGCATTTGTCAGGATGGAATACCATGTCCCATCTCTTTTCCCAAACCTCGAGGTTTTGCAGATCTTGCTGGAGCTGTTGTACATCGCATTTGCTGTTATTGTGGAGTAGATTGCAGTATCATCAGCAAAGATTCTTACTTTCGAGCTCAAGTTTTTTGGCAGGTCGTTTATGTAGGCCAAGAACAGACATGGTCCCAACACTGAGCTCTGTGGTACTCCAGACTTGACGTTGGAAAACTCTGCTTTCTCTCCGTCAACAACAACTGCTTGGCGTCTGTTGTTTAGGAAGTTCATGATCCATCTATGGACGTTGCCTTTGATGCCATAGTCGTAGAGTTTGTGGAGCAGAAGACTGTGGTTTACCTTATCAAATGCTTTCCCGAAATCAAGGATAAGTATGTCAGTCTGAAGCCCATCTGCCAAGTTTGAAGTTAACTCTTCGGCTAGTTCTAGCAGCTGTGTCTCACAGGATCTATTTTTCCTGAAGCCATGTTGCTGGTGACAAAGTATTTCGATGTTCTCCAGGTGTGCCATCAAGCTGTGAACGACAATATGTTCTAGGAGCTTGCACGCGATGCAGGTTAGGGTCACTGGTCTGTAGTTTGCTGGGTTGTAGTGCTCACCCTTTTTGAAAATAGGTGAGACTAAGGCATCTCTCCAGTCTGAAGGTACTTGACCAGTGTGTACGGAGGACTTGAAGATGATGGCGAGGGCAGGAGCTAGCTCTGTAGAGAGCTCTTTGAGTAGTCTTGAGCTGATTTCATCTGGACCGCTGGCTTTGTCTGGTTTGAGGTTCTTCAGCAGTCTCGTACCCCCTCTTCTGTGACGTCGATTTCCTCTAGCACAGTGAAGTTTCCTTCTTGAGTGCCTTACCTACTCATTAGCCTGCACAAAAAACAAAACAAAAAAGAAAGGTAAAAGCTATGTGCGGAGCTGTCAGCAGGCTACCACGTTCGCTTTTCATCCATTACTATGGACCAGCTGACCCCAGGTTGCAGTAGGCAACTCAGGCCCGCAACATCCTTCCACTCATCCATTCACACAACGAGACAAAGTATGGGGAAGTTTACTGGAGGAGTCTGTTGACCCGTGACACAAATGTGTCAGGGGTCTTGGCATCGACGATCTTCTGGGGGAGAGAGTTCCAGTCCTCAATTGTTCTTGGGAGGAACGACATCAGCCGGTAGCCTAGTCGGTATCTGCAGCTATTTGTGTGAACTGCTGGTTGTGACTTCGTCGCATTCTCTTCTTGGGAGGTTGGAGCTGTTGTTTCAGCCTCGGGCAGCTGACTAAGTTGTTCTTGATTTTATAAAACATGGACAGCCTTGCTATTTTCCTGCTGTCCTCAAGGGACATCCATCCTAGAATATCCAGCATGGTGGTAACGCTGGCGGTGCGTTGGTAACGGTTCAGCACAAAGCGGGCTGCCCTACTCTGGATGTTTTCTATCTTCACCCTGTGCTGTTTCACATAGGGGTCCCAGACGGATGCCGAATATTCCAGCAGGGGCCTAACAAACATTTTATAGGCTTTATTCTTTATGCCCCCTCCCTTCTCTACCCCTTAGGCCTAGTCAAAACAAGACATCACGTTTTCGTCTGTGAAGACAAAAGTGAAAGTTTTCAACGATTGGTCGAAGCATCACCTTGACCTTTTCTGTTTGACCTTGAACTATGCCAGACGTGTCATGTCGGTCTGTTGACCGTAACCTTCGGGGTGTAATTCCCAGCACACGACCAGTATTTCTCAATTCATAAGCAGGTTCCAGCCGTCGTTAACAACATGGCAACTGTAAGTAACCAGACAGGCCATCAGACACGTGTTTATTTACATTCGGCTTTTAACGAACGACAATTGATTGTGAGAGAATGGGTTATAATTCAACTTGAGTACTGCCGATTCTGCTTCCCTTTTCTTTTGGGTCGAGAACCATGATGATGATGATGATGATCTACGCTGTTCTTGTAACAGGCCAATTTTGAATATACTGTTTGAAGGGCAGTTGTGGAAAACAGAGAAGAGTCAGCCTAACATATCTGAAGAGCCTGGTACATATAGGCCTATCATTTTCTGAACATGGTTTTCACATTTAATTTGCAAATTAGGGCTATACTTCAGTAGTCTTTGAATTATTAGCGTCAACTTTATTATTTGATCATCGTCATCCTCCTCGTTATTATTTGATCATCACCAGCATCGTCACATTTAGTATTCATAATGTTACTGTATATTCTATTATATTAAGTATGGGGCCTATATCATCTGCATCTGTTTTTCATACATGATACTGTATAATCTATCATCTGCATCAGTTTTTCATACTCATGATACTGTACAATCAAGGTCTACTCTGTTTAGTATTGTCACGAAACTTGACAAATATTATCCAGTTCCCAAAGACAAAAGGCTTGTGAAGATCCATATGAACCACATACAATACATGATTGATAAATACAGTATCATTATAAATGATTATTAATAATATGCAGCAAATCATATATATAGAAATTATGAAAACGTTCAAAATTTTGAATCACAGTGCAGGGCTCTAGTTATATATTGTTTAAGTATTATCAGTATCGTTATTGTTTTAATTAAATCTACAATTTATAATGAAAATATTTTCATTTGTTTAATGCAAACTACATGAAAAGCGTGCGTATTGCACCTTACATAGCAGTAACAACAACAACAGCGTTGGGTATTGGATTTGCCATGTCAGTCAAACTCACATACCAATGTAGTATAAAGATAGTTCATCAAAAACCTGAAACCGGAATATGATGTCAGAACATTTAAAATTTTAATCATGCTCACAGTGTATATAGTGTACCATATCTTTACACTTATAATGTATATCACAATTACTGAATTAGTGTAGCTTACCAAAGAGAGGGGTGGAAAAGGGGGGGGGGAGGAAGAGAGACAGAGTGTGTATGTCAAGGAGTAGTAATTGCTATTCATTTACCCCCAGTCTTGCCTGTGAGTGTGAATCAAAGCAGTGGAGATTCCTGCTTGTGAAGGGCAATATATTTCAACATCTGTTTGTTAAAGTTCCCATTTGGCCCAAGACATGGCAGACCGGCTACAGGATGGAGGAAGGGGGTGTTAAACTGCTCCCCCCCCTCCCCCCCTTTTACCATCCTTCTGTTGTATCTTTGTGTATAGTGTGTACACATATTTGTTAAGTTCCTCTGTTGATCTTCTCGTTCCCACCTTTTCACCATTATCAGTGTTAATTCTTGCTTGTCATGTCTGTTGCTATGTTTTATTCTGTTTTCAAACTCCTCAGCTCTCATCTTAGCCTTTAGCAGGCATGTGTGTTTGTGTGTGTGTGTGTGTATGTGTGTGTGTGTGTGTGTGTGTGTGTGTGTGTGTGTGTGTGTGTGTGTGTGTGTGTGCATTCATTTTTGTACTCAGTGTGTGTGTTTCTGTGTCTTTGTGTATGTATGTAAGTCACCATGTGTGTAACTTCTTTGTGAATCATTGAGTGTGTGTACGAGTGTGTATTTATCATGTTTTGTGTGTGTGTGTGTGTGTGTGTGTGTGTGTGTGTGTGTGTGTGTGTGTGTGTGTGTATGTGTGTGTGTGTGTGTGTGTGTGTGTGTTCACATGTGGAGCATTTCATGTTTTTCTGTATGTTGTTTCACTTTATCTATTTTACTTACTCTAAAATGTTTTCAGGAAATGATTTTTAACAACAATAAGGCATTTGATTGAATTGAGTTGAATTGATTTTGTTTTGTGTTCTTTTTGTGTCAGTTTTGGTTTAATGATGTTTTCAGTTCTTTTATTGTGTTTCACTTGTATGCATTGGTAGTCTTGGCAGTGATAGTGATGAATCTTCTGTGTTTAACTTAAAACAGAGTCCATGGCACAGTATTGTGCTCTTTCACAGAGCATTTATCTACAGATTTACAAATTTACTTGATCATATTCTTACATTTAGAATTTGAAAAAGAGAGCTAGAGGGAGAGAGATGTTTAGATAGAGATGATCAGTTAAATTTTGTAATGAAAAATAATCGAGACCTGGTACTGCTGATGCTGAGTGTTATGTGCTCACTCACATGAGCAGTGTATCTTTACACACAGATAACTTAATTTTTACATGTGATGTTTTTTACATGTGATGTATACTATACATGCCATACAGATACACATTACAGACACACAGACAGATAGACACACACACATACAACACACACACACACACACACACACACACACACACACATATTCCCATATATACATATATGTGTGTGTGTGTGTGTGTGTGTGCGTGCGTGCGTGTGCGTGTGCGTGTGTGTTTTCACAGGCGTACGTGATGATTTGTGTGTGTCATGTGTGTATGCTTGCACAGATGCATGGTAAAGCATTCCTTTGTGAATGTTACTGGCCTTTCTTATGATTTTTCCTCAGTTTTTTAAACTTAATGTTGAAATCAGCCTGAAAAGTGGGTGATTTTGTTTGTTTGTTTTGGGTTGTTTTGCTTTTTGATACAGTTGTACTATGAAATATTGTTAGAATGTGCTTGCATGCCTGGTTATTGTTTGTTGATTGATTGATTTGTTTGTGCTGTTTTGAATGCTTAAAAATATAGTAGAGTAACTTTATACATCTCAGGTTTTAGTTTGCTGTACAGTGTATTTTCTGGGATATTTCCACCCTTTACCCACCAGGTGGGGGTGTCCAGGCAGATTGATCCCAGGACCTTCTGGTTGAAAGTTTGCCGTTTATCCCTTGACTACCTTGTTGGATATTGTTGTGTACATGATAATAAATAAATCACACACCCACACAACAACAACAGCAGCAACAACAACAGCCAAGTTGCTGTATTTTGTCCCAAAATTTCAGTCTAGTGACCTGCTTCATGAGACGTATGTTTTACAAATAGAACATTGACTAGAGAGTTGTTATTAAGAAGACATACATGGTTACGTATCTTGAAAATATTCTAACTCTCTTCTCTCTGTTCTTTTTTCCATTTTTACCTCTCTTCCTTTTGGAATATGCTGCAAACTGTCAAGATACACACTTTAGATGTGCAGTGCACACTTATTTGAGTTCAAGATCCGGAGACTGTTCTGCTTCAAATAGAGGGGAGAGAGGGAGTAATGAAACGAAGACTGTTTCATTCAGTGTTTTTATCTTGAGTCAGAGCCTGTGTATAGAAAAATGCTGTTTCATTCATTTATATTTTTAACTCAGAGCCTGTGTATAGACCTGTTTGCACTAATTTCTCACAATTTGTATATTACATTTTGAATTAGTCACTTTCACAGTATCAAATTAGCTGTTTTAATCACTTATTTCTTTGATTATTTGCTTGAACAGCTTGTGTCTCTGTTATACTTCTCAGGATCAAATAGATGCACTTCAGGATCTATGCAATTTTCTTGTACTAAGCCAAGGTACTAGTTGAAGGACAGTTGTGGAATGAGAGAAAAGTCAGCCTGGCATATCTGAAAAAGCCTGGTACACGTATCATTTTCTAACATGGTTTTTCACATTAGTTTCCAAACTTAGGGCTATAATACATATGATGTAGTCTTTGGAATTATTGTCATCATCCTTATTATCTGATCATCATAATCATCATCATCATATTTGGGATTAGTAATATTGATATTACTGTATTTCTATTGCAATAAGTATGCCATCATCGTCTGTCTGTTTTTCATTACTGTATAATTTAGTTTAATTTGTAGTTTGTTTTATTTGGTATTGTCAGTATGTTAGACAGATATTGTCCAGCACCTGCAGACAAAAATGGTTTGAAGATCTATGTGAACCACATACAGAATGAATATATATACAGTATCATTCATTATTATGCAGTGGATCATATTGATAAAGATGAAAATGCTCAAATTGCTAGATTGAATCACATTGTAGATGCCTAGTTATATATATTAGATTCTCAGTATTATTATTGCTTAAAATCTGCAATTTGTTATAAAAAATATTTCTGTTTGTGTGATGCAAACAATTTATGAAAAGCATGCTTATGGTTATTTACATAGCAATGACAACATTAATAACAACTGCAACAACAAATTTAAGTAAGTGAGTTGCCAAGTCAGTCGAACACACAAACCAATGCAGCATAAGCAAAGTTCATCAAAAATAACGATAGGTCACAATATGAATACGAGATCAGAATATGATGTCAAAATGTTTAAATCTTTAAAAAAAATCAAATCATGCTCACAGTGTCTGTGGTTTATCGCATGATTACACTTTTGTAATTTTTATCACAGTTAATATGGTTTAGTGGAGGATTCGGGGTGGGGGGTGGGGGTGCAGCAGAGAAAATCAAGGAGTACTAAGTACTAGTCATCTTGCCTGTGAATCAAAGCAATGGTGATTCCTGTTTGTGAAGGGCAATATTTTTCAATATGTTTGCTAATGTTCCATCTGGCCCAAGACCGGCAAACCTGCTACAGAGCCACTGCAGTAGTGTGTGGTTAAACCCACCCCCTTCATCCATCTGCTGCATCTTTATGTTCAGTGCATACAAGTATTTGTTGAACTCAAGTTCTTCAATTGTTCCTTCCGTTCCCACCTTTTGCCTATTATCAATATCAGTATTAATTCTTGTTTGTCTTGTATGTTTCTACATTTTATTGCATTTTCAAATTCATCCGCGCTCGTCTCAGTCTTTAGTAGGCATGTCAGCGTGTGGTGTGTGTGTGTGTGTGTGTGTGTGTGTGTGTGTGTGTGTGTGTGTGTGTGTGTGTATGTGTTGTATGTGTTAGCAGGCATGTCAGTGTGTGTGTGTGTGTATGAGTGTGTATTTACTCTGTGTGTGTGTGTGCGTGCACGCGCGTGTGTGTGTGTGTGTGTGTGATACCTGTGTGTGATAGTGTGTGTTCACATGTGGATCAGTTTCATTTTGTGTTTTTCTGTATGGTGTTTTTCTCTTTATCTGTTTTATTTATACCAAAATATATTTTCAGGAAATGATTTTTAACAACAATGAGGTATAGGTGTTTGATTGCTTTGAGTTGAATTGATTTTGTTTTGTGTTCATTTACGTGGTTTTTCAGCCCTTTTTTTTTTTTAACCGTTTCACTTGTATACATTGGTAATCTTGGCAGTGAGAATGATGCGTCTTCTGTGTTTAACAGAGTCCATGGCACAGTATTATGCTACTTAACAGAGCACTGTATATATCAACAAATTTATTTGATTACATTCTTACATTTGGAATTTGAAAAAGAGAGGAAGCGAGATGCTCAGATAGAGATGATCAGTTAAGTTTTAACTTTTATAATGAAAAAAATAGTTAAATTGAGACTCCACAAAGCTGATGCTGTTATGTGCTCACCCACATATACAGTATACCTTTTTACACAGTTAACTTTTACAAATGATGTACACTGTATACTATATGCCACATAGATACATATTGCACACACAGACACTTACATACAGACAGACAGATACTCAGTCACACACTCACACACACATAAACACACAGGACCGTCTTTCCCCATACATACAATGTATATGTACATTTTCACAGGCATACATGGTGATTTGTGTGTACACGTGTGTGTGTGTGTGTGTGTGTGTGTGTGTGTGTGCGTGCACAGATGCATGTTAAACTAAGCATTCTTTCATGAATGTTACTTGACTTTCTCATGATTTCCCCCTCAGTTTCTTCAAGTTAATGTTGAAATCAGCCTGAATAGTGAATGATTTGTTTGTCTTTTGCGTGTTTTGTTTGGGATTGTTTTGTTTTTTGATACTGTTGTACTATGAAACAGTGTGAGAATGTACTTGCATGCCTGGGGTATTTTTTTTAGTGATTGATTGATTGATTTGTTTGTGCTCTGTTTTGAATGCTTAAAACTACAATACAGTAACTTTATATATTTCAGGGTTTAGTTTGCCGTATATTTCAGGTTTGAGTTTGCTCATGAGAGTGATACATTGTTTCGACGATTCTGTATTTTAGATTCTTCAGTGTCTGACATTCTTAATCCTTTGACTCCTGCACACTATCCACCAACTGCAAAAATTTAACCTTTTAACTCCATCATCCTGCAGGAAGCTGGTGGATAGGGTGAGGGAGTCAAAAGGTTAAATTTTGGAAACATGGTTGACCATGCAGGATGTTGATAGACTGGGTGCAGGAGTCAAAGGAATAATGTCTACAATCAATACTTCCTACAAATTCACTCCTCTCCTTGATTCCAGAGTGTTTTGTGTTCCATCTTTCAGGACATAGTCTTTTGGCCAGCATAGATTTGCTTATCAATGTCCAGTTGATAGGAACGAACTCCCAACCCACCTGGTACATTCTGGGTTAATCATTTCCTTCAAATATGCTCTTCTGATTAATCATCTTCAGCTGAAATTTCTGTGTGTGTGTTTGTGTAATGTGTATGCAGATATGTGTCTGTGGATCTGAATATTTTGTAACTTGTGAAATATCGACTGACATAATTTTGTTTTAAAGTGGTGATTTCTTAAAAAAACAACAACAACAAACAAACCACAAACTGAATAAAATTGGAAAAGTGTGTGTGTGTGTGTGTGTGTGTGTGTGTGTGTGTGTGTGTGTGTGTGTGGTGTGTGTGTGTGTGGTTGTGTGTGTGAGAGGGTATTCATTGTCTACCATACACTCACACACACACACACACACACACAACACACACACACACCAAAACACACACACAACATACACACACACACACACACACACACATTGCACTTGACACACACACACACATGCACTTGTTTAACACCACACACCGACACACACACACCACACACACACACACACACACACACACACACACACACACACACAACACACACACACACCCCACACCCACATGCACACGCACACGCACAAACGCACACGCCTGTGTTCTGAACTCATTCATCATTGCAAAGTAATATAATTCTTAGTACAAGTCACTGCTCTGTCAGTTACTTTGTCAATGCCTCCTTACCAAGCCTCTTTGTCCCACTCCCATCCTCATACTAACCTTTTGTCTCACTCTTTTTATCTAACAGCTTCCAGCGTTATCAGTCATGATAGCACAGCAAAAACTGAACCTTTCACTCCCTTATCCTATTCACCAGCTTCCTGTATTATCAGCCGTGATAGCAAAGCAAAAACTTAACTTTTCTCTCCCTCACTCTATCCACCAGTTTCCTGCTTTCTGTTCGTGGATAGGGTGAGGGAGTGAAGTGGTTAAAGCATCCACAGCTATTTATTGATGGAGGTATTGATTCACTTCATACAAAAGGGTGTAGATCTATAGATGACCGAACTAGTAGATGCACACCTGTGTACTTAACCATACACAGATGTTCAGTGCTGTTGGTGGGGGGGGGGGGGGGGGGGGGAGGGGGAGGGGAGGGGAGGGGGGGGGGTGATGATTGTAAAGCCTTGATTGGCTGATTGAGTTCAGCAGTGTCAACATTTGCTTGACTGAACACTCAGCTAGTCTCACATGTGAACATGTATGTACACTAAATGTGTAAGCCTGTATTGTACTGATCTGCTGATAGACGAGAATTTTGATTGAAACTAGGAGCATCTGACTTTTTGTAGTTTAACCCTTTGACTCCTGCAGCCTGTCCACCTGCATTGTCAACCATGCTAGCAAAGCAAAAACTTAATCCTTTGATTCCTTCACCCTATCCACCAACTTCCTGCAGGAAGTTGGTGGATAGGGTGAGGGAATCAAAGGATTAAGTTTTTGTAATTTGTGGATATGGTTTGGTAGTCAAAGGGTTAAAGAAAACTGGGCAAATACATGCACTATGAAAATGATAACTATACTAGAATAACACCCTGAAGAATATTTTTTTGTCAGATGAACGTAGGCATTCTGTCTGAAACATTACTATTGTTGTTATTACTGTTATTGTTGTTGGTGGTGGTGTTGCTGTTCTTGTCAAGTTGTTGTTGTTTTTTGTTGTTGTTATTATCAGGCTGTTTGAGGTCTGCACACATGTTGACCTGGGAGATTTCCATCCTATACTCATAGACAACAACAACAACAGCAACAACAACAACAACAGCCAGGCTGCTGTATTTTGTCCCAAATGTCTATAAATAAAGACATTGACCAGAGTTGTTATCAAAAAGACATGTTTGCTTATGCTTTAAAATGTTCTCACCGTCTCCTTCTATCATTGTCTTTTGGAATTTACTGGAAACTGTCAGAATACATAAGTAACATATGCACTGTAGATGTATAGTAATTAGTATGCACTTAATTGAGATAAGGATCAGCGACATATGCACCTAATCTGGCCTGAACGGTGCACACTCTGTGCAGCCTAAGTTTCAGCTTTTTTGGCCTGTTCTTTTTCAAATGGAGGGGGAGGAAGGGGGTGATTAGATGGATATTGTTTCATTCAGTGTTCTTATTTTTTTAACTCAGGGCTTGTATATGGGAAAACACTGTTTTATTCAGCGTTTTTGTACTTAACTCGGAGCTTGTATGTAGACCTGTTAGCACTAATTTCTGTATCTAATACTGACCTACTGTTAAAGTAGCTGCTTTAGTCACTGATTTCTTTGAATGTTTGCTTGACCAGGAACAACTCCTGTTGTAGTTCTGAGGGGGTTGAGGAGGGGAGGTGGGGGGGGGGGGGGGGGGGAGGAGACAGAGACTGCATACATTGGTTGTAATTTGCTTGAGTTTGTTTGGAATTTGTGCGAGAGGGGTTCTTTGCAGTTTGGGCAAGAGGGGTTCTTTGCAGTTTGTGCAAGAGGGATTCTTTGCAGTTTGTGCAAGAGGGATTCGTTGCATTCAGACAATTCCATAGGCGCTCCATCCAAATCTGCCAGCAGTTCTCTCGCAGACTCTCTGAGCCTCTGAACCTGCGCAGAACCATATGGGCTGGCAAGGACTTGAAATGGGGAGGGCAGAGGGTCCTGTGAAACACTAAGCTGACACCACCAGAATGATGGAGACGTTAAGATGGGCAGCGAACAGGCCATTTTTTAATGTTGTGGGCAGGATTAAACTTGAGATATTAAGATTTTGGGCCACAGTTCTATCAAAAGAACCAGCCAGCTTGTGTTTTTGCTTGAACAACACTGCAGTTCTTTTTTTTTTATTGAAGGTAGCTCACCAGATAGTTTCTTTTATTTGCCTTATGTGCCCTTAATCTGATCACAGCTTGCTTGTCAAGTCTCTGCTTATATGCTTCTGATTGTGGCTGTCCCTGTCAGTATTACCCTGTTGCAGCTTCTTTAGGGGCTTATGTTTCCAACAGATTGTTCTCAGCATGTGAGCTTTTACTTTCAACTGATTTAAAGCAGTCTTGCCTTGTACTCAGTAGTTTGTTTCTTCACGTTGCTGTTGATCAGTTTTCTGGAGAGTCTTTGTGGTTTTGTATGCCCTTTGTGGACATTGTATTCATGTGGTTTTCTTTTATGTATGTGTATGCTTTTGTTCTTTCGTTATTGTTGTTTTAAAAAAGATGTGGGAAATCTTAAACAGTGTAAAAATGTGTTTTGATTAGCGAAATAATGAAGGACTGCAGGCAAGTGTATAAAATATGCCAAAAGATTGCTTTTTCGTTAGATGAAGAGGTGATGTAGAAGAAATGTGACTTTAATGCAACAAGCACCATGTTGGTTTTTAACACTGTATAGCATTGTTTTGCATGCACATTATTTTTACATTGCACATTGCTTTTACTTTGTGCTTCTTTCTGTTGTATTTATCATGAAATGATTCCTGACTGTACATGTATTAGTTGAATGCTGAACATCATTTGGTTTGAAGTAGCAATCTCTCTTTGGTACATTTAGTGAAAGTGCGCCTTGAGAATTTTTGGGGCTTGGAATGCTTGTAGGGAAAACTCGCTTTTTGCTTTGTGGAGCTTGATAACACTGTTAGTCACAAAGCAGACAGATGTGAAGGGGAAAAGTCATAAACAGATTTGAAATAATGTTGTGGGATCCTAATAGTAACATTCAATACATTAATTTGTGATTTGGAAGTGCCCATATATGTGACATTCACTTTAAATGTTCAGAGGAATTGTTTTAGTTTTGGGCATCCCCCTCAACAATGTGAGTGGATTGTTTTTGTCTTCAGAATCAGTCTGTAGGACATGCAGTGTTGTCATTCAGCAGATTTGGAAGATGAGTGGTGAGGACACAGTTTTCCCTGTGGAAGGTCTGGGTTTAAAAAAAAAAGTGGAAGATCTGTGTTGAAACCTGATTGGAAACGGGTTGATAGGTAAAGGGTGGAGATTTTTTGATTTCCTAGGGCAGTGTGTGCAGACCTGCTAGAGGCTGAACTTATATTGTAGGTACAAATGCAAGCAAAATATCAAGTATGCACATTCCTGGAAGCCATGTCAGTGTTCAGTGGCAAATGGAAACACAAAAATGCCCAGCATGACATCTGAAAATGGAGTACAACTGCTTTATAGGCAGGGTTAAAGAAGAATGAAAGAACCTCCCCCCCCCCCCCCCCCAAAAAAAAAGGAATGAAGTAAGCTATGCATGTAAAAGCCCACTTGTATATTTTGGTGCACATGGGAGTTACAGGTCCTGAAAGCAAAAATGAAAAAAATGAAGAAAAAAAAAGAAAAAAGAAAAGAAAAGTTTTGGAGTGTTTTTGTGATAATTTTGTTTTAGTGTTCAGTTACATTGTTTGTGATTTAAAATCCACCTGTAGCCTCCATTGTAATAGTGGTGTTCAATGTTAGTGGGATTATTTTGGATTTAAATTCCTTGTGCGGGATTCAAATATATCATAAGATTGCTTCAGATTTTGGTCATTGCTGCAGAGCATTATTATCCTTCAGTGATAACTGGGATCCTGTGTTGAGAAGCACAAGCACTCGAGTTGTAAAAGCTGGTTTGGAGATGGATATCCAGCTACTTGGAAAAGGCCTTTGTGTTTTTCATCATCGTCATCATTGCCTTTGTCTTCACCATTTCATGTCAGACACGCCTTCTTCATTGTTTCATGACTGTCTTTGTCAGGTAAATGTTGTATTGCGAGGATGCAGTGTGCATGTTTGTGTGCGTGTTTATTTAAATTGTTAAAAGTGTAGCATATTGTGAAATTACATTTTACATGAACACATCCATGTCCATCCAGTTTTCTGCATTTTATTCAGAAATCTTTGCATAAGATGTTTTTTTTTTTCTCAAATGTTTGATTTGAAACCGAGAAAGAAAAGAGGAAGTCTACAGCCAACCAAAATGTGCAAAGAACATAAATAACAAACCCCCATAAAGTTGCCATTTAGTTCACCAGCGGTAAAGTCACACACATGAGAACATTAAAAACCACTTAGAACCGTGTGCAGGTTTTGATTAGTCTTAAAACTACTGTCCCTTCATTCATATTAAGATACTTAAAGTAAAATGATACACATTAATAGAAGGGTGGTTGACATAAAGGTGGGTGAAATTTATGTTAGTAGAATTGAATCAGTCAGTATAATAAACTGGTTAGTGCAATAGATTACTGATTGGAAGGTAGTGGATTAGAGCCTCCATCATTCTGAAAAAAATTGCTGTGGTATATTTTGGCTCTGACTGGCTCATTCCTAGAGTTGAGCATGCTGTGGGCTCATGGGAAAGTCTGGGACCACACAGTCGAGTCTTACGTACTTTACACAGTCAATGCCCATATGCTCAACTAAGAAATAGATAGGTATGTGAGTGAGTGAATTATTAAGTACATGTAAGTAAGTGAGTGAGTGAGTAAGTAAGTAAGTAAGTTAGTGAATAAGAAGTAAGTAAGAAGGTGAATACTGAAGACGTAGTAAGCAGATTGCATAGCAACAGAGTGCCCGCACATTGTGGGTTAACAACGCGCATACTTACATCCGGTAAAACAGCGCATGGAATGAAAACAGGAAGGAAAAAAAACAACCAAAACAAACAAAAGAAGAGCACCCACTTGTCCACAGTTTAACGCCCACATGCAGTCACTCCCTGTAAGCTTGAACAAATATGATTTTTTATGGTGTGTTTTCGTGGAGGTTCATAAGTAATGATAAATTACCGGTACTTGACTTAGAGATATTGGGGGCAGCTGTTAATGTTATTGTCACGGGCAAATAACAATATAATTATTTTGTATTTCATTCTATCATTTATGGTGGAAATTGTGTGTGAGAAGTCTATATCCTGTACATACTGTGTACAGGATTCAGACAGGCATGTATTTTATTGATTTATTCTGGTGGGCATTTGGAAGGAGGATGTTTCCTGTACATGACTTGAATCCTCCTTTTCAGTCTTCTTTTGTACCGTAGATATGGTTATTATACTTAACATACAGCTTTCATTACATACCTTTTTCTTATTTCACAATTCATAATTATCATGGTGGAAATTGTGAGGAAGCCTGTGTTTTGTTCGTAACTGGAATGCACATTTCACAGTCTCATGTTTTTTTTTTATACGAGATTACCAATTTTATCTTTTTCACTACTTTTGAACTTTCAAGATTTCCTTGTATTTTTACTTTTTTTAAATTTTTTTTACAAAAAGTGCAGGGTCAGACAATTTTTACAGTTTCTTATGCGCAGTAGAAGCAATTTCACATTTTCAACATTTTCTTCTTGGCAACAAAGAGTAGTAATGATATGCATACATACCGGACAGAGAGAAAAAGTGATGTCAGATATAACTTGCATGCTTTATTCCATGTAAGTTATATGCATACATACATGACAGAGAGAAAAAGTGATGTCTTGATTTTACTTGCATGCTTAATTCCAAGTAAGTTTGTGGACCTAGGATTTGTTTATGGTTGTACTATGCCTTATGAAAATGTGAAAAGTCTGTTGATGCTGCATTACTCATACTGGGCGACTTCATTCCCCCTTCTCCTTTATGTGCATGTATGTGTATTTGCTTTCATATATATTATATATGTGTGTGTGTGTGTGTGTGTGTGTGTGTGTGTGTGTGTGTGTGTGTGTGTGTGTGTGTGTGTGTGTGTGTGTGATGGAGAGAGAGAGAGAGAGAGTATTTAACAATTGCTTGTACATTTTTCTTTCTAAAATATTTTTTGTGGACTAGTGTCACTTCTACCAATTTCTGATTTCGTGTTGTGATCTGTGTGTAGGTATTGATGAACTGTGTTCATGCTGCATTTGTGTGTCTGTCCATCTATGTTTATACTGCATTAATCCTTCGACTTCTGCACCCTGTCCACCAGCAACCTGCATTGTCAACCATGCTAGAAAGCAAAAATTTAACCCTTTGACACTCTCACCCTATCCACCACTTTCCTGCAGGAAGCTGGTAGATAGGGTGAAGAAGTCAAAGTGTTAAGTTTTTGTAGTTGGTGGATAAGGTGCAGGAGTGAAAGGGCTAATGGCAGCCCCTCCCCCCCCCCCCCATTTGGTTGTTGATTTTGTGTGTGTGTGTGTGTGTGTGTGTGTGGTGTGTGTGTGTGTGTGTGTGTGTGTGTGTGTGTGTGTGTGTGTGTGTTATCACTGCCTAAAGTACTAGGCATACACTTTGACGTGGACTGCGTGCACTTTACAAATGGAATTGTTGTTGTTGTTGTTGTTTATCGTTATTATTGTTTCTGGTAGAAGTAGGCCTACAATATTGTGTGGAAAGAGGATTTGGTAGATTAGAAGATTTAGTGTAGAATTTCCTCTTTCAAATTTCCATTAACTTCATGCATTTATGAATTTTTCTTTTTAAAATATTCCGTCAGATATATGTATTTACGCACTACAGAAAAGAATACAAAGCTTTGTCATGTTATTAGAAGAGAGGTACTGGTGTGTGTGTGTGTGTGTGTGTGTGTGTGTGTGTGTGTGTGTGTGTGTGTGTGTGCATGCTTTGGTGTGTATGTTCACATGCATGAGTCTCTTTGAATAAAATGTGTTGTTAAAGATTTTTGACACACTGCAGATGAATATTTACCCAGATTCTACGATCTGTGTATTAATGCTTTCCTATGTGTATTGTGAGCTGAGTTTGCTGTATTTTGATCAGTTAAGAAAATAATTGAAAGTTTCATTTTATTGTTTTATTGACACTTTAGTATATTATTATAATCAATCAGTTAAGTAAATAGTTGGACGTTTATGAATGTTTTTTTGTTTTGTTTTGTTTTTTGTTTATTGCTGTCTGTTGATCAGTTAAGCAAGTGGCTGAAAGTTTCTGTTTATTAATGGTATATTATGTTTATTATTGTGTGGTGATTAGAAGGTTTCTGTTTATTAATGGTTTATTATGTTTGTGTATTGATCAGTTTTAAGCAGGTAGCTGAAATGATAAAGTAGAGGACAAGAGTCACTATGTCCCGGCTGTGAGGTATTGATTCCGTTCCAGGGGGTAACTTTATAGCTGTTTGCTGGGGTTAAAACAGTACAGTGCAGACTCATGGAAAATCTAGTTTTAGATTAGGTCAAGACAAAAAGAGAATGAGAGGTGGGGGATCAGAGGGCTTTAGCACATAAATCTGCTGTTTGATATCAGTCAATATCCTTTGGTCTTTACAATCAGGAAACTGCAACAGGAACTTCCATATTCTTTATTAGAGATGAAATAAACCGAATGCAGCAGTAATAGGAAATACAACATTTGTTCTCACATGTTTACAGGGTTATTATTATTTTTGTTTTAAAGTCCAGCTGACAGTGTAGTGCTGTATCAAGGCTATAGCCATTTCAAAACGTACACTACTTCAACAGGAAAATAAAAAGGAAAAGAAAATGAAGTACACATATTAATGCATTGATGCACATAAGGAGATGCCCCTGGCATTGATCACTCCGTACACTCTGTTACACAGGGGAATTAAAAAACATACCTGAATGCAAATTTAAACATAACTAAGGACACTGAAACATGTGTAAAAACAGGCCTAAATTATCTAAAATTGTTTTCATATATCTCGTTTCCCTAGAGCCAAAAATGTACTTAATGCATGTACCCAGTTTCAATCCTAAGAGAAGTACTAAGACTTTCTTGAACACATACAGGTGAATGGACCCGTAAGGCAGAAAATGGTAGGAAGAAATGACAGAAAGCAAAGGAACAAGGCTGAAACAAAGAGAGTGTCAGAAAAGAGAAAATTTCTAGCACAGAATTTCCAGAAGATGGGGGTACTACTTATACCGAAAGGAGCCCCCAGCATCCTGGCGGGGGTGGGGGGGGGGCTTACAGGATGTGACTGTTGACAGTTAGCAGTAATACTGATAATGATTGGGATGGAAGCTAGCTTAATAAAGATAGTAAACAACAGGCAAGTTTTTATGTTGCAGGCTGGGATTGAAACCTTGAATCAGTTCTGGCATCTTTCTCAAAATACAGCCTCACAAATTTTCATGATTTTTTTTTTTTATTATTATAAACACATCCCCACTTTGGTATGATACTCAAGACTTATAAAGTTCCAAATGTGACTCGTTTTTCTTTTTTAGTGAGCTGGTTGTCTCCGTTGATAGAGTCATGAACTCAAGATTTGCTGTCTCAAGTTTAATCCCAGCCCGGAGTCATGAACTACAGATTGTTGCTGCCAATTTAATCTCCAGCCGGAGTTCATGAATCAAGGATTTGCTGTCTCAAGTTTATCCAGACCGGAAGTCATGAACTAAGATTTGCTGTCTAAGTTTAATCCCAGCCCGGAAGTCATGAACTCAAGATTGCATCTCAGTTTTAATCCCAGCGGGAGTCATGAACTCATGATTTGCTTGTCTCAAGTTTAATCCAGCCCGGAACATACAAAACTGGTCTGTATGCTGCCCATCTTAATGCTCCAGTCATTCTAGGGGTGTCAGACGAGTGTTTCATAGGCCTCTTTCGTTTCAAGACTTTCCATTGCATAGGGTTTTGTGCAGACTCAAGAAGTCTGCAAGGTAATTACTGGCTGATTTGTATTGAGTGCTTATGCAGTTGCCCAAGTGCGATGAACCCCTCTTGAACTAACTCCAGACTCAAAATTTGAGGTAATGTGAAAAGATAAAATCCAACAGTTTGAGGGTGATAACCATATCCTCTCATTTATTGCTTTACCATCACCATTTCTGAAGAGGGACAGGTGCCCGTGTAGAGCTTGGTAGACTTGGGTGGTGTGGGCATGCCTGGACACAAATCTGTTCAACCATTATATACATTTGGCAATATACATCGATCATGTTAAGTGTGGCTTTTGTGACTGCGTGTAGTTTACAAGAAGCATGCAAGGAAGCTGGATGAGACCCAGAGATGTTCCTTGTTAATTACACTCGATCATGAAAGCCACACTTAACACGACCAATTGTAGTAGTGCCACCTGTTAACCCTTTCATTCCTGCACCCTGTCCACCAACATCCAGCATTGTCAACCATATTAGCAAAGCAGACACTTAACCCTTTGACCCCCTCACTCTTTCCACCAGCTTCCGACAGGAAGCTGTGGAAAGGGTGAGGGAGTCAGAGGGTAAAGTTTTTACTGTTGGTGGATAGGGTGCGGCAGTTTAAAGGGTTAAATAACAGGTGATCGCTGCTGTGCCCCTTTTACGCCTTTCAGTGTACATGTATTGTTCCCCTCCCACAAGTTGACTTTGAACGTTTGCTTTTGCCTCTCCTTTGACTGACGTAGTTGTTTGGGCCCACGCATTTGAATCGAGGAATAAAGAAAACGAACGAACGAACGAAACAAACAAACAAAACAAACAAAACAACAAAAAAAGGATGGTCAGGCCATTTTAACAATCTTTTCTATACAGTAATTATCAGATTTTAACAACAAACAAACAAAAAAGGATGGTCAGGCCATTTTAACAATCTTTTCATATAGTAATTATCAGATTCTAACAACAAACAAACAAAAACGGATGGCCAGGCCATTTTAACAATCTTTTCATACAGTAATTATCAGATTTTAACAACAAACAAACAAACAAACAAACAAAAAAGGATGGTCAAGCCGCTTTAACAATCTTTTCATAAATTGTCACATTTTATAATAAACAAATACACAAAAGTGGATAGTCAAATCATTTTAACAATCTTTTCATATAGTAGTTATAACATTTTAACAACAAACAAGAAAGGATAGTCAAGCCGTTTTAACAATCTTTTATATAGTAATTATAACATTTTAACAACAAACAAACAAACAAAAAGGTAGTCAAGCCGTTTTAACAATCTATTCAAACAGTAATTATCAAATTTTAACAACAAACAAAAAAGGATGGTCAAGCCGCTTGCTTTAACAATCTTTTCATATAGTAATTATCAGATTTTAACTACAAACCAAACAACAACAACAACAACAAAAAGTTGGTCAAGCCGTTTTAACCCTCTTTTCATGTAGTAATTATCAGAGAAAATCTCGAGTTTGTACTTTTTAAGGTTGCTATGACCTTAGAGGCCAAGCATTCTCTAACAGTCTCTTATACCAAAAGAGAAAATTCAGATTTTTTTTATTTTTCATGGTTGTTGTTGTGACCTTAAGAGAAAATTGACATTTTTACTTCTCAAGGTTCCCCCGTGGGTATGCCAGGGGCTCTTTCAGTATAAATAGTATCCTCACCTTCTGGAAATTCTGTGCTAGAAATTTCCTCTTTTCTGTTACTCTCTTTGTTTCTTTGTTCCTTTGCTTTCTGTCATTTCCTTCTATCATTTTCTGCCATGCTGGGCCATTCACCTGTATGTGTTCAATAAAGTCTTGCGTACTTTTTCTTTGGATTGATAATTGGGTACATGTATTAAGTGCATTTTGGTTCTAGAGAGGTGAGATATGCAGAAGCAATTTTAGGTAATTTCTGCCCGTTTTCATGTATATGTTTTGGTGCCCTTAGGTATGCTTAAATTTGTATTCAGGTGTATTTTTTAAATCCCGTGTGCGATAAATTGGATGGAGTGGTCAACGCCGGGGGCATGTCCTTAGATTATGTGCGCGAATGCATCGATGTGTGTACTTAATTTTCTTTTCTTTCTGTTGAAGTTTTGTATGTTTTGAAGCGGTTGTAGCCCTGATATGGCTCTATGCAGTCGGCTGGGCTTTAAACAACAATAACAATAACAGCAATACTTCTCAAGGCACTGTGGTCGTCAAGAAGCTTTGTTTGAAATATGATCTGATTTGCATCAGAGACAATAGTTAACTATCTCAACTGTGAAAAAAGATTTTTGAGTATAGTCAGAAGTTTCTGAGAAAGTGCTGTTCACACACCTTCCACAAAAAAGCACTGAATTTAGACACTTTTTTTCCTGTGTGATCTTGGCTTTGAAGTTTTGCTTCCAAATGTATTCTTTCACAACTCAACAGTTCACAACTTTGATTTAAAACATTTTGGTAAAGATCCGCCCATGAATCGCTGAGAACGTCATGTTCACTCATTTGTGACACAGACAAAGACACGGGCAGGTTCATACACGTATAGGCAAACACCACAGTCACAAAGATATGTTTCATTTGTGACACAAAGACACGGGCAGATTCATACACGTATAGGCAAACTCCACAGTCACAAAAGATACGTTCATCCTTTTTTTTTTAAAAAGAGAACTTTTAAAAAGCTAGGCGTGTGCACATTTGTAGTGTTAGCAAGAGCTCCTCGTTGTGTGTATATGAGTTCTTTTAAAAGTTTGTAGGATTCTGTGTTGATTTTTATGATGACAAAAAGTGTGCTTTGACAAATGAAGCACATGTATGTAACCTGAAAGACTGAAACTGTGCAAAATGCAAAATCACCTGTAAGCTGTATTTTGCACAGTTTCAGTCTTTTGCACATAAAAGAAGTACAGACTGCAGTTTGTGGTACCGGCTTCATTTCTCTATTGTGAGAATTGACGGAGCCGGAGATGTGCTTTCAAGTCGGTAAATGCAAGACCGGCCATTTTGAGAAAACAGTCTTCAGAGATTTTGATTGTACAACTGAGTGAAGTCTTTAGCAGCAGGTCTAAATCTCAGAAAGGATCTATCAAAACCTTTGAATTAAATGAAATACATTATAGTTTGCAGTTTTCGTGCATCCAATCAACTTTGGCTTCTTTTGTTGGTTTATGTTGAACTATCAAGATAATATAACTGCAGGCATCGGAAACAGCAAAGTCATCACTAAAATCACTTTTTGTAACATTTTAAAATTTTCGTGGGGTTTTTTGTTTGTTTGTTTTGTTTTTGTTTGTTTGTTTTTTTGAAAACGTGTGAATGGAAAATGGTGGAACGGATATGTGTTCACTGCAACATTCAAGATTTTATTATTTTGAAAATGAGTGAATGGTAATTCACAGAACGGATATGTGTTCACTGCAATATTTAAGATTATATTATTTTGAAAACGTGTGAATGGGAAATGATACCTGTTGACTGCAACATTTAAGATTTTATTATTTTGATATTGTGTGAATGGGAAATGATAGAACGGATATATCTGTTCACGCTGCAACATTTAAGATTTTATTATTGTGAAAACGTGTGAATAGGAAATGGTAGAACGGACATCTGTTCACACTGAAACATTTAAGATTTTTTTTTATTTCGAAAACGTGTGAATGGGAAATGATAGAACGGATATCTGTTCACACTGCAACATTAAAGATTTTATTATTTCAAAAATGTGTAAATGGGAAATGATAGAACGGATATCTGTTCACACTGCAACATTAAAGATTTTATTATTTCAAAAATGTGTAAATGGGAAATGATAGAACGGATATCTGTTCACACTGCAACATTAAAGATTTTATTATTTCAAAAATGTGTAAATGGGAAATGATAGAACGGATATCTGTTCACACTGCAACATTAAAGATTTTATTATTTCAAAAATGTGTAAATGGGAAATGATAGAACGGATATCTGTTCACACTGCAACATTAAAGATTTTATTATTTTGAAAATGTGTGAATGGGAAATGATAGAAAGGATTTCTGTTCACTGCAACATTTAAGATTTTATTATTTTGAAAATGTGTGTATGGGAAATGATAGAACAGATTTTTGTACACCTCGGACTAGAAAAAATCCCAGTTTTTACCATCTGACCCTGATCATCTTTCTGAACCTCTGGTTCAACTCTGCTTGTACAACTTACGGATTATTTCAATTATTGTAAAACTGTTTACTAGTAAATATTTGTTTCAGGTGTTCAAAATATTAAATATTGTTACAATGTAATTACTGTAGTGTATAGTTTTGATGTTTTCAGTTTACTCTACCTTCTATGGGGCCTTAGCCTTTATGAATAAACCATTTTAATGATGTGGGCGTTCGCGTGCGTGCACACACACACACGCACGCACGCACGCGCACACCACACACACACACACACACACACACACACACACACACACACACACACACACACACACACACACATACTTCCATACATACCAAAAAATTAGCAACACTGTTTTGCCCTGGGCGGGTTTTCATGAATTTGGCAAAATATGGCTAATAACCATTTCCCAAACACTACACCATCTGTGTTGTGTTGTCTGTCTCGTGACACTGTATAAAATTTATTATCTCCCTCCCCTCTGTCTGTCTGTCTGTCTGATGCCTTCGTCTGTGTGTCTGTCTAGTTCCTCCGTCACCCCCCCTTCCTTCCCCTTTTGGTTTTCTCACCACCACCACCCCCACCCCCACCCCACTCCCTCCCTGTCTGTAGGTTGTGAAAGCACACAGATTTGTGGACTGAAGAAAACGTGAGGACAGTTCGGTAAACACAAAAAGGAAAGGGGTTAAGGAGGGGTTAGGTAGTTTGAACTTGAAAAAAAATACGGGGTGTGTATTAACTGAAATGGAACATTCTTGTCGTTGTATGCATTGCTTTGAAAGGGATTGGGTCCATGGTAATGCAATACACAGTTTTAGTTGTTGCTATGCATACGTAATTCATTAAAAGTGAAAGGGGGCAGGTTAACTTGGTGCTGTGACGCACAGTCAGTCACCAAACGCTCACACCCTTACCGTTGCTCTGGATACGTGCCTAAAGTTTGAAGAGGTTCACACCCCAGCATTGCTGTAGATATTTGAAGGGGAAACTGTCGTCGGTGAAAAGAAGGGTGGTCATCATGCTTTAATCAGAAACGTACACCCGAAACCCCACCCCATGATTTTTTTTTTTTTCATTCCTGTTGGGTTGTGTCATGCCTTCCCTTGCCCCCGTGTTTATTTCCTAATAATGTGTATATATAGGTAGTATACCCTGTCAGCTTTACATTCGAACATCTTCGCTGTGCCATTAGTGTTACTTTGTGTGGGGGTTGCTTGTTACCTTGTGTTGAATCTCTTGTCACCTTGCGTGGAATCTTGTCACACATTAAATAGTGTGGAAATTGTTTCTCAGTTGTGCCGGTTAAATACTGATTAACTTACTGGTCTGTTGGTCTTGATATATACCTTTTAAAAAGATTGTCTCTTAATTTTGGACTTGCCGTTTTCGTACTGAAGAGATCATTCCTAGGTTTTGCTATTTAATGACTGAAAAGATTGTTTCCAAATCATACCATTTACCCACAAGGACAAGTGTTCCCTGACCTCACCATTTACTTTCTGAGCAGATCGTTTCTTGATCTTACCATTTTCATCTCTTGATCTTAACATTTACATATCTTGACCTTAACATTCACATCTATTGATCTAATTATTTACATCTTGATCTTAACATTTACATTGCTTGATCTTACCATTTACATCTCTCTTTATCTTACATTTTACATATTGAGTAGACCATCTCTTGATCTAACAGTTTACATACTGAACAGATCGTCTCTTGATCTAACAGTTTACATACTGAACAGATCATGTCTTGATCTAACAGTTTACATACTGAACAGATCGTCTCTTGATCTAACAGTTTACATACTGAACAGATCGTCTCTTGATCTAACAGTTTACATACTGAACAGATCATCTCTTGATCTAACAGTTTACATACTGAACAGATCGTCTCTTGATCTAACAGTTTACATACTGAACAGATCGTCTCTTGATCTAACAGTTTACATACTGAACAGATCGTCTCTTGATCTAACAGTTTACATACTGAACAGATCGTCTCTTGATCTAACAGTTTACATACTGAACAGATCGTCTCTTGATCTAACAGTTTACATACTGAACAGATCATGTCTTGATCTTGCCATTTATGTACAGAACAGATAATCTCTTGATCTTGCCATTTACATACTGAACAGATCATCTTTTGATTTTCTGATTTACACACTGAGCAGATCGTTTCTTGATCTTGCCATTTACATACTGAGCAGATCGTTTCTTGATCTTGACATTTACATATTGAAGAGATCGTCTCTTGGTCTTACCATTTACATACTGAACAGATCGCCTCTTGATCTTCCCATTTACATACTGAACAGATCATCTCTTGATCTTACCATTTACATACTGAACAGATCGTCTCTTGATTTTGCCATTTACATACTGAACAGATCGTCTCTTGATTTTGCCATTTACATACTGAACAGATCATCTCTTGATCTTGTCATTTACATACTGAACAGATCGTTTCTGGATCTTGACATTTACATACTGAACTGATCATCTCTTGATCTTGCCATTTACATACTGAACAGATCATCTCTTGATCTTACCATTTACATACTGAACAGATTATCTGGTGATCTTGACATTTACATACTGAACAGATCATCTTTTGATCTTACCATCTACATACTGAACAGATCGTCTCTTGATCTTGCCATTTACATACTGAACAGATCATCTCTTGATCTTGCCATTTACATACTGAATAGATCATCTCTTAATCTAACAGTTTACATGCTGAACAGATCTTCTCTTGATCTTACCATTTATGTACTGATCAGATCATCTGTTGATCTTACCTTTAACATAATGAAAAGATAATCTCTTGATCTTGCCATTTACATTCTGAATAAATCATCTATTGATCTAACAGTTTACACACTGAACATATCGTCTCTTGATCTTACCATTTACATAGTGAAAAGATCATCTCTTGATGTTACCACTCTCCGAACAGATTGTCTCTTGGGTCTTGTCATTTACCTACTGAATGAAGGTAGGTAGTTTGCTGGGTCTGTTTTTGACTCAGATTTCACAAGATTGCAGGTTTATCGTACAGCCTTCTTCATGTGTATTTGATTGAGTGCTGGTCACTCACATGACTTGGTTTCACATACTTTTGATGACAAAGCCTTCTTCAGGTACTGGCAGGAAGCTGTGGATAGGATGAGGAAGTTGCAAGAAGCTGGTGGATAGGATGATGGAGTTGCAAGAAGCTGATGGATAGTATGAGGAAGGTGTAAAAAGCTGGTGGATAGGGTAAGGAAGTTGCAAGAAGCTGGTGGATAGGATGAGGGAGTTGCAAGAAGCTGATGCATAGTATGGGGAAGATGCAAGAAGCTGGTGGATAAGGTGGTGATGAAGAAGCTGGTGGATAGGATGAGGAAGGTGCAAGAAGCCGATGGAAAGGATAAAGAAGGTGCACGAAGCTGGTGGACAGGATGAGGGAGTTGCAAGAAGCTGATGGATAGTATGAGGAAGGTGCAAGAAGCTGGTGGATAGGGTAAGGAAGTTGCAGGAAGCAGGTGGACAGGATGAGGAAGGTGCAAGAAGCAGATGGATAGGATGAGGAAGGTGCAAGAAGCTGATGGATAGGGTAAGGAAGGTGCAATAAGCTGATGGATAGGGTAAGGAATGTGCAAGAAGCTGGTGGATAGGGTAAGGAAGGTGCAAAAAGCTGATGGATAATGTGAGAAAGGTGCAAGAAAGTGGTGGATAGGATAAGGGAGGTGCAAGATGCTGATGGATAGTCTGAGGAAGGTGCAAGGAGCTGGTGGATAGGATAAGGGAGGTGCAAGAAGCTAATGGATAGTCTGAGGAAGGTGCAAGGAGCTGGTGGATAGTCGGAGGAAGGAGCTGGTGGATAGGATAAGGGAGGTGCAAAAGCTGGTGGATAGTCTGAGGAAGGTGCAAGAAGCTGGTGGATAGTCTGAGGAAGGTGCAAGGAGCTGATGGATAGGATAAGGGAGGTGCAAAAAGCTGGTGGATAGTCTGAGGAAGGTGCAAGAAGCTGGTGGATAGTCTGAGGAAGGTGCAAGGAGCTGATGGATAGGATAAGGGAGGTGCAAAAAGCTGGTGGATAGTCTGAGGAAGGTGCAAGAAGCTGGTGGATAGGATAAGGGAGGTGCAAGAAGCTGGTGGATAGGATAAGGGAGGTGCAAAAAGCTGATGGATAGTCTGAGGAAGGTGCAAGAAGCTGGTGGATAGGGTGAGGAAGGTGCAAGAAGCTGATGGATAATATGAGAAAGGTGCAAGAAGCTGGTGGATAGGGTGAGGAAGGTGCAAGAAGCTGTGGATAATATGAGAAAGGTGCAAGAAGCTGGTGGATAGGATAAGGGAGGTGCAAGAAGCTGGGATAAGGGAGGTGCAAGAAGCTGGTGGATAGGGTGAGGAAGGTGCAAGAAGCTGGTGAATAGGGTAAGGAAGGTGCAAAAATCTGGTGGATAGGATGAGGAAGATGCAAGAAGCTGGGGGATAAGATGGAGTTGTAGAAGCTGATGGATTGGGTGAGGGAGTTGCCAGAAAGTCAATGAATAGGATGAGGAAGTTGCAGGAAGTTGATGGATTGGGTGAGGGAGTTCCAGGAAGCTGATGGATTGAGTGAGGGAGTTCCAGGAAGCTGATGAATAGGATGAGGAAATAGCAGGAATCTGATGTATAGGATGAGAAAGTTGCAGGAAGCTGATAGATTGGATGAGGGAGTTGAAGGAAGCTGATGGATGGAGTGAGGGATTTGCAGGAAGCTGATGGATTGGGTGAGAGAGATGCAGGAAGCTGATGGATTGGGTGAGGAATTTACAGGAAGCTGGTGGACCAGATGAGGGAAGTGCAGGAAGCCAGTGGGTAGGATGAAGGCATGAAGGGGTTAATTAGTATGTTCAAAATCTGTGTAAAGTTTAATCACAGAACTTCACTGCAAAATAATAGACTGAAAAACTCCTTATGGTCTGGCAGAATAACCACTGTCTTATTTTTTTTACCTAGGAATAATCAGGGAGATTGATTATCAGCAAATTACAGATAAACATTTTTCTGTGAACAGCTGAAACAACACAGTATGTGGATGTTTGGTTGTTTGAACTCTTCGCGCTTGCTTGCCAGTGGTTTTGTCAATATCGCACATCTGTGTGCCGTTGTCTTCATCTTACACACCAGTAGACTGAAGACTGTTTGTGAATGATGATCTGCCAGATGGTTGTGAAGTTGCTGTACTGATTTTGTCTTTGGCCGTGATGTGCCGTCAGCTGCGTCATCAATAATCATCCTCTGATCGGGTGGCAAAAGGATCCAGATAAATCACAGTTTAAAACAGAAAAGAGTTGAAGTGTTGTCTTAAGTGTTTGAGATATTCTATTTTTGTCGTGCCTGTCTCAATTTTGATAATGCTATAATTGGCAGTTACTTTGAATCAGATAGCTATTAAGTAATTTATCAAATGTGCTGTTTGAACAGGTCAAATCTCTGTGTTGCCTCTTGGTGCTTACATAACATCACCTCTAAAACTCGGAGCCGCTTACACTCTATTTAAGAACAATCAACTTGTGATGATTAGTGGAGCAGAAACGCAGTGAAAAGCAACCAGTCTGGAAGAAAAGTTTGTAAAACTGACTCAGGAAGAAAGAGCGGATTTTGAGAGAAACAACGGACATTAACTCAGTGACTGAGATAACTGGGTGCTTATTTTCAAGAAGACTGAGTGATTGACATTTTTATTGTTTGAGATATTTGGACATCTGTTGTCAAGGAGTTTGAGTGGAGAAAGTCAAAACCTGTGCAAGGACCATTTCTTTTCTTGTGCTGCAAAACAGAAAATAAATTAGATCTCTTCCCATTGTGAAGCCATGGAGAACACAGACATTCATTCTCATCTTCAGAATAAGAACTATCTTTTTGTTCAGGAGGAAACTTTGGTAATTATATACATATTTTTTATCATTACACTATATGTGTGTGTGTGTGTGTGTGTGTGTGTGTGTGTGTGTGTGTGTGTGTGTGTGTGTGTGTGGTGTGTGTGATTAGGTATTTTATCATTACACTTGTGTGTGATAATAGGAGGCTGTGGATAGGGTGAGGGAGTCAAAGGGTTGAGTTTTTGCTTTGCCAGCATGGTTGACAATGCTGAATGCTGGTGGACAGGGTGCGGGAGTCAAAGGTATCGGATTGTTAGTTTTTTAAATTCCTTTTTTGTTTTACAATAAACACACATCAGCATACAGTATGGTAATGAAAAATGATATCAATTCATATATGCAGGAAAGAAGTATTGTTGATATATGAACAATATATACAGAATATACATAATGATATTTTATACATGGGAGGTTTAAAAGTGACGTCAAGACCCAAGCACATGTCACTATTTTTTTTTAATGATTTTTTTTCTCAAATTATATCATTTTGCTGTATGATAATCAACTATCAATGAACAATGTGGTAACAGAAATATCAATTTATACATAATAGGAAAAGTATTGTTGACATGGGAACAACCAATAAAGTACAAACAACCTTTAACATACAAAACATACCAGTATTCTGAACAGTGAAAGTTGGATGGTTGACTGCCTGGGAACTCTGGTCGCTGTTGGCCCCTTTTGTGGCCTGTTATTTCAGTTGTTAAAGTGCCATTCTCATAATGCTAGGGGTTGTGGGTTCAATCCTTCAGGCAGGCCACAGTCTTTGCATGTAGGCTGGTTGGTTCTTTTGATAGAGCCATGGACTGAATATCTGATGTCTTGAGTTCAGTCCCAGCCTGCAACATTAAAAACTGGCCTGTTTGCTGCCCGTCTTAATTGTTTCCTTCATTCTGGTAGTGTCAGCTTAGGGTTTCATAGGGCCTTCTTCCCCTCCTCCTTCCCAATTTCAAGACCTTGCCAGTGTGTAAGGTTTTGCCTAATATCAGGGAGTCTGACAGATAATTGCTGGCTGATTTGGATGGAAGGTGTATGGAATTATTCAAGTGCATTGAATCCCTCTTGAAGAAACTCTGAGTCTTTTCTTCTTTCTCTCCAACCTCTGTCTTCTTATAAGTATATTGTGTTTGTGTGTGTGTGTTTATGCATGTATAATGTCTTTCATGATCAGGGGTCCAGCACCCACTATGGGGATGCCAGGGGCTCTTTAAGTATAAATAGTATCCCCACCTTCTGGAAATTCTGTGCTGGAAATTTCCTCTTTTCTGTCAATCTCTTTGTTTCTACCTTGTTCCTGTGCTTTCTGTCATTTCTTCCTATCATTTTCTGCCTTGCTGGTCCATTCATCTGTATGTGTTTGATAAAGTCTTACATACTGTTTTCATAGGATTGATAACTGGGTACATGTATTAAGTGTTTTTCATGTAGGGGGTCAGACATATGGGGATGCAATCTTTAGGTAAATTTATCCCACCTTCTAATATTATGTCTGGAATGTTCCTTTTCTGTAATCTAATTTGTATTCAGTTGTGCTTTTTATTCTCCTACCTGAGGTCCAATTGGATTGGAAGTGTTACATACTGCTAGGTGATGGACATGTTTAGATTTTGTGCTGTGAAGGTGCATTGGATAGCTGCTTAATTTTCTTTTCTTGTTTTTTTTTTTCCTGTGGAAGGTTTGTATGTTTTGAAGTGGTTATAGTCCTGATATGGCTCTGTGCAGTCGGCTGGGCTTTAAACAACAATACAATAACAAATAAGGGGTCCAGCTGTCACCTCTTTGGAGGCTTGTTTGAAGTCTTCCTTGCCATCGAGGGTCACCCGCCAAAGTGTTTATGTGTACGGAGGGAGGGGAAGTGGCCGGATGACACTGTGAATGGTTATGATTGTAAAATGCCCAAACCCTGTTAAACACAATGCCGTGATTAGTGGCCTGCAGTTCATTAAAGAGACGGTGAAATAGGAAATGAAATCAAATAACAGTAGTCATACCTTAAGTTCTGATGGCAGATGAACAGTGCTGTTATTGTGCGGTCATCAGTTAATGTTGGTTGATTATAGAACTGAGGTATATTTGATCGAGCTTTTGCCTTCTTCTGCTGAATTTGATGGGTTTATTAAACTTAAATGCACATGTGTGAACACACACCACACACACACACACACACCACACACACATGCACACACACACTCTGATATATGTGCTAACAAAAAGAAGAACAAAACCACACATTGCCATGAACATGTTAGATTTGTATTTAGAATTTTTGCGTTGTGTCTGTCTGTGCATATTCTGCATCTTGTCAGTAAACATCATGCTCATTATTACTCTGCATTTTATTTTGCTTTGCTTTGATTCAGTTGAATTGAATTCCATTTTATTTTCTTTCATGTAATTTTGTCATGTTTTGTGTTATTTTATTTATTTTTCAGTCCGAGTTTGTCAAGGGACATAAGCGGACTCCCAGCGACATCGAGTTCCGTGAGCTTACGCGGCGAGATGCTCAGTCAGCCATGAATAAAGAATTGGGCAAACTGCTCACCACAGGTCTACCTGGTGTTGTAGAGGTGAAGAGCTTTGAAAAATTTACATGTCTGCTTGTCTTTGAGGAAAAAGTTTTTCTCATAAATGTGATATAATTGGGAAAATGAGACAGTTTTGACCTTACAAAAAACAAATATACAGTCAAGTATACATATAAAGATGGGTAAATAAAGAAATGTATGAATGAATAAACATGATTATGTTTATTATGAAAGTTGTATGCATTGAAAAATTGATCAGATGGATCAATAAACATGAAAATGTTCATTATTTAAGTTGTATGCATTGAAAAATTAAACAATTTTTTGTTAATTCATTGAGATATATTTCTTTCAGCTTAAAGTGGAACTTACACACACACAAACACATGCGCGCGCACACACACACACACACACACACACACACACACACACACACACACACACACACACACACACACACACACACACACACACACACACACACACACACACACACATCTGCTTGCACACATGCATGCATGTGTGCATACATTACCTACATATGCATGTATGTGCATCTCAGATGCACACATAAACATGCATGCATGTCTCACCTTAATATGACCTGTAAGATACACACACACATTTTTTACATTCCCATTTCTCTCCACTTACCACCACCACCACCCACCACCCATCCCCTTCCATACATGCATAGGCGTGTTTCATGTTGTTGTATTAATGACAGTTTTAAAGGGGCGGGAGTATAATCAGAGAAGTTATCTGGTCTGTTGTTTTTGCCCCAAATCTAATGAATTTTGTTTGTTGTGTTGTGTGTACACGTAACAAAGTTGAATTGAAAATGTGGATTCTGTAAGTCTTGTTTGTGGAATGTTCATCATGCCATTTTCACCTGTGGAAGGGAAGTTATTCCTCTGACTTTGTGGGAATGGGTGGTTTGTTCCCTTGAATTGATAGGCATCAATGAGTGTGACATCTTGTTTTCTTCAGTACAATAATGTTTTTGTTCTGTCTTCATGTGGTTCTGCTATTTAATGCTTGAAATGGCTCGCAGCTGTGATTGAAATTAGTTATTGTGATTTGTTATGATTTGTGCAGAAAGCGAAGGCCGAATTTGAGAACTTTGAGTCCCTGTTCGGACGGTTCCTGCGAGAATCTGGCTCAGCCCTGGAATGGGACAGGATTAAGCTGCTGACTGATGATGCTGTGAGTTGGTGCTGCTTTGTGTGAAGAAAGTTGATTGCATTAACTTGATTGAGTAGAGTGCTAGTCAGAGGGGCGCAACTTTCCCTCAAATTGCACAGTCTTGACCCAGATGTAATGAATTACCAAAAATCAACCACAAATAGCACAGACATCAAGCAAACATCTCTTGAATATACAAGAAATTGATTTTTTACATGAACTGTCATAATTTAACTTGAAGTGAATATTCTTGACAGCTTTCTTGTTATAAGTAACCCAAACAAGTCTGCATAGGCTGAAAAACAAAAATTTCCATCACACTATAATACACTTACATAACATACTCCATCCTTCCACAGAGGTTCAGTACCAGATGTATTCAATTTTTCTGCTTCACTGGGAATTGTGATAATGACAAAACACAAAACAGCCACTGATCCACACTACATTGCTTTTAATATGAAAAATAGGTCTGCATGTTGAAAGTGAAATATCTGTGAGCTTGTTTGTTAACACAGCAGTTCTGTGGCTCAGAAACACTCAACCTCCGCTTATGATCTCATGAAACAACTCGCCATTTCTGGGAAGAAGAGGACTAGAGCCCTTAAAGCGATGGCAGAGGCAGCAGAAAGGAGCTCAAGCTGGATCTGGGCAAGGAGGAACCAAAAGTGAACTTCATAAGGATTAAATCCGCTACAGATGATGTGTGCCCCGTTAGCACATTGGTAAAACCGCGTACCGCAGTTCTGAAGCGCAGAATCGCCCAGGTTCGCTCCCCGGCGTGGGGAAAAAAAAAAAAAATAGACAACAGCAGAAGGGCATCCAGGAGTCATGACCTGGATGTGGCCCGGCCCTCCGCGAGTGTAAGGAGTTCAGGGCCGAAACACTTGTCTAAAGGGGGTTACTTCTCTGAAGACCTTCTGTTGTATAGCTCTCCCTGGAGTTTCTTTCTACCTCAACCAGATTTGCCGGGTAAACAGTGCAGCTCAGTTTTGTAACAAAATGTTAATTCCAGATTAAATGATGTTATAAATGGGAGGTAAAACATCACAAAGATAATGAATTGAATAAAATATTCCTTAAAAGTTAGAAGATGAAAGAAATTTTAAAAAGAACTGTGTGGTTTCAAATTAGATTGACACATTGCAGAGTGTAATTATATATACACGTACCAATTAAGTCATAAACATATGCATCCATGAATGATTAATCTCTTCAGTAGTCAGAAGTGACTGTACATTATCATTATTATCATGCAGTTTATCAAGATAGGAAAATATATTAGTACATTATGATTATTCCTGTCCACAGGTAAAGCCATATGCCAGCCTGCCTCAGCCGGACAAACAGCGGACCAAGGATCTGCTGTCCAAGTTGGTTGTCATCAAACTCAATGGAGGTCTTGGCACCAGTATGGGATGTACTGGTCCCAAGAGCGCTATCTGTGTCCGCAATGAACTCACTTTCCTTGACTTAAACGTCCAGCAGATTGAGGTTTGTGGGTGAAGGGTCAGTGTTTTGTCTGGGGAAAAAAGCTATGAAACGTGTGTGTGTGTGTGTGTGTGTGTGTGTGTGTGTGTGTGTACATATACATATATATGTGTGTGTGTGTGTGTATAAAGAAGACATGAAGAAAAAACAAAAAAGAATAAATACCCAATGGCAGCATGTGCACACATTCTAACCAGCACAATACTTATATGCATTCGCACGTTCACACCTACTCATACCTAGGTGCATATACACACATGCACTACATACCAACAAATTCACACGTGCATGCATGTACATGTACACACATATGTAGTCACTTGCACTTGCACAAACATTCACATCCTTGCTCATAGATACACGCTCATTTATGAACACATACGGACAGATCTATACATCATCTTGATCTCTTCCTTTTCTTTCTTGCTTTTTCTTTCTTTCTTTTTTTTTTTCTTTTTTCTTTTTTTTTTTTTTTATACAAAAGGGATATGTTTTGTATCAATATGAAAAAGTGCACGTGACAAAACCGAGTGAATGTGATTTTTCCAGTGCTTCAGTAATATGTTTTTACTAAATTTTGGTCAAAGGTGCGGCCTGTTGAGGAATCACGAAAGTTTGGAAATGTGGCACCAGGTCAAGGTTACACAGATCAAGAAAGATGCTTAAAATCAGCACTTTTCATGGAAGGTGTATGAACCGCACTTTCTTAGAACTTTTGTTAGTATTTAAGTATTTTCAACTCTTGTGACTGTCTGCTATCGTCCTTGCTGCATGTCAATTTTGTTATATCTGAAGTTTCTTCAAGGTCACACTGGCGATATTCAAGGCCATCTGTATGTCTGTGATCATTTTGGTATGAAAAGGGAGATCACTGGAATTGCCTGGCCATCGTGGTGGTTTTTTGTTTGTTTGTTCTTGTTTTTTGGGGGGTGTAGTTGTTTGTTTGTTTGTTTGTTATTTGTCACACCCCCTCTCTTCCCCAAAAGAGGTAAAGTGTGAAACTAGAAAAGTGTGTTCTCCCAGATTTTTGCATCAAGTAAATGATTTGACTGTCTTCAAAGGACAGATTGTCATTTGAACCTGGTTGCTTTTGGATGAAGAGCATTCTTTGTAACTACAAATATATCAATGGTGTCTTGTCTTGCAGCATCTGAACAAAGTGTATGGTGTGGATGTCCCTCTGGTCCTGATGAACTCATTCAACACAGATGAAGACACCAACAAACTTCTGCGTAAATACAGTCAGGTCAAGGTTTCCATACATACCTTCAACCAGAGCAGGTGAGAGGTGCGAGTAGGGGTAGGGGAGATAAGGGGGAAGGAGAGAGAACTCTATCCTGTATATTAGCATGAGAGACAAAAAGAAAGTGTGTGTTTGTATACCTTGAGACTTAGAAGACAGTGGCATATTGAAAAAGGAGAGATATATAATGTGCGTATCACTGAAATAAGAGTACTTGATTAGAAAAGAATAAATCTAACAGGTAGATATAGTCCCTTAACTCACTCGGTACGGAGAGTTTTTCCCCTTGCATTTCCCCAGGTACGGCCCATTTTGAAGGGTTAGGAAAAAAATCACACAAAAAAAACAAAACATAAAGGAACAAAATGAAACTTTCAGATCTGAATATTTACATGCTGAGTTAGTTCATGCCAAAATATCGAAGTTCTTCCTTAAATATTTCTTCGTCATGTGCCATGTTGAAAATACCCCAAATTTTGTGGTCTGGATCACTGTACAGTCAGTCACTCTGATCAGCTCCATGAACACACAGTCAAAGGTCAGAAGGTCTTTGTATGCACAAAACAACATGAATAAAGTAGACTTTGCTCAGGGTAAAAAAAAAGATTATTAGTGATATTATATGAATAAATGTTACAAATTGTTACACAGGGGAATTATGGGGGCGTGGCACTCAAATGAGACGTGCAGGCCACAAGAGCCAGAGAAGGACGCAAAGTGGGAGAAAAACTAAAATCTTCGTGCCAGTCATGCATTCATAAAGTGAATGAAACCTCCATCAAACATGCGACTCGCTTACTTGGCCTGCTGACTGCTCGTCTCTCGTGACGTGTACGCCCACCTCCCTTTCCCACTTCACTGTCGTCTGAAACTGGGTCACTGTCAGTACCTTCTTGCTGGCAGCTTCCATCACTTGATATACTTTCACCATTATCTTCAGCATACTCCTCGATGTCCAATCCTTCAATCTGAAGCACTTCAATCACTTTAGCAGCAGTAAAACGCGGCCGTCGCGATCTAATTTGTTTGAAAACTCGTACTCGCCTGCGACGCCATTTTCGACACGAATGCAGATTAGCAAAGTCATTCGGGGTTCCGAAGACAATCGCTTCCTGACGAGTGTAATGTTATGGAATCTCACGAAGTAACTTTCCACTTGACCCTTGACATGTTTGCAGTGACCACTGTGGCTATGGTAAGCATGCAGGCTCAAAACGGGAGCGTCGAAAAAATTTTCATTATCGAAACCGCTATAGCGTTCCGTCGTACGCAACCGTGCCTTTCATCACAACTGCTATAGCGTTCCGTTGTACCGAGTGAGTTAATCTGGAAGTCATAGGGAAGAGAGTTGGTAGTAACCACAACTTTTCTTTGGGTCAGCATTAGGAGGATGGTGCCTATCTCCTGTTTCTTGCTGATTTCAGCTTGCCTGCCTGTATTTATTTGTGTGTGTATGTGTGTGTTGTGTGTGTGGGGGGGGGGGGGGGGGGGTTGATCATTTGCAGGATTTTGTGTGTTTGTTTAGTTAGTTTGTTTGTTTGTTTACTGTCCCCTTTCTGTGCCATTTAACTGGTCACAGAGTTTGGGACTATTTTTCATAGTGCTATGATGATGCATGATGATGGGGATGATAATCATGATGCTGTGGAATTCCATTTGGATCGTGACTGGGCTATGCTCTACACTTCCTTACATAATATATCCTGGCAGCAACCAGGCTTTAGAGATACAGACACTTGCAGTGATAGTTGAAACTGGGCAACATCCTCAGTGTTGCATCTGTCAAGCGGTTGAAACTTGTCTATGTGGTCCCAGTCTTTGAAATGAGCCCATAGTATCCTTGACTGTGGGTGGGAGCCGATATGAGAGTAAGAAAGTTGTGTACCCATTCACAGCTGGGTAGACTGGAGGCCACATGTACATGTATAGTTCCCTTGGCATGAGATGTATCAGTGCAGACTTGTGCGGTCAGATTTGAAAGCAAACACTCCTACCACCATGCCAGTCAGGTAGCGTAGGTGATGTATGGCACCAGTGGTTGATGCATGGCATATCTTGTGCTATTGCATGCATGGCATATCTTTGGTATTTTTGTAGAGCAAGTGGACAGGTGGGAATTAATGTGTTTGGCAGTGTGTACTTTAGAATGAGTCATGGTTGTTGACATTTATATACCTCTCCAAGCTGACTCTTGTTGATAAATGTCACTGATGAGTAATGATGACTGTCAGTCTTCATAGACATGAAAAACGGTTTGATTGAACTGAAGAAGATACCCTCTGTTTTCTTTTTCTCTCTCTCTCTTTTTTTTGTTTTGGTGTATATGTGTGTGATAACTTTAAGTTGCAGTGGTAATGAAAAAAAAAACCTATCAGCACCAAAAACAAAGCATCATCTGTCTTGACCATCTTTGGATTTTTTTTCCTTCCAGGTATCCTCGCATCAACAGGGAGTCTCTTCTGCCCATTCCCAGCAGTTTTGGTCCTGACAGTGCTGAGGGGTATGTAGTTGATTCTTATTTTACTGTGTCGTATCTGTGTGCATTGAGTTTTGTCATGTAATCCCAACATGTGTAGCTAGCTTATTCTCTTAAATTGACCTTACCAGAAAAATTGGACAAGAAGCCTCAAAAATCAGAATCTAAAAATGTCTTAAAGTTGCATGTTAATATCCCACCAAACATATGATTGTGGCGTCAGAAAGCATGAGGTAATAAAAACTGCCTTTGTTTCTGTCACAATGGAATTAACAATGATGCCAGTGGAGTGATCAGTTTTGAATAGGTTTCAACCAGGCCCAAGAGATGCAGACACCTGAGTTGTTGGTCAGGAAATTTGAACAACATCCTGAATGATGCATCCATAAAGTAAATGAGACTCGATGTTGTGTCAGCCCTCTCAACAAGCCCATAGCCATTTCATAGCCAGTCAGGGTTGAAAAATCCCTTGATTAGTTTTGGGGGATTGATGGGGATTCAATTCAAACTCAGGATATCCCACATTGTAGTCTGTTGTGCTTAGCACTTGGCCACAGTATCACAGGGTTAAAATACACCGTTTCTCTGTTTCCTTTCCAGCTGGTACCCCCCAGGTCATGGTGATGTGTACCAGAGTTTCTACAACAGTGGTCTTTTGGAAACATTCATCCAGCAGGGAAAGAAGTACATCTTTGTCTCCAACATCGATAACATGGGCGCTACTGTCGACCTCAGTATCCTTTCCTTCTACAGTGTCTTCACTTGAGAAAAAAAATTTTCATTTTAACTATTTTATTTGTTTAATCTTTTATTTATTCATGTGTTTTGATTGATCGATAGGTGGATGATTCACAATATTTCAAATTTTGTGTCATTTGTTCATTCATGTGTTAATTCAAATTTTGTGTCCATTTGTTTATTGATGTATGTATTCATTTATTGATAATTGATGGATTCACATTTTAAAAATATTTCATTTTCATTTTGAATTTTATTATATTTATGTATTTATTCATGTATTATTGATTGGGTGTATTTTTGCATATGTGTATATGAATGAGAGGGGGTGAATGGGATTATTGGGGAGTGTATCATGAGGGTGCCATGTATATATGCATGTGTTGGTGGAGGGGTCTAAATAGATGTTACTGTAGACTTCTTAATTGTTTGTCTATCTGTCCTAACCTTCATGGTTTTAATCATAAATATATGTTGGTGTGTATTTGTTAGAAAATGTAATGAGTCATGTGATGTTTCTGTATGGACATACTTGTGTCATGATGGGAAAGGGGGTATTGTAGTTACAGCAGGCCAGAATCTGGGGAATTGCCTTGACAGAGTGCAGACATTTTGAACTTCTTGCTGGACGAGAGCAACGGCCCTGCCCCTGAGTTTGTCATGGAAGTCACAGACAAGACAAGGGCTGATGTCAAGGTAAGCTGATATTGGACATTTTGCACATTCATGAAGGTTTCCTTCGATCTGCAGAGTTCACCGTTTTGTTCAGTCTGCCAAGTTAAGTCGACAGACGTTTTGTTCAAGCTTATGATGTCTTGCTTAAATTTACGGATGTTTTGCTCAGGCTGCAAAGTTTAAATAGTCTGTGGATATTTTGTCAGTCTGTAGATATTTGGTTCAGATTACAAATGTTTTGTTCATTCTACGGAGTTAAGTATTTCGACAGTTTGAACTAGTAGTGGGTGTTTTGTTCAGAGTATGGACATTGTAAACTATGGGTTGCTTCTTTCCAGGAAGAGCATATCTCTGCAGTGCAATAGCATCTTTTTTTCTTTTTTATGTTAGATTAACGTAATTTTAGAAGGAAATTTCCTTTTCTGTATGTACATATTTTGTTTATCTGGAAAGTTGATTTCACTTCAGAATTTATTGCTATGGAATCTAATTTGCACCGAGTCCATGCTGCACCAGGACCTGTGTTTATCGTTTCATCCAAAAGACTGGCACTCGGACTACCTCTTACGGTGTAGTGAAGGAAGGGAGGAGGAGGGGTGAATCCCTATCTGATCCATGATTCGCGCCTGGGTTTGTCATGTCCTAGATAGGTCTCTAACCACTAGGCCACTGTTCCAGATTCATGAATAAACATATGCCAAAACTCTCCAGTTCTTTGTTAGGGTAATGCCAACAGTCTGACTTCATTGATGTTCTTCAGTAGGAACATATGTACATATTGTGATAGGCTTTCTGTTTCTGTCTTGCCAGGGAGGAACACTGGTGGAGTTGGATGGCAAACTGCGTCTGCTGGAAATCGCTCAGGTGCCCAAAGATTATGTTGACGAGTTCAAGAGTGTCAGCAAATTCAAGTGAGTGTTTCAGCTTATTCTGTTTGGTGTTCATTATTCTGTTGTTTGGTGTTGTTCTTTTTCTGTTGTTTTGGTGTTCCACTTATTCTGTTGTTTTGGTGTTGCTTTTCGTGTTCACTTATTCTGTTGTTTTGTGTTGTTCTATTCTGTTGTTTTGGTGTTTGTTCTTCTGTTGTTTTGGTGTTTGTTTGTTCTGTTGTTTTGTTGTTTGGGTGTTTTCTGTTTTTTGGTGTTTGTTTATCGTTGTTGTGTTTATTTTCTGTTGTTTTGGTGTTTTTCTTATTCGTTGTTTTGGTGTTTTTCTTTGTTGTTTTGGTGTTTGCTTTTTCTGTTGTTTTGGTGTTTTTTCTTCTGTTGTTTTGGTGTTTGTTCTTCTGTTGTTTTGGTGTTTGCTCTTGTTCTGTTGTTTTGGTGTTTGTTCTTGTTCTGTTGTTTTGGTGTTTGTTCTTGTTCTGTTGTTTTGGTGTTTGTTCTTGTTCTGTTGTTTTGGTGTTTCTTCTTATTCTGTTGTTTGGATGTTTCTTTTTATTATGTTGATTTGGTGTTTCTTCTTATTCTGTTCTTTTGGTGTTTCTTCTTATTCTGTTGTTTTGTGTTTCTTCTTATTCTGTTGTTTTGTGTTTCTTCTTATTCTGTTGTTTTGTGTTTCTTCTTATTCTGTTGTTTTGTGTTTCTTCTTATTCTGTTGTTTTGTGTTTCTTCCTATTCTGTTGTTTTGTGTTTCTTCTTATTCTGTTGTTTTGTGTTTCTCTTATTCTGTTGTTTTGTGTTTCTTCCTATTCTGTTGTTTTGTGTTTCTTCTTATTCTGTTGTTTTGTGTTTCTTCCTATTCTGTTGTTTTGTGTTTCTTCTTATTCTGTTGTTTTGTGTTTCTTCCTATTCTGTTGTTTTGTGTTTCTTCTTATTCTGTTGTTTTGTGTTTCTTCTTATTCTTTTGTTTTGTGTTTCTTCTTATTCTGTTGTTTTGCTCAGTGGAGTTTGTGTATCTTGCATGTGCGTGCGTGCGTTTATGTGCACATATTTGCATTCACTTTAGACATGCGTGCATGCCCCTAATATGACATTTTTAAAACCTGTACATCACGTGTGTAGTGAGATCATTTCATCTTGAGAGCAGCTTGAGTTAGCTGACTTTAGGAAACTCAGTGTTTTGCACCGGTTCTCAATACTTTGCTCAGATATGACAGTATTGAGAAACATGGAATGCAGAGTTCGTTTAAGATGAAATCATTGTATGCTTACAGTTAAATATGTGCTTTACATAGAGTCCTTGATGCTGTACAGAACTGTATGCATGGGAAGGGCAGTGGGATCTGTGAAACACTTGACACCACCAGAATGATTGGATTATTAAAGTTGGCAGTGAACAAGCCAGCTGTTATGTTGTGATGCGGGATTGCATTCAAGAGATCTGAAGTCCTTGGCTGTATCACAAGAGCCATCCAGTCCAAGAAGGAAATTTTCAAATTTGAAAATATTTTCTCTAAGTTTAATGACACATACTAAACTGTGACTCATAAACTCCAACACTCTTTGGCTATTAGCAATTCCTGCCTAGTAAAAATAACAACTGTGTGATCAGCGTCACATGAAAACCAACTACATCTTTGTTCTGTTGCCATAGGTGGTAGTTGCACATGCATACATATTAACTCCCTCTTTTTGGGGCAGCTGTTTCGATTCCAGCACTTCATTTCAGACATTTAAATATTCTTTCAATTTGCCTCTAGATTGTTTTTTTGGTGTGTGTATGTGTTTCATATCTGTCTGTGCTTTCGATTGTTGTTTGTTTTGTCTTTACTCTGCTTGTCTTCTTCCAAGAAGAATGTACATTGACAGTTAGTCAGTAATATATTGGATATGTTGATTCATCTAAATTTGTAGTATAACCACAAGATCCCCTCAGATCAGGGTTTTCTGTCACCAGCATTTGATTCACAAAAAAATTTCCTTTTTTAAAGGACTTTAGATTTGTTGTTGGTTTGGTATTTTGTTGCTGCTCTAGTTAAGGGGTCTAACAAGTATTGTTAATTTGTTAGATAGCTTTTGCGTGATGGACTGAATACAACTCTTGTGTATCAGGATTTTCAACACCAACAACCTGTGGATGAGCCTTCCTGCCATAAAGAGAGTGGTGGAAGACAAGACACTGCACATGGAGATCATCTTGAATCCTAAGGTCTGTGAGTCGTGTCAATCTGTCTGTGTGTTTGTGTAACAAATGTTATTCTTTGTGTGCGTTCATGATGCTAGCTGGTATTTGTATGATGTAAATTATGACATGTCAGCTCAGGATTAGTTTATCTGACTGTAAATGATTGTTGAATTGAACTGTATTAAATATTTATTTTTCTGTATTTTTGTGTAATCCACTTTAAGCTTCAGAAAGCTTTATTAACATTCTCCGTCATCAGTATCATATCATCATCATCATCATCATCACCACAAATTATCTTTTTTTTTCATGACCATTACCATTATTATTATCATTATTGTTTGTGTTAATGTTATCATGTTAATGTGTGCATTTCACTTTCAGACACTAGACAATGGACTGAACGTGATACAGCTGGAGACAGCTGTGGGAGCTGCCATCAAGAGTTTTGAGGGAGCCTTGGGTGAGTGCTTTGTCCCTGATGCTATCCACCAGTTTCCTGCATTATCAGCCATAGCACCAAACCAAAAACTTAACTTATGTACTCCCCCGCCATCTTCATCTGAAGGAACCTGGCAAATTAGGGATAGAATGAGGAGAGAAAGGATTAGAATACTGTAATGTTCGGGCTATTGGGCACACCGGTATATAAGGCGCACCCTAGAAAACTCTTAACTGTATTCACACATAAGCCGCACTGGTTTATAAACCTCATATACCACACATACAGATACGACAGAAATCGAAAACTGCCATTACGTCGCGTTTTCGGCATGATGAGGATGTACGCTTGAGCAGAGCAGGTCTGAATACCAATCCAAATGCTTCAATGTGTGCGGATTTGATTTAAAAACGTGAATAGTTAACAGTTAAACATTTAATGTGAACAGTTAACACTTTAACATGGAGCTCACCGAAAAATTCATGAACGGTAAACACGATTTTGGTGAGTTAAAGAGAAGCTAACAATAGACGAGAATGTGACACTCCTAGGATCTGGAAAATCCACAAATAAGCCGCATTATCTTTTAAGCTGCAGGGGTTAAAGCTGGGGGAAAAGTCACAGCTTATGGCCCGAACTTTACAGTACATTGCGTGTCTCACAGGGATGTTCTTTTTTTGTAATCTTTGTGGCATGGTTTGGTCATATTACCTGCCATTACACACTGTCCAAGACTGTCCTTCATTATACTCTGGTAGACAGATGTTGCCAAGATTGACGAGAGTAAGAACTGGGTGGTAAATATCAAAGACTGGTTCTCATAATGCCAGAACTGCTTGCTGCTACACTTCGGTGACGGAGATGGACAACCTGGTCTGCTGTTGCATCCCAGAAGCCCCCCTCCCTCCCCCACCACTCACCCACCTCCCAGTGGCCATGTGATCATGGGATTAGATTTGAAATCTTGATCACCATATATGGATAATATGATATTCAACTGTAGATGATGACGGTGGTAATGATGACTTTTTTTTTTCATGTTTACTGTTCTTTTTGAGACTGTCAGACAAAATCATGTAGTTTCTGGGAGAAAAAGTAGTCAATGAGGAAATCATGCTTGGATCATTTTTTTTGTGTTTGATCCTGTCATATTAAGAATATATGTTTTTTCACTTTACCTCTGAACCCAGTTTTCTTTGTTGGTCAGGTGTGAACGTACCCCGCAGTCGGTTTTTACCTGTGAAGACCACCTCAGACCTGCTGGTTATCATGAGCAATTTGTATCACCTCAGCACTGGGGCGCTGGAGATGTCCCCCAAACGCTCCTTCCCTTCCGTACCCCTCGTCAAACTGGGCACGCATTTCACAAAGGTCTGTGGCATCATGATTGATCACTTCTGCATTAATTGATGCCTGTGCTCATTGTTAATTAAAACAGAGAGGTTGTTTCCTGACTCTGCCATTTACAATAATAAATCCATCTCTCCTGCAGAAGGTTTATTGTTTGTCACTCACAAGAAAAATCAAGAGATGTGTTGGATAAATGCAAGTGAGTTCATCTTGGGTCAAAGATGGGCAAGATCGTCAGATGGTTAGGACCCTGATCTTCCAGTTGGAAGATCTAGGTTCGAATCTGTGTGGGTATACCACCTGTTGGGTAAAGGGTGAAGATTTTTCTGATATCCCACACACTTGCAGACCTTTTAGTACCAGAACCTCCTTTATGTGTACACTCATAAAGAACATCAGATACAAGCATTATAGAACCTGTAAGCCTTGTTAGTGTTTGGTGGCTCTTGAAAACATGAAAATACCCGGCATGCACACCTCCCAAAACGCAGTGTGGTTGCCCTAATGGAAGGGTGTTGGTGGTGATGGGGGGAGGGGGGGGGGTACGGCCATGCACTCAAAAGCCTATTCAAGTGGGAGCAGCAGTCTATGAATGCAACAACAATTACAGTGAAGACACAGTCAATATACTAGGTGATGAGAACTTGAGGCAGAATGTCAGTTTTAGGTGATTAAAAGTTAGTTTGTTAAAATATTACAATAGTTACTCTTGGTTTTTCATGAAGGTTTGTTATCACTTTTGTTGTTTTTATACTCCACTTGTTTATTGTCGTTTTCATGAAAGTAACATTTTCTCCCAACAGGTAAAGGACTTTTTGCGCCGATTTGCCAGCATCCCTGATGTCCTTGACCTTGATCATCTGACAGTATCAGGGGATGTAACTTTTGGCAAAGATGTCAAATTGCGAGTGAGTTTCAGATTTAAAGTTTTCTTGTCTTTCTTTCTTTCTTTCTTTCTTTCTTTCTTCTTCTTTCCCTTTTGCTACCCCATCATCTGCACTGGTCCTGTTTCACTATCCACACACTACTCATTTTGGCTTACTAACACACCTAAACCCCTTAACTGCTGACATTTTTTGAGATCTTGTGTTTTCCAAATGCCAAGGAAAAAAGTTAGGTCACTACCATGTGCACTAAAACTACTGTAGCTTCCATGTTTGTGGGAATCTATGCATGAAATTACAGAGAATGTTGCATTAGGCATAACAAGTTCTACTGTCACATGATTTGTTTAATAGTTTCTTAAAGTTGCTACATATCTATAATATGTTGTGAATATTCCTACTCAAAAAAATTCTCAAAGCAATCATCACAGAAAGAAAATAAAAGGAGATACAGTCCTCCGACAGATTCTAAAAGTGTTCATAAACCTTAAATGACTACAGACGGCCAGCTGCTGTATATGGGCCAACTGCTGTGCTAAAAGCAAGCGCGTATTACTAGCGCGCATAATAGGTTTATCCGGTCATGGCCTCTTCTACCATGCCCCCCACCCACCATCACTCTATTCCTCTCCTTTAGACTTCAAAATACGACATACCTGTGGTGAGCAATTCTCACTGTTCATGCTCTGAATAATGAGACTGTTTATTATCTTGATCTGAGGTTGTTGACTGGTTGTCAGAATCGACTAAGGCCACATACCCTTTGTAAATGGGCTGTGTGCAGATCAGCTTTCATGTCTGATCTGTACAATGCTTATTTCTCACCAGCAGCAGGTAATTACCACTGTTGTCAGTCTCTTCTTCGTAAACCTGTCTTCTGAGTCATTGTAAAATCAGTCCAACATCTTAAAGCACTTAAATGCTGTCAGATGTTGAAAACATGCACAATTGTAAGAGTCCTGGCGTGACTATTTTGTGAAAACCAGTTTTGATTCTTGGAAAAATAAAACCCAATTTGTTGAGAATTGTGTAGGACAGTGGGTCATGGAAGGGAGGCAAATCACTCTTGAACCTTTCTGAGACTGGCAACATTGTCAGTGGCTCTTTCCCATTTATATTATGCTTGAACTTGTGACAAAAGACCCCCAAATCCCTCCACCCCACACTGTGACAGTTAAGAAATTTTGACCTTTTGACATGTGTGTAACAGGGAACAGTCATCATCATCGCCAATCATGGTGAGAGGATCGACATTCCCCCAGGTGCCATTCTGGAGAACAAGATTGTGTCCGGCAACCTCCGAATCCTCGACCACTAATGGCTGCTGATTGGACTGGAGATGGGACAGTGGCCATCTGGTTGACATAGTGTGCATAGTGTGGAGTGTCTCCTGGCTGTTTCCTCTGTGTGTGTTGTTATTCCTGTAAAAGGATTTGAAGTTGGAAACGAGGATTGTATTTCGAGTGCTAGTGTCACATGGTCTTTGTGATGTCATATTATGATATCATGTGGTCTTTGTGATGTCATGTGGTGCTTGTGATGTCATACACTGCGATGTCACATGGTATTTGTGATGTAATGGTTATGTGGTGTGGTGATTGTGATTTCATGATCTCACATAGTGTTTGTGATTTCATGATCTCACATAGTGTTTATGATGTCATATTATGATGTCATATAGTGTCATGTGATGTTTGTCATGTCACGTTGCAACATCACAGGGTGTTTGTGTGACATTGCTGGACTCTTTGTGATACTGTGGTTTTTAAGTGAATGTTACATAGTGTCTTTTGATTTCACAGTGTGCGAGTTATGTCACACAACATCTGAGATGTCGCATGGTGTCTGTTACAATCTGAACTGTCAGTTTGGTTGGAGTGACGCTTGCCATTAGTTTGATTAGAATGATTCTTGCCATTAGTTTGTTTAGAACAATGCTTGCCATTAGTACTCAGCTAGTCTCAGAAAAGAGTAGTTTTGTTCTTTCATGCCAGTCTTTTTCTGTGGGGTTGCATTCTTTTGTTTGTTTGTGTGTTTTTGAGGGGGGGATTGTCGTTTTCTTGTTTGCCATCACGCTTGGAGTTTAGTCATGAAGATGAAATAGATCATGTTGTGTAGTACATCCACAGGCTGTACAACTTCTGATACATGTTCAAGAGTATCGGTCAGATCTGTTCCACAGTGACCAGTAGTTCTTGCAGTCCCAGAGGATGTGTTCTGCTGTCTGGCCACTTTATCCATGGTGGCATAGGGAGAGGGTAGGTGGGGAGGAGGCAGAGGGAGATGGATGGTGCAAGTCAGGGGATGGGGAAGGGGGCTGTTGGTGGTGGTTTTTTTTTCTAGACAAATTGTACTGAACTAGTCATAAAGAAAAGTGTTCATGCTAGCTATTTTTATGTCTTTCTTTTTTTATTTATTTATTTGTTTGATTTATTGATTTATTCTCATATCAGGTTTATTGTTGTGAACTATTTCCGTGAAAATTTCCTTTTATATAAGCCATTTTCATAGGTTTTTTTTTTATTATTGCTGTATGTAAGCTGATTGTACTGAATTATCCTTTTGAAAATTAGTTTTTTTGTCTTATTCATTTACATATTTTTACCAGGTGTTTCTTATACCTCATAATTTGTACCAAACTAGTCTTCTGGAAAAACAGCATTTATGCTAGCCGTTTTCTATATCTTTATTTATTTGTTTATTGATTAATTTATTTATGTTTATTGATTGATTTATTTATTAATACCTGGGAGATTGTAGGCCTACTGAAATGTTCTTCTGGAACATAATGTTTTTGCTCTCCATTTTCATGGCTTTTCTAATATATGTATATATTTTCTTGTTTGCCATCACATTTGGAGTTTAGTCACGAGGATGAAATAGATCATGTTGTGTAGTACATCCACAGATATATATATATATATGTGTGTATGTATATATATAATTATATATATATATATTTTTTTTATGCCAGTAGGTTTTACTGATCAAGACTCCTGAAGAATATTGTTCATGCTAATCCTTTTTATATCGTCTTTTTTATGTTTTATATCTTTTTTTATGTTGTTTTATTTGTTTTATTTATATTTGATAGATTATGCTTACTACTCTCATGCTAAGCATTTTAATGTCTTTTGTATTTATCAATTTATTATTATTTTTTTTATCAACTTATTGAGTTATTTATACTGGGAAATAGTACTGACTTTCCCAAAAAGTGTATTCATGGTAGCCATTTTGGTGGTGGTTTATTCTTTTTTTTGTTTGTTTGTTTTGTTTTGTTTGTTCATTTGTTTGTGTTTGTTTGTTTATTTATACCAGCAGATTTGTGCTGAAATAGTTTTCCTAAGATAGTGTTCATGCTAGCCATTTTCTATGAATTTGTTTTTGACTTATACTAGGTAGGTTATACCTAAACTAGTCTTTGAAAAATCATTTTGACCATTTTTGTATTTTTTGTTATTTTGTTTGTTTTCTTGTATCCCCCACCCCTTCAAGGTAGACTGCTTTTGCGTCTTCTTGTACTTGTCACCATGATGTGTACATATTTGTATAATTATAAAGATCGGGGGAAATGTCCGTGATGATCTATTACGAGAGACAGCTGTAGTGGGGCAGTATTATTGAATGGGGTGACTGATGTCAGGTGTTCAGATGTTGGTGCTAGGTGGAACTTGCTGTGCACTCTATTAACTTCATCCAGTGTAAGAAGTTTATGAAGGTTTATGAACGAAATACAGTGTTTGACCTAGTGGTTAAAGTGTTGCCTAAGATATGAGAAACTCAGTTCAAATCATGGATTGAACAGGGATTTTTCTGCCCCTCTCCACTAGCTCTTCAGTGATGGTTTAGGTGACAATCTTTTGGATGAGACAGTAGATAAAGATCCCTTGCGCAATAAGCACTCAGCGCATATTAAAAATCCCACAGCAACAAAGGTGTTGTCCCTGGCAACATGCTGCAGTGAAATACACTTTTATAGGTAAACAGAAACAGAAGCATAAAAAGGGGTGGTGATGATACACTGCTGTAACACCCTATCCTCAAGGAGAGCAACCTGAACTTTTGTGTGATAAATCTTATGACAACAAACAAGCAAACCAAAAGGAAAAAAGAAAGAGAAAAGATAAATAAAGATATTAAAAAGTAAGTTGTAAAATGTCAACATTAGGTGAAATGTAAAGTAAAGGTAAATAAATATGTTAAAAAGTGAGTTGTAAAATGTCAGGACTAGGTGGAATGTTTATGTGCTGCAATGGGTCTATTCTGTTCAGTAGTTTTTGAAAGTAACGAACAAAATGTGTTTGGTTTGGTTTGCTGGGGTGATTCAATTCAGTGTAGTTAGTATATTAAATATGAAGGATGATTGCTGTAAATCAATGATGCTAGATTGAACCATCGTGGTCTCCTGATGACTCCATCAAACTGCTGTCTTACTCACTGGCCATATGCCATTGATAGTTGGGGCAGCAATGAAGGTACACCACTGCTGCCTGTTCTGGGCCAAACCCATCACATGCAGTAGTGTTGCTTTCCTCTGTCAGCATTTCCATAACAGGGCGTTTATCTGGGACTGGGTTGTTATGCCCAATGCCCAACCTCCAACCTGGAAAATCAGGGAGAGCACTATTGTCAGGCCTTTACCCATCAACCTGTTCCACAAGGGTGGCCTCCCAGCAGCTGAAGCTACCACCAGCATAGCTCCTGGGGTCCTTGATGAATGGAAGCTATCTGACCACAACAAGATCGTGATCCTTTTGATACCTGCATAATAGGAGATTGAAGACAGGAATCCATCCAATAGAGGTAGAACATTAGATACAGAAAGTAAAGGCCTGTGTAGTATGCTGGTTTATAGGAATATCTTTGTTTTGTTTGATTGGTTTGTCTGATGAGGTGCCATAAGCTTTCCTCGCCTTTGTGAATGTTGGAATGGAGTGTCGTCATGTTCCTTGCTGTTTATAGGGTTGGGAAAGCAGGGTGGAGGCTGTGGTTGAATAGTTTCCAAAGGATGTGTTGGATGATTTTTCACAGGTGGGTGGGTATGTCTTCGAAGGGTCGGTTGGGTAGGTGTAAGTCGGTGATCTCCACAGTTTGGAGTTCCTGCATGAGAAATGTCGTTCACATCACTGTTTGTCCAGGTATAATAATTTAAGTATCAGTGGTGTTTTCATTGGTACATCAGTACCTGCCTGTGTTTTTTTCTTGTTGGGGTTTGTTTTGTTTTTCCTGCTGGATACCACAGTTTCGTTGTTGTAATGTACAATTTCTGCCTTAGTTTTAATTTCTTTTTTTTTTTTTGCAGTGCAATTGATCTGTGACTGAAGTTGGAGGTTGACGATGCAAAGTAAAGTTTGTAGCGAGGGCGCACACATGCACGTGTGTGTGTGTATGTGTGTGTGTGTGTGTTTTCACCTTCTCTTCTAAATGTGTGCTTCTGTGACTATCTTTCCAGTCTTGTTAAGAGAGCGAGTATATATCAGTTTGTAAGACTGAAAGAAAAGAGTGTAGACCTATGTTATATGTATTACATGTGTATTACATATTGAATAGTTCAAGTGATGAGGTCACTTATTTTTTATAAAGGCCTCTCACCAGCTTGATTGCTTGATAACAAAGGGGTTTATATGATGTGTATGTGTGTGACAGCGAGGGTTGTTTGTGTGCTTGTGTATATAATATTTGATAGTGAGTTGTGTGTGTGTTTGCGTTACATAAGGTGTGTTTGTGTTGTGTGTGTGTCTGGTTGACATAAGGTGGGGTGTGTGTGTGTGATGTGTGTATTTTCAACTTTTCTTATGAATGTCTGCAACCTGAAAAAAGTGCATTGTTGCATGTTGATTAGATCATTCATTTGCTTTCTATACTTTAAACAGTGTGGGACTAGAGCAGACCGGAACTCCTTTTTTTCATAATGTTGGGGGTGTCTAGTCAGTTTTCTTTCAGTTTGTGTATATTTGATCGTGCTGTGCACCATATGCATACAAATATTCAGCTCTTAGTCAGTTGATCTTAAGTGTAAAAACGAGATTTTTTGTCAGCGGCATTTCAGTCTGAAATCCTGTGCACATTTGATTTTAATGTACTAAGAGAGAATCTTGCTATTCTGTTCTGAATACTCAGCATCAACATTGACGTTTAATTTCATTGTCTGAAAACATCTTGTTTACCTGGTATGTGTTGTCTTGGGTTGGAAGAACATGATGATACAAGTAGTCTAATTTTTACATCTGAAATGTGTGAAAATTTGAACGCTTTGACATGTTAAATGGTAATTATTTCCCATTTCATCCTCTTTCCTCCTCCCCATCCCTCTGAACCCCCCCCCCCACGCCTCCTCCCCTCCCCACCTTACAGTCACATGTATGCATGCACATGCGCATGTGCACACATATATGTACATTCATAGAGGAATGTATGCAACTTGATTTTGAACTTGCTTAAAGAGCTGAAAACCATGTGAATGTTAGCTTTCAGCCTGTGTGCATTCTTTGTGTCATACACACACACACACACACACACACACACACACACACACACACACACACACACAACACACACACACACACACACACACACACACACACCACACACACACACACACACACACACACACACACACACACACAGAAATACTTTATTTGCTCTTTTTTATTGTTTCAGCAATACTCATTGTTTATTGTTGCAACAATACTAAAGGCGTACTTGGCTTGGTAATATTCTAGTGCTTGTCTGGTTGATGAGATTCCTTTATGTTTGTGTGTATGCATTTATCGTCATTTTTGTGAGTTCCTGACATGCCTGTGTTGTCATTTTTGTGAGTGCAAAGTATACATGTGTAGTCATTGTTGTGTGTTCCAAATATGCATATGTAGTCATTTTTGTGAGTTCCAAGTATGCAGATGTAATCATTTTTGTGAGTGCCAAGTTATCAGTCATAGATAAAGGCATATTTGGTCATTTTTATGAGTGCCGAGTATACATGTGTGATCATTTTTTGAGTTCCAAATTGTCAGTCATAGATAAAGGCATATTCATTGTAGCTGTTGTCTGGAATAACTGTTAAAATAATTGACTGGTAAATGCTCAGTAAAGTTTTTGTTGCGCATGTTATTATGTTGTTTTGATTATATAAATGTAGGCTAACTCTGTCAACCTTGACCCAAGAGAGCTAAGTCATCTCCTGGCCTGAGCTCCACAGCACAACAGGATTTTCTGCTAGTGTCTATTCCTGATCATGTGGGAATTTGGCTGAGAGTCAAGTTGGAAATTCCTGATAACCTGGGAATACAGTTTGTTAGGGTTAAACAGTGTATAAAGCTATGTTAGCATTACAGAGGTAGGCTTGAGTTGAAGCACTGTACCCCTCTCCCCCTCCCCATGTTTATGCAACAGTCCTTGGTAATGAAATTGGCTGAATTCATTCATTTATTTATTTACATATTTGCCTCTTGTTCTTATTGGTTTTTATCATTTTATGTTCAGTCAGAATGCCATTTTACAGTTTATATTGACGTCCATCAAGATTATGTCAGGAAAGTTCATGTGTGACTATAACTGATAGTTGTGTGAGACCTCAGCTTATGGTCTCATTCAGAAAACAGCCCTCCCTTTAGTTCAGTTGGTTAGAGTGCCATATGGATAATGCGAGGGTCATGAGTTCGATCCTCAGTTGTGCCACAGGTTTGTTTTGTGCCTTTTTTTTTTTTTTTTTTTTTTTGCAGGCTGGTTGGCTCTTTTGATAGAGCTATGGACTCAAGACCTGATATCTCGAGCTCAGCTTGTAACATTCAAAACTGGTACGTTCGCTGCCCATCTTAGTGTTGCCATCATTCTGGTGGTGTCAGTTTAGTGTTTCATAGGTCCCTCTCCCCACCCATCCTTCCCCGTTTCAAGACTTTGCCAGCGTGTTGGATTTTACTCAGGCTTAGGGAGTGGCAGATAATTGTCAGCAGATTTGGGTGGAGCGTAGGCAGAATTGGCTGAGTGCACTGAATCTTTAAACAAATTCCAAACTCCTAAGAACTGGCACTCTCTAGGATTGAACCCAGGACTTTGTGTCCTGTCATTTCAGAGAGCATGTCACTACTCCCTTCAGTTCAGTGTACAATGTACATTTTTTACCGTCTTCTTGTCAGTTTTTTGTGTGCTTCATCTGTTATACCACACTCCTCCCTACTAATCTAAATGTATTTACTATTAACTATCGAATAACAACTAAAACATCTGAAAGTTCACCCCACAAAAAAGGACAATGAATGTATTGATGTATCTTGGTCATAGGTCTTTGAAATGGGCTTTTTTAAGGGAGAAGGTGGGGGATGGGGAGAGAAAAAGGACAGTAGTGACGTTATGGAGTGCTGTCCCAAGTTTTAAGTCTTCCTTGTGAGGAAGGTCCATTGTAGTCTTCAGAGCTAGTGATGGCTGTTTACCGTCTGTAGGTTAATATAAGAGTTGTGATTCTGCCTTCCGGTCCAACTGCATAGGTTCAAAGCTGTCTCAAGGGAACTTGGTGCCTGCAGCCTGTAGTCCATGCTGTGTTTGGGTTCCTAACACTGTTCAGGGTAGGAGAAGGTAAAGCAGCAAGTGAGAGCTGTGAGAGACCCATCTTTAGGAAGAAAGGGAACCCAACAGTGGTGAGATCACTTCCACATGACTTTTAGGTCAAGGCATTTGCTGCATGTTTTTTTTAAAAATCTCTTTCAGAAGTCTTGAGAGTTGCTTGCTGCCTCTGCAAACAAACTGGAATATTATTGGTTTGCTCCTCCTTTAATTTATTATTATTATTATTATTATATTATTATTATTATTATTATTATTATTATTATTGCTATTTGTATTTGCAGAGTAGTTGATTCTTTTGGTAAAGCTTGGACTTAAGAGCTGGTGACTCGAATTCAGTCCCAGGCTGCATCATAGAAACTGTCCTGTTTGCTGCCCATCTTTATACTTCAGTCATTCTGAAGGTTTCTAGTGAGTCTTTCATAGATACCTTCCTACCCACCCCCTCCCTGTTTCAAGACCTTGCCGCCACTTAAGGTTTTGCACAGGCTCAAGGTGTATGTTAGATAATTGCTGGTGAATTTAGGACCAGTGCTTATGAAATTGTTCAGTGTGATGGATCCTTTTTGACAAACTCCAGACTCCTGTTCTTTGACATTATAGAGCTCCTAGCAGTTGTTTTCGGATTATATATATCTGTCATTCTGCTGTTTATGTCTTTGTGATGTTTGATGCACAGTTTAGATCTCTTTCCCCTTCCATTTCAAGACCATGCCTGTGGGTAGGGTTTTATGTAGACTTTAAGAGTAATTTTTTTATCACTGGCGGAAGATTTTGATGGATCGAACTTACACAAGATTGTGTGGGTCAAATGATTCCCTTGTGAATAATGTCCAGTTATAGTTTTTGGGTGGTCCTTCCAGACTTCGGGACCACCTGTCTTGGTATGTGTGTGAGAGAGAGTGTAGGTATGTATGAGAGTGAGAGAAAAAGAGAGAGAGACTATATCATAATATTTGTATTGATGAGAAAAATGCTTGCTCTCGAAAGGTTATAGTTGTCAAGTATTATTTACAATGAGCTGTCCTTCTTCATTACACAGACTGGATCCATTTTCAGTTTTAATTCGCTTGTTTATTTTTTTTTCATACATCATTCATTCTTTACTTTAAATCGTTCTCACCATAAGTGATATTACAAGAATTTTTATACATGTGTTCATATTATGTCTTTAAATTATGTTTAGAACCTATGGTTTTAAGTTTTCAGTCTCGTACAGACTGTTTTAAACTAGCACGAAATGCAACTTGAACAGAATACTAGAACATTTTTGTGGATTCTTCTTTTTTCTTTTCAGTACTTTTTTTTCATTTTATAATCTTCAGTACAATTGTGTCTAGATAAAACTGTGTTCTAAGTCTGAAAATGAGATTATTGTTTTTCCTCTGTTAAACCTCTTGAAACTGTATTTTGATGGCTGTGTGGTCTGCATGCATCTATGCATGTCTGGGGAAGTGCACTTCATGATTGTGGGAAATAACTAGTATTGAGAAAAGAGTTTTTAGAATTTTGTTTGTGTGTGTGTGTGTGTGTGTGTGTGTGTGGTGTGTGTGTGTGTGTGTGTGTGTGTGTGTGTGTGTGTGTGTGTGTGTGTGTGTGTGTGTGCAGATTTACAGTGGCACAAGAAAATATAAGATTGCATACATGCTGTTGAGAATGCTTTTGACAGTCTATGGCGTACACTCCAAGCCTACAGAATCCCACAAAAAAAGAATGCTTTTGACAGCAGACACAGGGACAATCTATGGCATACACTCCAGAACTACAGAATCCCACAAAAGATCGTCCTTCTCATTAACAGCTTTTATGCCAACTTCACTTGTGCATTTGGAAATGTTGAACACAATTTTGCAATGAAGGCAGGAGTAAGACAAAGCTGTGTAATGTCAGCACAACCCTTCAACATGGCCTTAGACTGGGCGATGACTCGAACAACCGAGGACCAAACAAGAAACTTTTCTTTAACACTGGAAGACGATGACTTTGAAAACAACCTGGCACTGGCTTCCCACACTCACCAATACTTGCAGAAGATATGAAAGTACTCCATCTGAACATCTTAAAGAAACAGGTTGGCCTAAAGATCAGTCAGAAGAATTCAGAGGTGATGACACAATATCCCAAATCCCTACACAATCCAAGTAGATGGAACAAAAGTACCCACAGCCTAACTAGGCAGCACCATCAGACATGATGAAGGCGCATGCCGTGGGGTATTAAGAGCCGTCTCAGGAAAACGAAACACCTTCAGAATGCTGAACAATGGTTGGAGGTGCCCCCAGTGCAACACCAATATCAAGCTGAGAGTGCATTACAGTTGTGTACTTTTCACTCTATATTACGGTTCAGACTGCTTGAAGATGACAGAAAGCAATCTTGCCATGTTGTCTACCTTCCACACAAAGAACCTTTGAAGAATTATGTTCATCTTCCGGTCCAGTACCACCTCCAACCAACAACCACTTGCCTGATGCAATCTGGAGAGTATGGGCACTACCATCATGAAAAGGCGATGGAGATGAATTCGGTACATCATCTGGAGAGCAGGATAACATTGCCTAGACTGCCCCTCACTGGACACCAGAACGAGGATGCAAGAGAAGAAGACCCAAGAACACCTGGTGACAACAGTAGGAGACCTTGAATTAAGGCTCTGGAACAAACTTGGGGTTCTAGCCCAGAACGGGTGGAAGTGGAGAACCTTCGTTGCTGTTCTACATGACAGTGTCATAATTAGCAGTAAGTCAGTAATAGCCTACATTCTGTTCTATTAAATCTATAAAAGCTGGATGAATATAATGGAAGAAGAGAAGGAAATCCACCAATCGTAGACAAGTTAGTTGCCTCTGGTATGCGATACCAGTACGAGCACAAGGGAATCAATAGAAGCCAAAAATGGCTTGGTGCCCCTGGTTTCAGTGACGTGCTCTATTGCCGCCAGGCAGAGCTGCAGTTATCCCTAAAATCCACTGTCGAGGAGTACAATGTGAGAACTGGCCGAAAATACGTAGAAAGCTCGGAAAGTGGACACAGCAAAGGAAAGCCTCAAGGTCAGATATGATTTTGGGTCACACATAAAGCGATACTCAAGGACTGGGATCAACAAAAATAGAATGGTGGTCATAGGCTAATGGTAAATCAATAAGAGACATTATGATACAAGACATTAAGAAAAAAAAGAGGATGCCAAAAGAATCCAGTAGGCATCCTTGCAAGACCAACAGGATCAATAAATAACATGGCAAACTGCACTCCAAAGAAGTCTAAGCTGGAATGACATGTGGCATATGGCCCCTCTCGGTATCAGTTTCATTGTCAGATTTGTGTATGACCTCCTGCCCTCAAATGCATCTCTGATGAAATGGGCGAAATCGGTTGACCCTGCTTAAGCTCATACAAAGTAGCACTAATCCAAAGAAGGAACACATTGAGGCACAATTACGTGTTTGAGATATACAAGCCAGGGGAAAAACGATGCCACCAGAAGCTCCAACAACGTTCTACGCGGCAGGAGGCAGCAAACTGTGGCCTAAAAAAGCTGTGCCATCCAGAACATAAAAAGCAGGGTCTTCTGGATGGACAGACGACTGGGAGTACACAGTTGATCATTCAGAGTGGGAAAAACACACAGAAATCATTAGAAAGTGTGGTATGAGACCGGAATTGTCCAAGTGCGATGAACCCCTCTTAAACAAACTCCAAATTCCAAGCACCACAACAGAAGATCAGGGAATTGTCAAATCAGAAACAAACTAATTTGTCACTTAAGGACATATTTAATTTTCAGTTATGTCTAGTTCCAATCCATGAAGTCTTTGATGCTGAATTAACTATTTGTCGTGTGGCACACATGGAAAGGCTGCCTGCAGACTGGTAGTGGGCGACAATCTATAACAGGTCGAGAATGGCGGACGGCGATGGCGGATGGTGGATGGCCTTCTAATCTGGAGGTTAGCTGTGAAATGAACCAGGCTTGTCTGGAATAATAAGCAGTCCGGACTGGCGATGGTTTCTTTCTGTACAGGGCAGGTGGCACTTTGCAAGGCCACACCCAGAAAACACAAATGTGTGTCCTATCAGACGGAACTACCAGGCGGATAAGAGCTGCCTAGCGCCTCATACTCACGGCGTAAGTCTTTTGGTCGAGAGCTAAGGGCGTGGTAACCTGTAAAGAAAACCTAAAAACTGAACTTCGAGATACCACGCTTTCTAACAAATCGTAGCACCATGCAATATAACGCAAATGTCTACACGGTCTTTTACATCAGATGAGAATGGCCCTCAGACATTGAGGTATCTCCAGGGTGGGACAACGCCAAGCCCTGCGTCTCAATAGGATCAAGTGGAGCGACAGGAGACATGGCTGGCTACAACTTCTCTGAACACGAAACCCCACGGCAGCCAGCAAGAACTGGAGAAAAAAGTCACATTCATAGCCAAATTGGCCTGATCATGTAGACGACGAACAAACAAACAAACAAACAAAAAACGAACAAACAAACACACAAACAAAAAAGACAATGGGAAACATGCACTGCTTAGTCGTGGAATTTTCAGTTAGGTCAAAACGATGTTATCTTTCAATAAGAAATTAAGATGTGGTCATCGTGCATGCCATAAAAAAATAACGATAAAAGCAAAAGCAAAAATAAAACAAACAAAACAGTAAACGCAGAGAACAAGATCAAATGAAATAAAGAATTCAAATAAAGGGTAACAGTTTGTGACTCGAAACGTCAATTTGGACATAAATACCATTTATATCATTATCGATTTAAAACACACAATGAACACCCCAATATACATAATAATCATTCTAAACATGCTCACAACACACACACACACACACACCACATACACTTCACACACACACTCACACACACACACACACAAACGCACATACACTCTTCACACACACACACACACACACACCACACAAACGCACGCACGCACGACACCACACATACACACACACACACACACACACGCACGCACGCACGCACGACACCACACATACACACACACGCATACCACACACACACACACACACACACACACACACACACACACACACACACACACACACCACACACACACACACACACACACACACACACACACACACACACACACACACACACGACACGCATGGTAGTAGTTGAAACTAAAAAGTTTTAACCATCACGTAACTTTTTTCAGACACAATCTTTTTCGCCTTCTCAACCACTCGTTTTATTCCGAGGTCTTTGGGACGTCATGGCATATGAAAAAAAGCTTTTCCTGCGCTCTTCTTAGTCTTCTTTTTTTTCTGTCCCATTTCCTACACCACAGTTGTGGCCACAATGCTATGATAATACTAACAATGGAGATGACAATCATGATGCTATTCGCTCGTTGTGGGAGAATATGGATTCTGGATCGAGACTATGTGGCAAGGCTGCATTCTACGTATCCTTTCATAACATATTCTTTCGGCAACCAGGCCTGAGATACATACGCCTGCAGTTTTAGTCATGAAATTTCAGCAACACCTCAATGACGCATCCGTGAAGTGGATGAAGCTCGACTGTGAGGTCAACTTTGAGAAGGAGCCACATGAAGCTGAAAATTTCCTACGATAATTTTGACAGGAGTTCATGAGATTCGAATCGACAAACTTCCCGCCATTAGTCTGTTGAATAACCGCTGCATCACAGCAACTAGTCTTTAGTTCATATTTGTCTCTTTTTAAATTGACAAAACACATAGGTATATCGATTGTTTACATTTATTTATATTGTTTATAATCATCACCATCATCATCAGGTGCCTTGCCACATGGCGTTGGTGATCGTAGCCTTCCATCTGTTTCTATCTCTTGTTGCCTCAAGCACCTCTTCCGCCCTCTTTGTCTTCAGCCACTCTGCAAGTCCGTCCAATATCTTCTCCCTGGGTCTATCTGGTACTCTCTTTCCCTCCAACTTTCCCGTTGTGATCAGGTGCTCCAATTCCCCTTTCCTCATAAAATTGCCTATGAATGTTGCCTGTCTTTTCCTAATCTTCCTTATGAATGATCTTTTTGTGTCTGCCTCCATCAAGACTGTTTCGTTTTTTTTTCTTTGCTGTCCATGGAACTCTCAACATTCCTCTTAGAAACCACATCTCGGCTGCCTCAATCTTGTTCTGGCTTTGCTCGTTGACTGTCCACGCCTCACAACCGTATAACAGTATTGATTATATATAACATTCAAGAACTCTCTTCCTGATGTTAATTGATAGGCATTTGTTGGTAAAAATGCGCTTCATCTTCTTGAATGCTGTTTTGGCTTGGCCGATTCTGCTGGCTATTTCTGATGTGCATTTGCCGTCTGGTGAAATGATCGTTCCCAAATATTTAAACTTATCAACCTGTCTCAGGGTTGTGCCGTTTGCTGTTATTTTGCATGGGGAGATTTCACGTGTTTTACTGATCACCATGACTTCAGTCTTCCTGCTGTTTAGTTCCAACCCCTTACCTTTGTTTTGTATTTCTAATATATTCACAAGGTTTTGTAGGTCTCTTTCACTTCCTGCAATTACCACGGTGTCATCTGTGTGTCGAATGTTATTTATCATTTTCCCTCCAACTTTTAATCCAGGATCTTCCTCTAGGTTTCTCATGATGTTTTCGCTGTAAAGTGAAAACAGATCTGGTGACAAAATACAACCCTGTCTGACTCCTCTTTTGATGTTTTGGAAAGAGCTTATATCGTTTTCTATTCTCATTGCCGCTGTTTGTTCCCAATACATATTTCTGATTATTCGTAGATCTTTTCCATCAATATTGAGTCTTTCTAGTTGGTTTATCAATTCTTCATGTCTTACCCGATCGAAAGCCTTGGTATAATCAACAAAGGATAAATATCAATCCTTATTCATTTCGATTGACCTCTCTATGATAGTTCTTAGGATGTATGTGGTGTTAATAGTTCCTTTCCCTTCCACAAATCCACACTGTTCTTCTATTTCTCTTTTGATTCTATTCCTTGTCCTCATCATGATTATTCTTAATAGGATTTTTGTTACATGACTCATCAAACTAATTGTGCGATGGAGTTCGCATTCTATAGCCGCTGTCTTCTTTGGAAGTGCAATGAAAATTGATTTTGACAGATCTTTGGGGATTTTTCCAGTGTCATAAATTTCATTTAGGAGAACTGTTATTTTTTCAATACCAAATTCCTCCAGGGCTTTAATCATCTCTGTAGTAATGTTGTCTGGTTCAAGGGCTTTTCCTGGTTTCATCTTTTTCAGTGCTGCTCTAACTTCATCTTTCATTATGGGTGGTCCTTCAACGTTCTTTCGCATGATGTGTTCTTCGTTTCTGTCATCTTCAAAAAGTTCTTTAATGTACTCTCCCCATCTGTTTAATATTTTGTCTTTTTCCATGATAAACATACCATCTTTCGATTTTAAGCAACCAGTTGATGTGCATGTATTTTTCCCGGGACAATTTCTTCAATTCGTCTGTACATACCCTGAGGATCCGTTTTGTGTCGGTCTTCTGTTTCTTTGCATTTTGTTTTCAGCCAAGCTTTCTTAGCTTCACTGCACCCATTCCTGATTTCTTTGTTTATCTTCCTGTATATCTCCTCGTTTCTCTTTGCCTTCCTCCGTTCCTCCATGAAGCCTAAAATTTCTTTTGTCATCCAGTTCTTTTTTGCTTTTCTATCTAATTCATGGATTTCTTCACAAGCTTTATTTATCGAATTTCTTAACGTTGTCCATTGTTCCTCACTGTCACCAACGTCTTCTAGAGCACCGAATTTGTTTATACTAATGAAAATATATGCGCATAGGCACACGTTCAGCATGATTTTGATACATATATCGTATATAAGTACATTATATGCTTTCTCTTTTTTCTTTCTTTAAAGATTATATGACACACTAAACGTTTGCTGGGCCTTTCGTAACTTCACCAGAGCCCCGTTAACCCGACTTTGTCAACTTCCACCTCTCACAACAGGTGAGAGACTGGGCTTCGTCTGACCAGAATACATCCCCACCAGCTGGTTTAACTAGTATAAGGGAAAAGTTATCTGGATTAAAGTGAGAGGCAGAGCGAGGAAAACCTTGATCGACAAAATGAATGAGACCTTGACATCGCCACAACATTTTTCTTTTTCCGATCTTCCTGCTTACTGCTGACAGTCAAGTCTTTCTCACTTCGACGCCCGTGGTATTTCTTGAGAATAAATAAAGAAGATGATAAAGAAGAAGAAGAAGAAGAAAAAGAAAAAGAAATTAAAGAAGAAGAAGAAGAAGAAGAAATTGAAGAAGAAGAAGAAGAAAAAGAAGAAGAAGAAGAAGATGGTGATGATGATGACGATGATGACGATGATGATGATGATGATGATGACGACGACGACGACGATGACGATGATGATGATAATGATGTTTGCTGTTCTCTGCAATGTTCTTGTATGGCTTGGTGGAAGATCTTGGGTGAGGCTACCAGATTTGATGTGGAAAATTCCTGTTTCTTCCCCCACTCATTTCCCTAGTTTTATTGTATTCTCTGCACTGTCCTCGTCGTCATCATTAATGTTTATGATTGCAACAAAGTCTATTCATGTCACACTTTAAATTTTAAAGTTTTTACAAGGCCTGTTTTACTGAGTGAACAAATCCATTTCGTGGCATAAAGATAGATCTGTGTTTCTTTCTCTTGTTCTTTTAGTTTGTATCTCATCAACATCATCATCTTCATGTATCCTCCTCCTCCTCCTCATCATCATCATCGTCTTCTTCTCCTTCTTTTTCTTCTCCTCCTCCTCCTTCTTCTCATAAACAACGAGCAAGCATTTAAACAAAGAAACAAAGAAAGAAAGGAAAGAGAAAAAGAAAGAAAGTGATATTAGATAATAGAGACATAATCTGATATAATACACTTCATGAGGATAACACGATAATGCAAAATAATAAATGAAATGCGAACAAATGTAGTGAATACATGTAGACGAGTAGGGGCACACAGAAAACTGTAAAAGTCAAAAGTTTGCAATGTACTCAACCAAGGAATGATATTTTTTTATGCATTCTATTTGTCACAAATGCCTAAAATAGTATACTGGCAATTATATGGTCAGTCCTTATATCACATCTAGCGAAACGCTTATCTTCTACAGCCAGCCATAAAACAGAACCTCGCAACGAGTTAATTTAAATGCGTTCGTTTATTGACTGAGCTGACCTGAGGTGGGGTTAAGTCTGAGATCACTATCGATCAGCCACACCCACTTTCATCTTGTTGCGTCTCCGTCAGATCGATCTGTGAAATATTTATGACCCAAAATACGCTTGATATTAATTTTATTTTATGTATCAAAGACAACGAATTGCCAGATGTGTTATTAAAGCAAATGGAAGGCTAATCACAAACGCACAGTGATTAATTCCACGTGCAAATGTTTGGATCGGTAACAGGAACCGCATCACTGAGCATGCGTAGGGTTGGACTATCCGGGCATTTTCACCTCTGAAGTTCGGCAATAATCTCAACATGGCGGCGCAGAGTGAGGGTGGGGGTAAAGACGACATAAAAACACACTTTGTTACCCGTGAAGGACTGTATAAATTGTCAGAGTATTCGAAAGCGACGAGAGTAGCGTACAATGGACAAGCCTTTCCGCCTGTCAAAGTGTCATTTGTGAATGTTGACGATGGTTCCTCTTCTCCAGACAGACTGTGTTTTAATGTTGGCAGGGAACTGTACGTGTATGTTTACAAGGGTGTTCGCAAGGTAATTGCTTCATTTTCAGTGTAACACTTAAACAGACTGTATGTACCGTTATGTTCATGTTTTGTATTGGTTGTGTGTCTGTTTTGAAGTCTAAAAGTCAGTAGGGCCTTTGTAGGAATCCTTGCATCAGTTGTTTGGGCTAGACCTATCACCTGCTTTCAATGTTTGGGCTGCATCTTCCTGATAACCACGATCAGCTAAAGACCGATGTTGTCAGGGTTCTCCCAGTCAGTTTATAACCTAAAGGTAGATGTGCAGTTTAATTATGATCCTTTGAATGGAAACAACACAGAGTAAAGTGGAACCATCCCACCCCACTCCCGTCTCGGTCGTGACGACATGACGCCGTCGGTGCCTTGCAGTTAAAAGTCCTGCTTTTTTCAGTGTTCGTGATGTTACAGAGTAAAAGTACTCTCAGTAACGGTGCTTTATTACGAAGGAAGCTAATGTGTTGTGTGTGTGTGTGTGTGTGGTGTGTGTGTGTGTGTGTGTGTGTGTGTGTGTGGTGTGGTGTGTGTGTTGTCACTGTGTGCGTGCTTACATTTGATGCGTGTGCATGCATGTGTGTGAATGTGCTTGCTGAATGTTTTGAAGGCTGGTTCAGTAAATGTCACAGCTGTTTATGAACCAATACATGAGCATTGATGATGTGCAATTTATGCAGCTGACACAATTGATAGCCAGTTGATTAAGTTGTCTCATTGTTGCCATCACTGCATTATTAACGACAGACTTGTTAAAACTATATATAAAAGTACAGTAATAAATGTAAGTAAGGATTGTTGGTTATAGGGAAGATGCACAAATGACATTCATCAAGGCCACAAAGAAGGGTTGTGATCCACTTATTTGCTGCTGATCTGGGAATCCTCTTATACTTATAGTTATACGTTGTACAGTTATGTTATGTGTTAAACTTGGTGTCATGCCAATGTCAGTGTACATGTTGGCTCAGATTGTGAAATCACAGAATATTTTTTATATCTCAGATTTAAGTTTCACACTTAAATGTCTGTGACAATCTGCAGAAGATCTGTTAAGACAAGTGTTGGCAGGGTTGCTGATATTTGATAGAGCCATGGACTAAAGATCTCAAGCATGGATTATATGGGACATTGGTGAGATAAATGGATAGTATGTTTTCATCTGTTTCTGATGTGTGTGTGTGTGTGTGTGTGTGTGTGTGTGTGTGTGTGTGTGTGTGTGTGTGTGCACGCGCGCACGTACGTGTGTGTGCGTATGTGTTTTATGTTACAGATTTAGATACACATGTCATTGATAAATAGCCTTGAGTGTTCCAGTGACAAAGTGACACAAGAAGATAGGGTAGTCCTGATAATAACTTTTTTCTAGACTTGCCCTGGGAGCAAGTAGATGAAATTTATACATACCCCACACATGCCCACCAATGGGCAACTATTTTATAAGATATTGAGAGAAAAGTAAGAGAATACAAATTACAATACACACATTCAAACAAACAAACAAACATATTTTCAGCAACAGCCCCCCCCCCCACACACACACACACACCACACACCTTCAAACACAACAGAGGCTGCCATCGAGATCCCAGAAGCCAGGAATTTGGGAGCCGTCTCTGGCAGATGAGGACATACTGTCACAGCTGTCTTCATCCTCAGCCACTCCCTCTCCCTCCTTGCTGTACCAAGATCACACCCATTTTCTGTCAGAATCTCCTTAAATGACAAGTAGAGCATTCAGTTCCTGCACACTAAACTTCACCAGATCTTGACTTGCCAAACAGAATGCCTTGTCAAGAAGATTTCTTTTGGTGGACAACATAGGGGCATTGGTCCAACTTCTTTGTCTGCCATTGTGTTATCTGCAAGCGACCGAAAGTGAGAAACTGTTAGCCCCATTCTGATTGCAATTTGCCTTGTGACGGAGCCAATTGTTTTGCAGAGTACATGCATGTATATTGGTATTATTCTTAAAATTTAACTTTACATATTCTGCACGCTTTGGCTGTTGACTGCATGCATAGGAAACACTAAATTCTTTGTGGCAGATGATTAGAAAATATTTGAACTTACCCATTGAGCAGGTCACAGGACTCATCATATGCCTGACACAAATAATTGAACATTTGCCTTGGGCAGTCATACAACCGTTACTTTCCTACCCTGATAAGATATAAAACCTATGTACGCTAGTTAGGACCTAAAGATCTTGCCAATACATAACGCTTATGTGCTTGCTTGGAGCTTATGCCATGATCATTTTGGATTTCTTCTCTCACATGCATCAGTGGTATGATCAGTGCTTTTGGAATGCATTCAAAGCTTGACTGATGAGATGTTTTTCTTGAGAAACTGAAATGGAAACTAACATAATTTTGATGGTGACAGACGTATGGTGGAATTTTTTCTGTGCTAATTCTCAATCAATGTCATCCTCCAGCTTTGGTCAATTTCAGGTGTATGGATGTGAATTAGTAATGTGTTGCCTGTCACTTGATGTAATATTTTTTTTCAGCAAATGAAATAGTTCTAGTAATGGTAATGTTTTGGTTTTTACTGTGTGTGGTTCTTAATCCTTTTACCCCCACACCATATTTGCCAGCTGCAAAACTTAACCCTTTCACTTCTTCCCCCTATCCACCGGATCCCTGCAGGGAACTGATGAGGGAGTGAAATGATTTAGTTTTTGCTTTGTTGTCATGGCTGACATTGTGGGATGCTGATGGATCGGGTGAGAGTCAGTTAACACTTTATTGTCAGCACGACCACTGAACATATGTTGTTGTGATGTTGCCTCAATCGAGTTGAACACTAGAAACATGGCTGACTACAACTCCTCTGACCAAACTCCATGGCAGCAGCAAGAAGGAGAAAAACGGCCACATTCACTGCCAGATGTGGCTTGACCATGTAGACTGCGAAAGAAGGAAGAAGAAGATTGTCTGCATTACTCTTTTCACAAATTTCAAAATTAAGCTCTGTTGACTTCTTTGTTCATGTCAGAGTTTAATGTAGTCTGTTGTCTAAGAGACCTTTTCTTGTTGTTCCTTCTTTCCTTTTGCAGTTGGCTTAAATTACATGTTATTGTTGGAGTGGTGCTGGATTTTCAGACCTGCTATATGCTTTGCTTTCAGCACAGCATTCTATATCTAAGCGTATTCTACTGCATTATTACACTGATGTTCAAGTCTTCATGCTTACTTAGAAAAAAAATCAAGCATAGTGTGTGAGTGTGTGTGTGTGTGTGTTTGTGTAATGTTTGACCATAATGCTGACTATAGGCCTACAACATATATTTGCAAGGTCATGTTCAAAAACAAAATTGGCCTAATTATGTTGCAAACGATCACATTTCTTATTCATTCTGCCATAAATTTGGCTTATTCACAGTGAGCCAGTTAAAATCCGGCTTGTTAGTGAAACTGGTGCTATTGTGAAGTACGGTTATTCTATTAAAAACTTATCTTGTCAATATGAAAGAAGTCAACAGGAATCCCTTGGTGCAGTTGTGAAGTGTGGTTTTCTCTTAAAAACTTCATCATGTGAACACGAAAAGTCAACAGGAATCCATCATGTATCAAGAAAATGGCAAAACCATTCAGAATCAAACAAATTGAAAAATGCAGTAATGATGCAGTATCAGGAGGTGGACCTCTACACAGATGTGCACCCTGTTATATCTCACATGTCGTTTTCCACACTCACCTTTGCCTGCGTGCTACTCTTGATCGTTAATGAAGGTTGACACTAATGACAGTCTGGATCTTTCAGTTAAAACCAGTCGTAATAAATCGATGGTGATCAGTTCGTGAAACTAAGAATTACTGGACTAGAGCAGGGAAGTTACTGAGCTTATGCAAGTAGTAAAGAAACTTGAGAGAGCTGAATGAAGTCTGTACCCTACAGGCTGTACTGTCAACTCTTTGATTTAAATAGTTTGATTGGTTTTTGACTTTAAGAGCACGTCCCTTTGGCTGACTACATCTTGATTGATGAGGCTTTCCATGTTTTGGTCTTGTTTTTGCCCTTGGAAATCATAATTGGGAGATGTTTGAGTTGATACAAAGTATCATTATTAATAATTATCATTTTTAATTATGTATGGATTTGCCAGTGAAATTTCTGAACTTGCTGAGTTACAGAGTGTTAATTTTGAATCAGTGAATTTCCAGACTTGCAACCAATGTTGTCTTAATTTTATAATTTTTTTTATCAGTGTTTACTGTCAGTTAATGAACTGTATGCTGAAAGGATGTGAAGTTTAGATGTCGCTGTCTGGTTTCTTCAGTTTGCTTTGACTATTTAAGCAGAGCACTTTTTGTTTCTAGTCCTTCATTTGTTGGATGTGAGTGAATGATTATTTTGAATCATTGCTATTTAATGAATGATGTGGAAGTATAAGGGTGATATTTTAAAGTTATTTATGATTTGTTTGGTTGTATTTTCACATGAAGGCTGCAGACATGAGCAAGCCCATTGACAAGCGGATCTACAAAGGGACGTTACCCACCTGCCATGATTTTAATGCAACAGTAGTGTCCCCTGACAGTGTACTGCTACTCGTGGGCTTCACAGCAGGCCAGGTTCAGCTGATTGACCCCATCAAGAAAGAAATCAGCAAACTGTATAATGAAGAAGTGAGTGTTGGAATATGTAATGTATACTTGCATAGATCTGCAAACTCCACAGTGATGTGAATGGCAATAACAGTGTAAGTCATGGTATTTTTAGAAATTTAGTAACCCTGGATAAATCTGCATCTAATCATAGGCATGGTTAAGACGAAAGGCTGCTATGTGGAAATTCTTTGCCAGAAATTTCCTCTTTTCTGTCACTCTTTGTTTCTGCCTTGCTCCTTTGCTTTCTGCCATCTTTTCCTATCTGCAGATTGCCGGTCCACTCACATGTACATGTTCTACATAGCTTTACATACATTCTCTTAGGATTGATAATTGGAGTCCATGTATCAACTGCGTTTTTGTCTTCAAGAAAATGTGATGTGCAGAAGCAGTTTTTGATCAATTAGGCCAGTTTTTGGTGTTGTTAGGTACATTTTGAAAATGCATTTCTATTCAGATGTGTTTTTTTCAAACCACCTGGTGATGAATAGAGCTGAATGGTCAACACCAGGGGCATATTCTCAGATAATGTGTGCAAATACGTTGATATGTATACTTAATTTTATTTCTCCAGGTGGCTTTTTTTGTCAGGATCAATGAGATTTTGTGTGTGTTTTGAGATGATTCTAGCCCTGTTACTGCTCTGCATAGTTGGCTGGGCTTTTAACATTAATAATAATGGAAAAAAGGGGCAGCTAGGTGTGTCACATGCTGTGCCATCTCATTGCTATGCTATGGGGATGTGAGTATGCACAAATGAATAATAATGCTGTGTCATTCAACTTGCTCATCGGTTCAGTTACGAGGCAGAACGCTGTGTCAGAAAAACGGAGCCTGAGATTTCTGTGTCAGATAAACAGAGTGAGATAAGTAATCACTTTGCAAGCTGAGGTATTATAAAACAAATAGACAAAAAAACACACACACAAAACACACACACACACACAAAATCAGCAGAGACAAAAAAAGAAAGAAAAAGAAAAAAAAGAATGAGATTAAAGTGGAGAGTGAAAAAGACTTGGGGAAAACTCTCATTCAGGCTGGTAATGAACAAATTGGAGCAAATTGTCACCACATTGATACATTATTTACATGTATTGTCTTTAATTTGTGTAAATGTTATTTTTTGAGGTATGAAGGCGTTAAACAAAACAAGTGGGAATCATTGACAGAGCTATCTTAGGCTGGAATTCCCTGAAATACCAGTTTGTTTATTAGCTGTGGTATTACTATTACTCACCATAGAGTGCAGTGATGATTGCCTTCACCAGTGTGCTAGCAGATGGGGATACAACATTCACATTGTCATTGAAACAGATAATTTAAATTGACTTCACTGTCATGAAGGTGATGTGTCAAGACTTATCACCGATTTTTGGGAGGAGAGTAAATGCTTTTATGTGAATGATGCTTGCAATTTTTTCATCTGAAGCTAACACCGAAAAGGCTACCATCATGCGAGATGGTATACAGATGTATGATCTTGGTTAATTTTTGGTTGTGTAATTGTGTTAATTTCGTTTCCCTGTAGACTTGCTTTCAAGTTCCTTGTTGTGCAATACTGACATTAGTTTTGATGTCATTCGATGGATAAACTTGACATTCTTGGCTGGAAACTGAAGAGACTAGTTTTTAAAAATCAATATTTCGATCTCTGAATGCAGCATGGGGGCATTGAGATCATTTGGTGTGTCATTTTTTTTTTTATCATTAATTTAAATAAGTTGAACAGTGGGCAGCAATGACAGATAGTAAGTCTTCATAAAAGATTGATAGAGAAAGAACTGGCTGGTGCTGGCAGATTTTAATAAAGTTTTGAATTATCTAACTTCAGCAATAGAGGAACAACTGATTGGCAGATTTTGACACATTTTTGAATGTTCTAACTTCAGCATGCCTGATCTGCTTCTGCTTAATCCACAGTCAACACACTGTTTGCATACTGAGTGATGAAACGATGATCATGAAGTTGATGTGACTAAATGATGATGATGGGATGAAATGATGAAGATGATGTGGTCATATGGTGATGTGATTGTAGGATGAAATAATATTGTGACATTTGCAGAATTTGGGAAAAAAAAAAAAGTCTGGACCAAAGACAGAGCACTAAATGTCAGCATGAAACAATAACTGATTAGAGAAAGTGATAACAATAACAAAATGACATAGAAGTTGTTTTTTTCCTTCAAATATGTTGTATCAGATATGTAAAGATGGGTGGATCAGCTATTGCAGAGGCTGATATTAAAAGCAGGTTGATTTGTGATTTGGTAATGTAATAATAATTACTGAATGTATTAACAGAATCTTATCAACAAGATCAGGGCTGATCAACAAGACCAAGGCTGACATTTGATTAATTAAACATATTTCAAATGATAAACAAGGTCAAAGTGATGTATCATAGTATACATAGTTTGATAGACAAGACCAGTCGGTATTAGTTTATGATATCAGTTGCAATGCTGTATATGAAAAATATCTTTATTTTTGACATGTTAGCTTTTTCTGAGAGTTTATAATTCACATCTTCATATAGATCCTAAAACTAAAAGTGAAAGTTCTGTCTGTAGATTTTTTTTTTATTTACAAATAATCACTGTGCAGTTTTTCGAGGAATAAGTGACAGACAGTACAGTTCTAGGATGCCATACTAATTGCTATGCAAAGTACAGTTTTTCAAGGAATAAGTGACAGTTCGAGGATGCCATACTATCTGCTATGCAAAGTACAGGTTTTCAAGAAATAAGTGACAGTTCTAGGATGGCATGCCTATGCATGAACCAAGGTTACTTGGGGAGTACCTTCCCACAAATGCCTGGTTTGGTTTTTCTTTGTTTAAATCCTATGAATCCAAAGCTCAGCAAAACTTGAGAATACTTACTGAAATCCATATGAGTTGGTGGAAGAGGCAGGTCAGTGTAAATGCCATCCAGAGAACTTTGTGTGATCCAATATTCTTACCTACCAGAGTGGTGGTTGCTTTGACAAACATCAGGACAGCCTGAGACATAGCATGGCCCTAGTACTTTGGAAAGAGTCTGATGGAGTATGATTATGCGTGTGATGAGAGCCTGTGGCACCACAGGCATGGAGTTGGCAAATGGTGTTTGGTAGGCTTGTGCACATTGTTCTGTGTTCTTCTGAAAGGGATGTAGGGGGCTCTGGATAAGGGTAGTGCCTTTGTTTTTTGGCAGCTGCATCCTACTGGTAGGATGTCAGAAATACTGATTCCCATCTATCTCCTACGTCTTTCATGGTTGGCACCAAGTGCCACATCTTGTTACACTGCCTCAGCTAGCAGGCTAAACAACTTGAAGGGGTGATGTTAACATTACATCACTGGTAGATGAACTTTTTCAAAGAAGTCAGTGACCAGAGTGGAGGGGCTTCAAGTTGTTCAATGGCCTCCTCTTCATCAAGTTCATGACTAGGACATGCCACCTGGTTGGAGAGAGGTTGACAACTTGGGTCAAGGATCACATGCCTATCAGGCTGAGTGTACTGTAGTTCAGTATCCAGTGTGTGTGTGTGTGTGTGTGTGTGGTGTGTGTGTGTGTGTGTGTGTGTGTGTGTGTGTGTGTGTGTGTGTGTGTGTGTGTGTAGTTGGGAGGATGACAGTTTTGGTCAAGGGTCACATGCCTAACAGGCTGAGTGTTCCCCAGCTCAGCATCCTTTGTGTGTGTGTGTGTGTGTGTGTGTGTGTGTGTGTGTGTGTGTATGTGTGTGTGTGTGTGTGTGTGTGTGTGTGTGTAGGTGAGACGGAGAGGATGACAGCTTGGATCACAGGTCCTGCCTAACAGGCTGAGTGTATTTTGGTTCAGCATTTTGTATGTGTGTATATGAGTGTGTGTGTGAGAGAGAGAGATATATAGTATGACAGCTTGGGTCAAGGATCACACGCTTAGCAGGTTGAGTGTACTTTAGCTCAGCATTGTGTGTGTATATATATGTGTTTGTGTATGCACATGCATTGTTTGTTCTGTTCCTGTACAGTGCATAGATTGCTTTTGACATGGACCGTTTGCACTGTATAACTATAAGTGAAAGTGTCATTATTAATTTAGGTGGAAGTTATTGCATTACCCTTTTTAGTGTGGAAATTCTGATTGTATATTTTACTTCAAAACTGATGAGTTATGTAGACAGAAACAAGTTGATTCACTTTCATATAAGTCAGTAATTACGTTGAAAATACAGAGGTCGCTACTAGTACTGCTACAAGAACAGGATGATATATATTATATAGCATTTGACATATTTTATGTTGAATTATAAATTGTACAGGTTGACAAAGATTAGACAATTGATTTGTTTTATCACATTTAATATTTGTGTTACAGAGGTTGATAGACAAGACGAAGGTGACATGCATCAAATGGATCCCAGGGTCTCACAACCAGTTCTTGGTATCACACGGCAGTGGCCAGTTATACCTGTACAATGAGGAGCTGCCCTGCGGCCAAACACCCCCAACTACCAGCCCTTCAAGCAGGGAGAAGGCTTCTCCATCTTTACCTGCAAAACCAAGAGTACACGTAATCCTCTGTACCGCTGGGTCATAGGTGCGGGTGCCATCAACGAGTTTGCATTCTCTCCATGCTTTCGCTACTTGGCAGTGGTGGGGCAGGATGGGTATTTGCGTGTGTTTCATTACAATACCATGGAATTGCTAGGGACAATGAAAAGCTACTTTGGGGGTCTGTTGTGTGTGTGCTGGTCACCGGATGGCAAGTACATTGTGACAGGTGGGGAGGATGACCTTGTGACAGTCTGGTCTTTCCACGAAAAGCGGGTGGTGTGTCGGGGACACGGACACAAGTCGTGGGTCAATATGGTGTCGTTTGATGTGCACACCTGTTTAGTCTGTGATGATGAAAACTGTGAATTTATCTCGAGGGATGCGGTGGAGTCCTCCCCCAGCCCACGAACAAACATTCCTGCGCAGGCCAAGGCCAATCACGTCAGCAGCTGTGATAGTAAAGAGAGTGGAAACAGTAGTACTAGTAAAAGTGGAGACACACATCCGGACTCCTCGCAACTCAATGGGTCCCATATGAACTCCAATCATAACTCTACTGTGGAGAAAACTGCGTCGCCCATGCATTACACGACGTATCGTTTTGGTTCTGTGGGTCAGGATACAGAGATGTGTTTGTGGGAATTGACGGAAGACATTGTGAGACAACCGGTCAAGCCACGCACCTCCACCACCCTGGGATCTCATGCCAGCGGGGGTGCCGTCCCACGCTCCAGCAGTCTACCCAACAACACAGGAAAACTGAACTGTGTAGGCAACGATGTGACACACTCTTCGGGAAGCTCAGCAAGCACTGTCACCAACTCAGTCATCAGCGCGACCACAAAGTTTGCCACGCTGTCTGTTGCAGACCGCAAAGAGAGCCAGGATAAGAAGGAGCATAAACGCAACTTCAGCTTGGCCAGTCGCAACAGCGACCGTGTGGGACTGTTGTCCAAGTCCAATCACGTGAAACTATTGGACGACTCTGTGAAACTGTATGGGACACCGGCCTGCCCCAGGCTGGAAGAGGTGGCTATGCTAGAGCCCCTGGTGTGTAAAAAGGTGGCACATGAACGGTTAACCTGTATAGTGTTTCGGGAGGAGTGCATCGTCACCGCCTGTCAGGAAGGCCTTGTCTATACGTGGGCACGTCCAGGCAGTGTAGTAAGTATACAGTCTGAGTACCACTTCCAGAAATACCATAGATTTTCACAGGGAGGCTGAGATGTTTAGATTTTTGGGGAGTTTTAGGAGTGTACCCTGCATGTATGTGACTATATATACATAATGTATTGGTGTGTGTATGTTTGTGTGTGTGTGTGTGTGTGTGTGTGTGTGTGTGTGTATGTGTGTGCAGACCTGCCAACCAGTACGATTTTGGCGTATTATTTTACGATCATAATTAAATAATACTAAATTACGATCGAGTAAAAAATGATACGATGCAAAAAAACAAAAACAAAAAAAAAAACGATTATAGGTCTAGTAGTGACTTTGAGCCGAGAGCGCCACTGAGAAGACAATCACGATCGGTAAACAAGTGGACTATGGGCGCAGCCATGTTTGTTATTATAAATGAGAATCTCGTCAAACGAGAGTCTCGTACTGGGTCAACCGAAAGTCTCGTACCGACTGTGAGACTTCCGTTTTTGCAAAAAGAAAATGGCGACACGAGGTAGACCGCGTGGTAGTGGCAAAGGAAAACGTGGTGGTGAAGCTGCTTTGGGCACCGGCAGTGAAAGTGTACAGAAAAAGGCAAAAAGAGAACAAAAGTTCATCCAGTCGTACTCACAAGAGTACCCATGCATCACTGCATCGAAAGTGGGAAGCACATATGCAAGGTGCAGTGCTTGTGAGTTCGATTTTCTAGTTTCGCATGGCGGGATCGACGATGTAAAAAAGCACATGACTTCGTTGAGGCACATTGCAAAGGCATCAGCCTTAAGAAACACCTCTTCTCTTGTTGATTATATTCAAAGAACTGAAGATACTGATCTCCAGCCCATTCATGCAGAGGCATATTTCACGGCGTTTTTGGTGGAACACAACGTGCCACTTTCAGCCTCTGACCATGCTGGACAGTTGTTTAAGAAGATGTTTCCTGACAGCAACATAGCAGATACCTACAGTTCTGCAAGAACAAAAACCACATCCATTGTGAAGGAATGTGCTGAAGATAGTAAGGCTGAACTTGTGCAGTGCATGAAGGGACCCTTTGTGTTAGGTACTGATGGTAGTCAGGAGGGGGAAGACAAGTTCTTTCCCATTGTTGTGAGAGCTGTGGATCCCCATGGAACTATCAAAACTGAACTGCTCAGTGTCCCCTCATGTGAGACGTCAGCCACTGGAGAACACATCTTTCAGTTGTTGGACTCTGAGCTAAGGGCTTACCAGATAGACTGGAGGAACTGCCTGGCATTTGTAACCGACAATGCCAATGTCATGATTGGGGTCAACAAAGGTGTCATCTCGTTCATCAGAGACAAGCATCCAGAGACCTTCTTGGCCAGATGTGTATGCCATCTCCTTAGTCTGATCCTTAGTCTGACTGTGAAGAAAGCCATGAAGAGTCTAGCAAGTTTGACCTTGATGACACAATGCGTCAACTGGCCTGGTATTTCTCCAAGAGCACTGGCAGACAGCAACGCCTGAAGCAGATCCAGAAGGAACTAGGCTTGCCAGAGCACAAGGTTGTTGAGCATGTTCCCACCCGATGGCTCTCTCTTGGGGCTGCCTTGGACAGAGCAGTTGAGCAGTGGAACGCTTTGGACAAATTCTTCAAGGAAGAATGCAGTGTGAAGACATCACATGCTTCAAGTACATCTAGTTCTGACCCACCTATGAGGCAAAAACTCGGGGATTTCTTCCGGCGCAAGACCACCAAATTGTATGTCTTGTTCTATGCAACAGTCTTGGAGGTGTTCAACCAAGTCAACAAACTTGAACAGACCGACAGCGCCAGAATCCATCTGATCAAGAGAGACATGGAACGACTGTACAGACGCCTGCTTGTCAGTTATCTGAAGCCAGCTGCTCTGAACAATGGGGCCCTGATGGATGTGGACTTCAAATCCTCATACAACATGAAGCGTGATGAAGACATCTTCATTGGTAGCACCACCCGAGAACACCTGGACTGTGTGGAAAGTAAGCAGCAGCAGATCTTCATGGAGAATGTGAAGACATTCTACAAGGAGGCATGCAAGTACATGAAAGAGAAGCTGAACCCGGCCGAGGAAACTCTATGGAAACATGCAGAGCTTGCGGATGTGAACCTGCAGAAGTCAGTTCAAGCATCTTCTTTGAAATACTTCTTGAAGAAGTTCCCATGCACTCTGCCACCTAACACAACCCCTGATGAGCTGGAGGGAGAGTTTCTGGAGTACCAGGCAGCAGAACTTCCACCTGTGGTGTTGAACCAGCCATCAGCAGAACTGCAGTGGAAGGAGATTGGTGCCATGAAAGATCACAATGGTGCCACTAGACTGAAACATCTGTCCCAGTTCATGCTGTCAATTCTCCTCATCCCTGTGTCCAACTGTGGGTGTGAGAGAATCTTCAGTCAAGTGCGAAGAAACAAGACTGACTTTCGGGGATCCATAGGGGCAAAGACATTGGATGCTCTCATGGTTCTGAAGTCCAAGAAAGGGGGCCCATGCTACAAAGCAGTGTTCTCTGATGAGCTCTTGAAAAAGTGCAAGTCAGCTACCAAAAGGCAGCACACTGAGCACAGTGCAACAAGCTCTACCGACACAACTCAGTAACTTTCAAAGTGTGCCTTGTTGGCTTCAAATTGTCATTTTGACAATGCAGTTTGTAGCGAAGCAGACATTAGAATTTATGTTTTTTGAGTGAATCATATGTGATTGTGCCTCAGTGGAGACAGACACTGGAACTCATAGTGATCAATATATGTGGAAAACAGACACTTGAACTCAGAATTTGTGATGCATGTGAAAAAAGACATTAGAAGTGATACATGTGAAAATATGTGTTCCTGGAGCCACAAATGACGAGACGAATCTACTTTATAATGAGGTATATAATTCTTTGTATACTTGGAATACTACTGTTTTTGAAAAAATACTTTAAAAAATTTATAAAGGTACTATTGCAGGCTTAGAGGGGTTGGCAGGTCTGTGTGTGTGTAAATCTCTGAATGGACAGAGTTAACATAGCACAGGTTTGACAAAGTTCATTTCAGTGTTCATGTATAGCACATTGAATTAGTATTGTACTGTGGATTAGTTTTCTATTAATGTTCTTCAGCAGAATTATAATATTAACTATAATTTTTTTATATTTTCATGTATCGTATAATTGATTGGTGTATCGTACAGTTGATTGGTGTATTTACTGTTAATGTTATTCAGCAGAAATATATAGCAATTGAAAACCCCTCCCATGTTATCAGAATCTGTATTTAATTATCTTTCTGTTGCAGGTCCATGATGGTATTGATTGAGAGCACAGGAGGAATCCCTGGTTAGGACGGCTTTACCATGTGACATGACGGAGGACTATACGGGGTGTCACTCTTCTCAGAACAGTGTTGGCAGTGAATGGAATATAGTTGTGTTTTCAGTCTTTTCCCCATCTCCTGTTTTCACGCTCCTAGCTATGACATCATGGAAACTGCAGATCTGTTCTCTGCACCCAGCAGTCTCATCATTATCTTCCTCATCCCTGAGATGTCCTCCATGATCGGCATGGCTATGAGCAACATGAACCGAATTCCGTGGCAGGGGTCTTCCTGTTAAGTATGGGTAATGAAGATTGCTTCATTTCTGTGGCTATAACAGGAGTCCTGTTGCTGTCAGTGTGGGTAATGAAAGTGTCTGAGCTGTACATTGACAGAAGTTATCTCCCGTGGTATGTTTGAAAGGGGATCTTTATGTTGCGATACAGGATTGGGAAGTGAAAGTGTGTTGGCTATATATGTATTTGTTGCTGCCCTGCATGCCGTTGGCAGAGAGAGTGCTCAGTAACTTTTAATTAGAGGGCTGTAGGTATCCCAGACAGGCTTGGGAAAGGAAAATTATGTGTGCTGCATGTATCCAAGACTGACTGAGGCACGATGTCCCTTCTGTTTGTGCAGAGTTCTTTTGGTGTTGGCTGGTTCATTCTGCTCTCTGCCACAGTCACAGAATGATGGATCACCATGAGATAACAACACAGGAAAACTGAACTGTGTAGGCAACGATGGATGTGGCATTACATCACAGTTGACGTGTGTATGTGGTGTGTATGGCCCAGTGGTTAAAGCACCTGCCTGGGATGTGAGAAATCCAGGTTTGAATAATGGATTGGACAGGGGTTTTACTCCCCTCCATGAAATTTTAAGTGTCTGGGTACTAAGTCTTTTGGATGAGACAATAAACCAAGGTCCCATATGCAGCACGCGCTCTGTGCACATTAAAGATCTCACGGCAACAAAGGAATTGTCCCTGATAAAATTCTGTCCAAAAAAATTCAGAACACTTTTATAGGTAAACAGATACATATTTACACAGAAAACAGAAAAAAAGGTGGCACTGCACTATGGTGATGCGCTCTGAGTGGTGGCCAGGACAGGCTGATTTTCACACGATAAATCCATTGTGACAAGAAAGAAAGAAATACATAAGTATGCATATTTGTACTTACAGCTCACAATCAGCCTTTAAACAATATAATAATCTTAATTTGATGAATCCTCTATATTCATATGGCTTCTAATGGTTTGAAATATCACATAAAGTTCAAGCAGTTTGCATCACATAAAAATTTTTGCAGGCAAGGGGTGGGAGGGGTGTGTTGTGAAGGGTGTGGGAGGTGGGGTAAAAATAGGTGTTGTATTATTGAGTTTGAAGTGACTTGAGTTTGTCATTTTCATAATGACCTGCTTTTTGAGTAATTTGTTCATTCGGCCTTTCATATTTGGCCATCTGCCACAACATGTAGTTTTCTCTCATATCTGTTCTGATTATACACTTTGTATCATATTTTACACATATAGATGAAATTATTTTATAAATGATAGAAACGAAATATATTCTTGAAATACACAGATTTATGGAATGTTAAGGTTTTGAAATAAATTTTCTGAACTACATAAATTTCCCCAAATGACCTAAGCAGTAGCCGGCTATGCTTACAAAACATTACATGTACCGTGTCTCAGCAAAAAATTCTAATATGTAATAACACTATAAGTACACTGTGATTTGGAGACATTGCTCATTGCTGGCTTGGTGTTGATATTCCATGATGTATTGTCCCCAGTAATTTTTGTTCCAGGCAACAGTCCTTGGTATTTTCTGTAGATCCATCTAAAACCGCTTTCATACTTTTTACTGCACATAAATCTGAGCTATTTCTAACTATTTCTCATCCAGTCTACTGTATAACATATACAATTAAAGATTTTTGTTAGTTGAAAAGTACACAAAATTTGTAATACTTGGCTTGCAACTGATATTATTTTTTATTCAATTAAGCCACTATAGAAAATGTACAGCTTACCTATACTTTTTTATTTGATGAATTGTTTATTGACTAATAATGCTCTGGAGGGATCCATATATACATGTGCATGCATGCAAACCATCCATGTTCTGTAGAAATAGTTTGTAGTGGACCCAGAGGATTATCATATATGGCTTTTTAGTTTACTGGATGGGATATGAGTATGTTTTATGACCATTGTTTTGTGACGCCTATATGGCTGAAACAAGAAAACTCTCAGCATGATATGAGTATGATAGTTTTTTTTTTGTTTTGATACAGATTGTAGATCATAGGACTCTAAAATATCCATACGACATATTGTGGGTGTGTATTAGAATACTGGAGGGAAATGGCAACAAAAGTAAGCAAACTTTGCATGTTGAATAGAGTTGAAAAAAATGTGTGACGTAGGTAAAGAAATTGTATTAAAGCACTGGAGAAAAAAATGGCCTTGAAACTGGATTAATAGATTTTACAAAGTACTGAAGGACAGTGGCAAAAAAATATATTGAATAAATTGCACATAGTACTACAGAAAAATGGCAAAAAAGTAAACTTGTGTTTGAAATGGACTGTTGGAAAGAGTATGGGAATTTCTGTAAAGAATCTGAATCAGTGAATGCAGCCTCAGTTCTACTCTCATGCTCTTAATTGTCATGCTTGGCCAGTTTGTGGATAAATTCAGTACTGATGTCTGATGTTTGGTGATGCTGTAGTTTCAGTGCTCAATTGCAGTTTAGCATAAAGGGGAACTTATCTGTCATACATTTTTCTTTTTAGATTCGTAAATGTAGCTCATAGGACCTGAAATTATGCTACACTTTTATGTCAACAGGTAAAATTAGGAAAAGAATTGGATGCTGATATTTGATTTATTATGGATTTTGAACAAGTAAGATAACTCCAATGTGATAAGTAAGTGGTCAAAGAAAAAAAAAAGCTTTGTCAGTGCCAGACCTGATTTTTGTTTGAATATCATGGTTTTAGGTGAAATTTCATGAATATACTCAAGAATTTACACTCAAGAATATGTTGTAACACAGAGACTTTGTTTGTCCATTTGGCTAGATAGTCTTTTGCTGCATAAGTCATGCAAAGCTGTTCCAAATTTAGCATATTATATATATATCTTGAAGTATTATGAAATACACAAGTGAAATTTTAAATACTTCAGTCTGTAATCTAGCACAACACTCGAAACCTATCCTGGCATTAGCAGGCAGGAACCGCACAGCTTGGAATCTTCTGTCAGAATATGTTAGATCTAGGGCTAAGTGTCCAACTGATGTATTAATTTTAAATGATATAAGCTATGAAGTGAACACAAGAACAGCTTAGATTTTTCTCAGAAGGTGTGAAATCTTGTATGTCACAGATAATTGATATGTTAAATAGTGTACATTCTGAAGTCTACAGTGTGGTTGAGAATTTGCCAGATTATGAGATCTTGAGCTTAAAATAATCTCTTCATAATTACAGTGTAAGTGCGTTTTAAGTTTGATAGCCTTCATTGTTAAAATGCTCAACTCTTCAAATCTTCTGTGTACATGAAAATGAAAGAAAATTGGTACAAAGCTATTGAATTGACAACTGATTTTGACAATTGATGTTGACAAGAAACTTTCTGTGGTAGAGAAATATTGCAGATACTGGATAAGATCAGGTAAAACGCTGAGATATCTTGTATGATAAGATTTGTATCATGAAACCTGTCCACAGAAACTAATGCCTCCAGAGGAAATCTAAGAGATGTTATAATGGAAATTCCTTGAAGAAATTGAACAGATGCTGAACGCATACTGCCACCAACTTACCACCAAACACTTACAGAGCTCTACAAGATCTCCCAGATCAGTATATGTACAGATCATCAAGCGTGCACATTAAAGAACTTCTTTGGTGGCAACTTGAAATGGAAACTTGAAAATGCTCAACGTACGTACACATGGAACTTGGAAGAGAAAATAGGTAGACTTCAGAAGTGTAACACCTGCACAGTGTGGGACAAACAGTATGCATACACTCATCTGAGAAACCATTGCTGTGAACACGTGAAGGGGGATGCACACAGATCTATTCTCAGTCGTGCCTCGGTTTCAGTCCGCTGTTTTTGTGCATGTATTTGAATTGTTTTGGTAGTGCAGGACATCTTGTTTATTTTGCCACCCAGACCCATTTTCCTCATTTCCCATTGTCAGTGTTACCAGTCACTGGATAAATGGATGTCAGTTCAGTGTTACTACTAATAGTACTACTACTAGTATTAGTCTGAGCTGGAGAAATATCCTCAAAACATTAATGCAGTTTTGTACCACATTATGATGTTCAGTAACAACCAGCATAGCAAACCATACAGTTTTTAGATTCCTTTGACTGTATACATATTCTCACTTCTTTTTTTTATTTTAATTCATTCAGATGGCCATTACATGTTTCGTTTTTATGGAAAGCATTAGCAGGAACATACGATAGTTTACTGACATTGGAACAGAATATTGAAAATCATATTTCAGAAGGGCTCAGCAACAAACAATATATATCAGATATATATATATGCTTGATGTTTGTTAATGATGAGTTGTGCATTGAGTCTAACTCTAAGTAGCTTGTTTTGAAATTTGAGATTTATCTTCAGATATTGAACATGAAAACTGAATTCATCCAATCTGTTGTTCTGGAGTAATGTAGTTTGGAACTTTTGTGTTCATTCACTGTTTTCCCATGCCTTCATACTTGTCAGCCATGATTTCAATACCTCAATCCATTTTTGAGGAATATAGGATGATAACAATACAAAACATGGAGTGAAAACTAGGATAAAATTAAAAGTAATGCAGAGCATGAAGTATAGGAAAAGACTTGTCTATAGCTTCTGTTATGATTTTTGTTGTTGTACATTGTGTGTGTGTGTGATAGAGAAAGAGAGAGAGAGAGAGAGGACTCTGTGTGTGTGTGTGTGGTGCGTGTGTGCATGCGTGCATGTGTGCACACGCGCGTGTGTGTGTGTATGTGAAAACTAGTTCTTGTGCATGCATGCTCTGATGTTTGATAATTTATTCAGATCAAGTCATTTTGTAATGAAGGGTTTTGTTTATGAAAGTTTGCTGATCATTCTGTTTGTGGAAGTTTGCTGATCTATGAATGTGATACTGGGACAATCGATGAAGATGTAAAAGACCAAGAAAGAATGTGTACTGTGTTCACCCTGCTTTCTCATTTTTAGTCGCATTTGATATGCAAACATGTCTTTGGAACAACAACTTTACGATAGAGTGGGAAGCCAAAAGTGTTGGACAGTTTCACTGGATCGTTGCTTATGTGTTCTCCCCTTTGGTTGGGGTTGTTCCGTTTCTGAGTGGGCTTTGAGGATTGCCACCTTTTCTATTTGATTGATCTGCTATTTTTTATGATTTGGTTTTTGAATCTTCCTGTTCAAAAGAAAAACAAAAGATTATAGACTGGAGTGTGTGTGTGTGTGTGTGTGGTGCGTGCGTGTGCGTGCGTGCGTGCATGCGTGCGTGCGTGTGTGTGGAGGTAGAACTAAATGTGTGAAAAAGATTTTCTCAGCTATTTATGAGTAGACCTTTGACCAAATTTCCTGTAACGGCTGTGGATTGTTGAGGATCACAAAAGCGTAAGTTTGGGAGGTCAAGACTCAAGGTCATATGGACCAAACTTGTTCTTAAGTCAGCACTTTTTGAGGAAAAGTGCGATATGTGGGCTACTCCTTATCAGGAAAGTCTGACAGTATTTAACATCTGTTTTCATTGTTATGACTGTCTGCTGTTGTCCTCAGTGAACATCAAGTCTTGTTTCAGTTGGTGGTTCTTCAAGGTCACAATGACTTAAGAAATATGAAATCAGGATTTTCTATGATTTTTGTAAGAAAATGGAGATTGTTACAATGGCTTGACCATGTTTTTTTTCTTTATATTTATTTCGTGCTTTTTCATACTTTTTGTTACTGCTTTTAGTTTTACTGACTAGCAGACAATTTGCAAGTCTATAGGAGGTATTTTTCCTTAGAAAGTCTCCCTATGCAATTCTAGAGGTTCTTGCTAAATTGTAATTGTGTACTCTGATACCCTGGTAGTAAGATTGTAAACCCTTTGATGGGCACCAGCTGTCTCTTCAGTGTTTAGTGTTATTATTTGTCCATGTGGCTTTTTGATTTTGTATTTTGTTTACAAGGTGTTTGTTGCTGTATTTAAATCTCTAGGTGATAAATCAGTTTGACTACTTGGAGCGTCAGCTTTGTCTTTATGAGAGTGCAGTTGAATGTCTAGGCGATTAAGTGATTGTTGTATGTGTGCATGATTGAGTTTTGAGTTTATTCAAGACGGACTCATTATGTATGGATATTTCTCTGCTCAATCTGCCAGCTAGCAGGCCTCTTGAGCCTCCACAAAATTGTATACATTTGCATGGTCTTGAAATGATATGAGGGATGGGATTGCGGAACAGGATCTATGGAACACAAACTGGCACCATCAGAATGATAGGAGCAGGGCATTAACACTGAACAGCTACAGCCGTTAGTGGTGGAAATACCTTGGTGATGCAACATTCTTGAATACTTTACAAAATTGGAGGGGAAAAGTATTCAGCTAACTAAAAATAAGATACATATTTTTGTCAGGTTTGAAACTGTTGTGTTTCAGATAATTATTTCTCAAGTTTGTAACTTGCATTTTATACTGACAGTGTAATGTTGAAAATGGTATCCATCAGAGTGTATAGAAATTATTTTTTTCACAAGATGCGTAACTGAAGGGTCACCCACATTGCATCCTTGTTAGTTTTTAGGGTGTGTTCACACCGTACAAAGTATTATCATACAGGAAATATTTATCACTAGAACAGGTCCTGCTTGTTGAAAATAGTTTAAGCAGTGAAACTGTGTGTAAATCTGAACACTTGTGGTAATCAGCAGATAAAACTAAGATAATATAAATTTTACATTAGATGCAGTCAGTGGATACAGTCACTGAAAGATATCAGACATGCTGTTTACTTGGAGAAGTGTTGCTTGGTGCTGTAGATCTCGAAAGCAGGGCAGGCAGAAAGCCTTTTCCATGTAACATAGTCCATGCTTCAGGTTTGAAAATCACGAACTGAAGAAGCATATCTAGACAACATTGTGTTCAGCACAAAAAAATGGTTACACTCAACTTTCGAAAAATGCCAAAGTTGCCTCCCTTTAATTGTTTTCCTTTTTTGGGGGGGTAGGGTGGGGATTTATGAAAATCAGTATTGGTGCTTCACCAGGGATTTCAGAGTGGTATGTCAGCGAAGGTTCTAGATTGGCAGCAAGTAGGCCTGTTATGTTGCGGGCTGCGATTTTGACTTGGGTGCATCAGTTCTTGAATTCAAGTTTCTGTTGTAAGAGGAAGCCAGCCTACTTTTAAAACAAATCAAATTAAAACAAACAGGAAAAAATAACTGTACTTGTAAACCTGCCCGTGGATTGAACCCATCGGCATGGTGCTATAAACAAATGAGTTATGTTTGTTTATGTTTGATCAGTTAATGTCTGTGTTGTGTTAGGAGAAGTTAGATTTTGATGAGGGATGAACTTCTCTGTTTAAATTTCCATTATTTTCACATTGTCAGATAACTGTGGTCTTGGGGTGGGTTTCAGTATAAATTGTGGTAAAGAACTTTGTCATGGTGGTAGGGTACACATCTTTTGTTCATCACATATTCGGTGTGCTTATTGACTCAGCTCATGGAGTTAAGATATAAATCAAATGGGCTTGTACTATGTGCTAGTCTTTCAGGTTGTGTCAGCTTATGTTTAATAAAGCTGGGATCTAGTGTTTTATTTCAGTATTTAATAATGGCATGTTGTCTCATCCATTTCAAGGTTTCATTAAAAAAATATGTTGAGCTGGCTCAAGGAATCAAACAAGTCATTTCTGTCAGATTTGCATGGAGCACATTTATGTGAAACTGTTTGAATCAAATAATTGCAAATTACCACCAAGTCTTTTGTTATTTTTTAATCGTGAATCCAGGTATTCTGACTGTGTGCCTGCACCCTGTTGGGAATGAAAGATCATACTGATGTAATTTTGATTGTTTTAGCATTCAGTATCACAGGGACATTAATAGTAAATCTTGTATACTGAAAAATAGTACAAGGGAAAATATGCTGAATCTTTGATCATGTTTATTACCTGAAAATTCTGTACTCAAACATTTTTCATTGTCATTATTGTTTAAAGCCCAACTGACTGTGCAGAGCCATATCAAGACTGTAACCATCTCACCACTTCTTTGAACCTGAAAAAGAACTGGTACACATCTCAATGCATTTGCGGACATCATCAAAAAAGATGACCCTGGCGTAGACCACTCCACTTACAAAATCACTTGATAACTCTTTTGCTTTAGAAAGTGTACTCTTCATTTTTGCAGACAGTGTACTGGCTCCAGAAGTGTAACTGTATTATGCAGTTGTAAATAAAAACAATGGGATTGCAAGATAATAAGGCCACACCAGTAATATTCCTTCTCCAATAAATGACAACAACAACAAACTCCTACACTGCTTAAATGTGGGTGGTGATAATGGTAGTGAAGTCAGATGCCTTCCCCAACATTTTAGCTTGTTGCATACACTTTTTGCATTATTGTTACTACAAATTGGAGGGTATACATGTGTAGCATTCAGTTTTGGCAGTTCTTGAGTCTTCTTTTGGGAACTGACTTGGGTTAAAAACTGTCCATAATGGGGAAGAAATCAGATGCTAGAGGGATTATTGCATTTTGATATTTGATTTGATCATTTTGATTTCATTAATGGTTTGCTTTTGGAAGATGAGTTGTGCACTCTGTGATTTGGGAATCATCTGCATGCTCTATGTGACGTCTATGAGGGCAAGCTGGATCTCTAGCTGTGCTATCTATCCACAACTTATGTTTAGCTGTTTATGTATGCTTGTATTTTGTTATGCACAGCTTCATTTTAATCCCTGAATAGTTGGCTTTGAAGGGAGAAACAGAAATAAAGACGAAAATATCATCTTTAACAGTTTGATACGAAAAACATTTTTTTTTGTGTACTTTGATTCATTTGACACACTTCAGCAAGTAAGCTATGTTGTTGAAGCTTGAACATAGGATGACCATTTTTAAAATTTGGCCATGCATGCAAAGTTTTGAATATAAAAAAATTGTGTTATACTGGTGGAATTTTCATTGCTTGTTACTGCTCATGCTTTCAGGATTTTATCGTGAATGGTGGGTGTGTGTAGTCATGTACATGGTGCAGAGATTGAACTGACTGTGATTTTGTTCTTTTTTTGTGGAGTGAATTTACACGTGATTGAATGAGTGATTGAACACCTGCTTTTGCAGTTTGATTTGTATCACAAAGAATTAAATCTGAAAGATGGGCCATTTAGAAAAAACACACAAAGGGTGATCAGCAGATGAGGTTGTGGGAGAGGGTGGCTCGTTTTTTCCTTCTCTCTCTTCATCAAACAGCTTTTGTTATTTTGTCAGCATGGTGATTGGTTCCTTTGAGAGAGAGAGAAGTGATCTGTGTTTTGCAAATGAAGGAATAAAAGAACAAGTACATTCAGAGACAGTCTTATTTAATTGTACTTCTGCAAGTGTGTATGTGTGTGTGTAAGTTTGTGTGTGTGTGTGTGCATGACAGAAGAAGAGTAGTATGTGTATGTAAGTGTGTGTGTGTGTGTGTGTGTAGTTGTTTTTTTGGTTGGGAGGGGAGCGAGACAGGTTTTTTTTTCTGTTCAAAATATGTCTTGAATGGACTTTGACCTTTAAATCATATTTGGCCTGATTTTGTTCATGACAGAGAAAGAGAGAGAGTGTGTGTTTGCATGCATGTGTGTATGAAGGTCAGCATACGAAGTCTTGGGTAAACAGCTGATGCATGAAAGCTGTTCGCTTAACAAGTGAACTTGTAAAGCGCAATCAGCTAAGAATATATGACATTTTTATGCAAGTGTTGCATAGTCAGTGTGTGTGTGTGTGTGTGTGCGCGCGCAAGTGTGTATATGAGCGAGTGTATGCACATGCGTGCGCTTGTGTGTATCGCTTCTATTTAAGCTTGTTGGTTGGAAATAAACTAATGAACTTGACTTTGTTCTTCTTTTTATTGCATGTTATGTAACATGTTTACAAGAACGAACTATTGATGTCAAAAAGAAACATATGAACCAAGATTTGTGTGTTCTGCTTGCTCGTAGTATGTTCCCAAGGAATTCATGAATCCATTAAAACAGGTGGAAACTGGATGAATCTATCAACTGGCAAAATGTGTATAAGATCTCTCATGATTTGTCATGGTGCTTTTGTTGATGACATGTAAAAGATTAATCTTAAAACTTTGAATGTCTGGCAGCTTTCTTATGTCTTCATTTTCAAAATATTTCAACATATTTATGGATTGATTGTATGCATTTGATTGTTTTGAAGTAGGGAAAAGTTGGCAATTCAGACAGGTGAAAGTTCATGAGGTGGGAACAGGTTCCTATTTCAAGGGCTTGGGTTTGTTTTTTCAAAGGATATACTAATCATTTTAGAAACCTGAAGTGTTAATATTAACAACAATAACGTTTCAGATTCTTGCAATTAACCATCAGCCGTCTGCAGTTACTAGAGATGATGAAAAGAATTTGCAACTTCTTTTGCCATCTGCATTGTGATTCAGCCTGTGTTTATTTATTTTGTTGTTGTTTTGTTTTGTTTTGAATGATGGTCATCAGAGGTGATGTGTATTAAGAGAAGATAGAAGAAAAGATATTGCACAAATACGACAGAAACGATTGCTCAGTAATGTTTGTTTTTGTTTGTTTGTTGTTACTGAACTCACAAGTCTGGTGTGCTGAATACGCTTATTCTATTTCAAACCTGAGACCGTCAGTTCAAGTTTCAAGATATCTGAATAATATTGTACTAAACTGACAGTTGAATGTTGCTTTGGCACAGTAGGTCAGCACTACAGAAAGTCTATGGTATGTAACTTCAAGATTAAACCTTATTTGATTATAAATTGAATATAATTTCAAACAACACAAGCAGTAAAGCCTGATGAGTATTATTTTCATACTGTCTCAAAGTTAATATGATAGACCACCATTTTTTAACATGGAGGGGGTATATGTATATGCTGTTGCGAGAAGTTTTAGATGGAAGGGTTATACATTATATACTGGATCTTGTGTGCGTTGTGTAGCTGTGTCCCAGAATTGTCATCTCCCCACCTTGCCATTCAGCTTATATCACAAGGTAATTGATGACTAGGTCTGAATGGGTCATGCAGTGCAGGGACACACCCACCCCCACCCCATTTGCTTTGCGAAATGGTTACCATGTGGCATCAGGAACTGGGAGGTGATTCTCTGACCAGTGGTGAGGAATTGTTGCTCTGGATCCCATCCAGCACCCTTGCCAGTAAGCGCACATAACAGAAAATTGTTATCATTTATACTGTTGAACCTTGTGGCAGGTTTCAGTCATTGTAGAACACAGTATTTTTTTTTCATTGATATTTCAGTTCAGTTTTTCATTCAGTTTGCTTAATTGTTTATCTATTGAACAGTCCATTCACCTTTGTATGTAAAATTTGATTTTTGAGGTTATCTTACCATTGACATGTGTGATTGTCAGGTGGTTTAGTGTACTGGTCTTTTATTTGGAAGGTATGGATTCAAACCTGCTTGGGTACTGCCTGTTGGTTCAGTGGTGAGACTTTACTGTTCTCCCATGTCAACACATGTGCAGATCTGTGAGTGCCTGATCATCCATATGTATATGCATACAGAACATTAAATAAACACACGAACATCCATATGTATATGCATACAGAACATTAAATAAACACATGAACATCCATATGTATATGCATACAGAACATTAAATGAACACATGAACATCCATATGTATATGCATACAGAACATTAAATGAACACATGAACATCCATATGTATATGCATACAGAACATTAAACACATGAACATTCATATGTATATGAATACAGAACATTGAATAAACACATGAACATCCATATGTATAGATAACAGAACATTAAATAAAGACATGAACATTCATATGTATAGATAACAGAACATTAAATAAAGACATGAACATTCATATGTATATGCATACAGAACATTAAACACATGAACATTCATATGTATATGAATACAGAACATTAAATAAACACATGAACATCCATATGTATAGATAACAGAACATTAAATAAAGACATGAACATTCATATGTATATGCATACAGAACATTAAATAAACATGAATATCCATATGTACATGCATACAGAACATTAAATAAACACATGAATATCCATATGTATATGCATACAGAACATTAAATAAAGACATGAACATTCATATGTATATGCATACAGAACATAAATAAGCACATGAAAGGTCCTCTAAACATAACGTTCAAGGTGTTATGGAAACTTGAAAACGCCTGGCATGAACACCTCATGGTTGTTTTTGTTGTGGATTTAAAAAACAACTACAAAGGGACATACACATAAAAGCCCTCTTGTATATTTATATTTGAGCGCAGAGAGTTGCAGCCCACAAATAGAAAAAAAACAACAATTGCCATGGGTTATTTATTTACAGTTAATATTCATTTAATTGCTTGTTTTATATCAGTATTGATATGCCTATTTTAGTTACAGTTAATATTTATTTGCTTATTTCTGTATTGATTTTTTTTTTAGTTTAGATGAACACACGTTAGATGTCACTGTGTTTCTCTTAGATTAACATGCTTGAATTTGTTAAGTGTATTTATTTATTCATCTATTTAAGTCCATCAACATTTTTTTTTATGATGGAATGGAAGTAACAGTTTGGTCGTGCCCGTCAGGTTTGGTTATTTTAGTTATGCTGTAATTTGTAAACATTCATTCTCTCTTTCTCAGAAGGGTATGTTTATAATCAGAATCATTTTTCTCATAAACAGCCAAAAAAACCCTGATAAACCCAGACCTAGTTCTGTGAGTATGTTTTAATTGTCAAAAAGGTTAGAGCTGAGTTTGTCTAAAAGGGATTTGTCACATTCCTTATTATCTCCAGGCAAATCTGCTGGTAATTATCTGCCAGATTCCTTGAGCCTTCACAAAACTGTATGCACAGTCAAGGTCTTGAAATGGGGAGGGGGATGTAGAAGGAACCTGTGAAATACCGACACCACCAGAATGACTGAGGCATCAAGATGGCCAGTTTTTACGTTGTAGGCTGGGACTGCACTCATGACATCAGATTTTGAGTCCACGGCTCTATCAAAGGAATCCAACTGTCTGCATTTGTGAAATGGGCGCCAATAGATCCAAAAAGTCTGTGCCTGAGATAAGTATAGTACAATACATGTACAAAAATAGCTGACATTTGATCAGTGAAAGCCTATGCAGGCTATGTTTCTTTAGAATACAAATATAGCTTAACTGTCAAATGTGTACATCTTCAAGAAAAGGTTTTCTCAAAAGCTTAGTGCAATCATACGGGAATAGGTGTCAGAGACCTCAATTCTCAAGCTCCATGAGCTGGCATTGTGAAAGCAGTGCCCATTTTGTCTCCCTTGTTGCCTTTTCTTCTCCATCCCTAGAGAAGGACAGGTACCCATTTGCAGTTGGGTAGACTTGGGGTGTGTTCAACCCAGGGCACAGACTTGGTCACCCATCCATTTGGCTACTTCGTTTGATAATAATGTTTTTAGGAGTGAGTTCTGTGACCACAAGGCTATCCTGCCCCCCACCCCCTCCCCCAATTTTCAAGGCAGAATAATAGAATAAAATCCTCCCATTGATTTATATCATATAGTAATGTCCCATCCGGGTATCAACATTGTGCTTTCGTGATTCCTGCAAAGCATTACGAATATACCTTATATCAACTGCACAAAGTTTGATAGAAAAGGTATTAAGTAAAGGATTTATGTTTCAACATAAATGGTAGTAGCTCTGAATTACACAAAGGTGCAATAGAAAAGGTATTGAATTAAATGATTCATGTTTTGTCAGCCATAACTTTCATACCCAACAGTTATGACAAGGATGTAATAATGTACTGTATTTTAAATGTATATTTATTTTGCAGGCAGATGTGTGTGGAGTCTGCAGCCTGGTAGGCTTTATTGTGTTTGGTCATCATATGAACACATTTGTTTCATTTCAAATGTTTCAGTAAAGTGCAATGAATCCATCATTTTTTCGCTTTTGCTTCGTTTTTCATGCAGAATGTTGTGATGTTCTCTGCTGTCCCCTCACTTTCACCATGGAATCCATAATTTTCACTTTGTATGACATGCTGAGTGTTGTGATATTCACTAATTTCTCCTCACTTTAACCCTTATCTGTTTGAAATCCATTTTGTTCACTGCCGTAAATTGTATGGATGACATGCAGAAAATGCCGGTTTGTGATACTTGTGTTCAGCTGTATGTTTCTTCTTTCTTTTTAATGTTTAATTTACAGTCTTAGGTTCCCCAGCCAGCCTTAGTGTTACGAGTTTATGGAGTTGCATGTCAAAAATGATGCACTTTTAGTATGTCTTGAGCACCTTGGTTTCTTCTGATTTCTAATAGCTCCAAAGTTTCTGGACATCAAAAATGGTTATACTATTATGAAGGAGCATGTCTTGGGCATCTTGGTTACTTTTGATGTCTAATATCTCCAAAGCTTCTGGACATCATGAACAGTAGTACTATTACGATGTAACTGTCCTTTCATTCATTTCTGAAAGTCTTAAAAACCCTGGTCTGTCGTATTAATCCATACAGTATGTGTCAGCCTTTGCTGGAGTTAACTTGTATACGCCTGCTTAAACTTCAGGACATTGTTGAACATATTTAGTTTCAATGGGCGTTACCCAGTTTTAGTCGCTGGTGAAAACACCATGTGCTCTGGGGTAAAGTAGGCAAGTACGATTGCAGGGAGAAGAGAACTCTTGTTCATTTATCATCTCCAACAGTCACACGATTACTTCCCTTGTATAGGCCGACTATCACTGCCTCCTGTGACCCCTTTGCTCAGTTGGGTATAGCGCTATATTGGAATTGCAGGAGTCGTGATTTCGACTCTCAAGCGGGCCACAGGTTTAGCGAGATGACTGGCTCTGTTGGTAGGGCCATGGGCTCGAGATATGATGTCAGGGGTCCAATTCTGGCCTGCAGTGTAAAACTGGCCTGTTTGCTGCCCATCCGTAATGTTCCGATCGTTTTGGTGGTGTTGGCTTAGTGTTTCATAGATCGCCTATACCCTAACCTGTCCCTGATTCAAGACATTTTTCCAGCGCACAGGGTTTTGTGCAGGCTCAAGGAATTTGCCAGATAATTACTTGCACAAATTTGGGTGGAGCGTATATGGAAAAACTCCATAATTGAGAAGGGGAGATACTATATTCATTTCTTATTTTTGCTATCTTATTTTGTACGCGATTTTAATAGCCACAGAAGCTAGGACAATTTTTCACAATGCTATGATGACGATGGGGATGCTTCTATAAAGTTCCATTTTAATGCAGGTTGATTGCCTCTTTTGTGGACTTAGGATCTGATATTTTGTGTTCAATCCCAGCCTGAAACATTAAAAATTGGCCTGTTTGCTGCCCATCTTAATGTTTCCATCATTCTGGTGGTGTCATTGTATTGTTTCAGAGGTCTTTCTCCCCTCCCTTACCCCCTTCCGCTCCTCAGTTCAAGATCTTGTCAGCGGCACATATGATTTTGCGCAGACTCAGGGAGTCTGCCGGGTAATTGTTGGCAGATTTGGGTGGAGCGCATATGAAATTGTCCAAGTGAAATGAACCCCTCTCGAACAAACTTCAAAACCCCATTCTGGATTCAAACTGTGTGACAGGGGTGTAGCCTATGCTTACAAACATATCCCGTTTCAACCAGGCCAGAGAGATACAGACACGTGTGGTGTTGGTCAGGAAATCTGAGCATCTGCGAAGTGGATGAGACAGGACTGTGTGACTCAGTCTTCCCAATGAGCCCACAGCTCACTCAGCTCCGGGTAGAAGCCTGCTGGGTCCGAAAAATCCATGATTGTGATAGGACAGATGGGACTGGAACTCATAACCTTCCAGTTGGTAGTCCATTGTGCTAACCGCTGCCCCATGGCTACTGGTGATACATTTTAAAACTTGTTTCTTCCCTTGCAGAGTGAGATGAGGATCTCAATAACGGTGACGAATATCCAAGAACCAACTAACCAGCCTCAACATCGTGTAATACTCATAATTACTCCGTGCACTTACATCTAAAATGACTCAATTTCACGTTCACATAAAGATTTTATGTTCACATAAAATAGTCTCATTTCTTTGGCATGTTGTCGCACATTATCATTTTATCCTGTGCAATACTGATCATGCCCTGCTGATTGTTTAAGCTGGTCAAAGAAGAGGAAAATGTTGACTGCAAAACGAAGGTGAAACAAAAGCGAAACAGAGCACGATGATGATGCCACACCAGATATATTTCTGAATTCTTTTTTTTTTTTTTTAAAACAATAGAAAACAACAAGAGACGGGTATCCAGAATTACCTCTTATTATCAAAAGTTACATCACTTGCCTTTACATGCGGTATGCATGACTGCAGCTTCTATCCACAGTGAATCCTCTCAATGTCTTGGAACCACAGGAGCCAACTTTTAGTGGTTCCTCTTTCCTCCTGTCATGCTACTTTTTCCTAACATGACTCTTTCTTAAAGCCTTAAATAAAGACACCCAGATCATTCACCTGTATTTCTTCCGAATCATCTCTTGAGTTCATCAAAGACAGAATATGCTACCTGTAAGGCGGGATACAGAACAGTCATACACGCACAAATCTGCTCCATCTGCTAGGCAGCTAGGTTTGTATGAATTTATATACTTAGATAGGGTGTGCTTGCAGGACCTTCAGCCTGTGCAAAAAGAAGAAGAGTGCAGCTTCAGTAAATTGGCCGGTTTCATTAATTTTGAGCAACCAAGTTTTTGCATGCAACTATGCTAAACACAGAAAGGACCACATATGTCGGGATAAAAGAGTGAATTAAATGCAGCTGGATAAACAGAGCTCGAAGTCATATTTGGTTTACACCTCTTGGCTTCTAGTGGAGCACAGGCCTCTATAGCCACTCTCCATCTTTTGTAGTTTCTGGCCTATTGTTTGGTTGTCGCTCACGCGTCTCAAGTTTAGTGTTTGTTCACAAGGGATTCCGTATGTGCAAATGGGGAAGGGAACGAGACTTACGAAACACTGACACCATCTGAATGATTGGAACAATCAGATGGGAACAGACAAGCCAAATTTTATGTTACAACGTGAAATTGATCTCGAGTCGTGAGATCCTTGAGTTCACAGTTGTACCAAAAGAACCAGCTAGCGTGCGAGCATAAGGAAGAAAATACCAACAAAAATCACAAAACTATACCGTGGCCCACCTGAGGTTCGAAGCCACTTCCTCTGCGTTATTAGCATGGAGCTCTAACCAAAATTGATGAGCTAACGGGGCCCTAAAGGAATGTACTCAACTTTACGTTCTTCTAGACAGCTGTACATGTCTTCGTGTCTGTTTCGGTCATCTCCTCTTACTGTTTCTCTTGGGGCTTTGATGTCATAGTCGGTGTGATGTCATAATCTATGTGTCTAATCGTGACCTAGGAAATTATTTGATGTCTTGGATACTCACTTCTAAATATGTTGCATATGTGACTCAAATTTGGAAAAAAAGGTCGTTTTCACAATCACACACACTGAGGGAGAGAGAGAAAGAGGGGAGAGGGAGAGAGAGGGGGAGAGAGAGAGAGGGGGGGAGAGGGAGAGAGAAAGAGAGAGGGAGGGGGTAGAGGAGAGAGAGAGAGATTTTTCAAAGAAAGCAAGCGATGTGAAGTAAGAACACAACATCCACAATTTCATGAAACAAAACGTAATTCTATATCAGAAGTTTTCTATTAGTGGTGTGGCCATCTGGTGTAAATATAACTTTTTTTTTTCATTTTCTTTCTACAACAACTGGCTATAAATCTATACCTACCTCATCGTTACTATATATGTAATAAATTTAGTCAGCTCTATACAATGCTCTATCAAAAATGTAGAAGCTGGGAATGACTATAAAAATAGATTATTCATCAAAATGATTAACAATGTTAACGCCCTGCTCATTTCTTCATATCCCCTTCATCAACAACACGTAGTTTCAAATTAGTAAAGCCTGAAAACTCCAGTTTTTCAATATCCCTCAAGACCGAACATAACTCAAAACATACAACCGTGTCACACACACACACACACACCCCACACACCACCACAACACTCGGGGATGGACGAGAGACTGATAGTAATACACATGTAGATCAATTGCTGTGTGTGTGTTTGGAAAGGGAGGGGGGCACACACAAAAACGCACCGGCAAAGATTTCAACGTGTACTGACGTGTACCAAATTTGCGGCCACACTGACAGTACAACCATTTATCGGCTAGGATTTCTCAGACGTTTTGTTTGAATTTTGGTCAACTTTTGAACGTGCATTAGGCACAAGGGGGAGTCAAGAAAATAATTTTGAGTGAGCATTATCCGATTTTGGTGTCCCTTGGTAAAACAGAGATACACGTAGTCAGGATTTTACTGTTTATTTCTGATTTAGAAAATTAACCATGCAGACATTTATTGTAGATTTGTGAATTTCGTTTGGGTAAAACACATGCCTTCAATATGATACAGATTCATTCATTAAAAAGACCAAATAGCCGAGAAACTCTTACGTTTGAACTATTTGAGTTTTCGTGAGTCAGAACTTGGGCTATGCCTATTCAAACTTATTATTTTGTGACTGCTCATGCGGGACTGAACCACTGACCCCCAATGTGGTAGAAATTCATTCACAACAGGAGAAACATCCTTGCTCACACACACACACGCACAGAATTCACAGACCACTTTTAGGGAAGGGATGGGGATGGGTAGGAGAGAAGATAATACCCCAGTTATACTGCTAATTAAGCTTCAGTCATGGGATTGTTGGTATTCAAGGGGAATGGACACCAGCCTCAACCACACAGACATTACCAGGTGATATGAAACGTCTCCCAATAAACATCATTTTCTTTGAAAGACAATTTAGAGATGTCGAAGGGAGTGGTGTAAGAGAATTTTGCAATTAACTATTCTCTATAGATATACCCCAGAAAGATAGTTCTGGTATATCAATAAATTCAAGGTTGTTGGCATCAAGCCTACATGTACACTTCAAAGACTACATGAACTGACATGAATCATCTTCTTATCACTACTTATTGACATGAATCATCTTCTTATCACTACTTTCTATAAGTAAGCGAGAATTTAAAGACTGAGGGGAACGACTAGCGCTTGTAATCATTCTACTACTGAACTGCCTCTAAAGATGGACCCCTGATATATACAGCTGGCTTAATAAGTATACCCTAGAATCAAGTGATTCAAGAAGGATGGAATAAAAGAGACCAGACAGGTTGATAACAATCATCTTCTATTTGACTATTTTGTTTTAGGGAGAACGGAGAGGGATTTAGGGGAGGGAGACAAAGGATGTCATAACACCTGAATCATGCAAGAAAGATGCAATAAGCTTACTAAGTGGGGAGCCAGGATGGTTGGGACCATACACATAGATACTGACATCCTATGCTGGGACTCAAGAGGGGTGGACTCCAATCTCTCACTCATGTCATTCATTAGTAACACTGATAGGATGTCCTACGGTAACGCAGGAAAGCATCCATTGAACTAGTTGTTTTCAGTCATAATAATCCATGGGCCACTTGAGGAGCTTGAGGAGGTCGTGTTGCGCGGCGTCCACTTTGATCCATTGCTGACGGTCCCACACCAAATTGTGGCCATCAACCTTGTGCAGGTGACCGTACCAGCCGTTGCTCGTTCTGCACACATAAAAATAATCACAGAACTTAGTTTTGGATATAACATATACAGATTATGCTCAAGTGTTGGGTATTAAATGAAATCATACGCAAATGGTTGTGAACCTGGAGTGAGTAAATACATGAAGCTGGTATTTGTAATGATTCATGATGATAGACTCTCCTGTTGACTGATAACGACAGACTCTCCTGTTGACTGATAATGATAGACTCTCCTGTTGACTGATAACGATAGACTCTCCTGTTGACTGATAACGATCAGACTCTCCTGTTGACTGATAATGAAGACTCTCCTGTTGATTGATAATGAAGACTCTCCTGTTGACTGATAATGATAGACTCTCCTTTGACTGATAAGATAGACTCTCCTGTTGACTGATAACGACAGACTCTCCTGTTGACTGATAATGATAGACTCTCCTGTTGATTGATAATGATAGACTCTCCAGTTGACTGATAATGATAGACTCTCCTGTTGATGATAATGATAGACTCTCCTGTTGACTGATAACGACAGACTCTCCTGTTGACTGATAATGACAGACTCTCCTGTTGACTGATAATGATAGACTCTCCTGTTGACTGATAACGACAGACTCTCCTGTTGATGATAATGATAGACTCTCCTGTTGATGATAATGATAGACTCTCCTGTTGATGATAACGACAGACTCTCCTGTTGATTGATAATGATAGACTCTCCTACTGACTGATAACGATAGACTCTCCTGTTGACTGATAATGATAGACTCTCCTGTTGACTGATAATGATAGACTCTCCTGTTGACTGATAATGATAGACTCTCCTGTTGACTGATAATGATAGACTCTCCTACTGACTGATAACGATAGACTCTCCTGTTGACTGATAATGATAGACTCTCCTGTTGATTGATAATGATAGACTCTCCTGTTGATTGATAATGATAGACTCTCCTGTTGATTGATAATGATAGACTCTCCTGTTGATTGATAATGATAGACTCTCCTGTTGATTGATAATGATAGACTCTCCTGTTGATTGATAATGATAGACTCTCCTGTTGATTGATAATGATAGACTCTCCTGTTGATTGATAATGATAGACTCTCCTGTTGATCTGATAATGATAGACTCTCCTGTTGACTTGATAATGATAGACTCTCCTGTTGATGATAATGATAGACTCTCCTGTTGATGATAATGATAGACTCTCCTGTTGATTGATAATGATAGACTCTCCTGTTGATTGATAATGATAGACTCTCCTGTTGTAAGATAGATCTGTTGATGAAATGATAGACTCTCCTGTTGACTGATAATGATAGACTCTCCTGTTGACTGATAATGATAGACTCTCTGTTGATTGATAATGATAACTCTCTTTGATTGATTGATAAACTTCCTGTTGATTGATAATGATACTCTCCTGTCGACTGATAATGATAGACTCTCCTGTTGACTGAAATTATAGACTCTCCAGTTGACTGATAATGATAGACTCTCCTGTTGATTGATAATGATAGACTCTCCTGTTGATTGATAATGATAGACTCTCCTGTTGATGATAATGATACTTTCCTGTTGATTGATGATGAGACTCTCCTGTTGATTGATAATGATACTCTCCTGTTGATTGATAATGAGACTCTCATGTTGATTGATAATGATAGACTCTCCTGTTGATTGATAATGATACTCTCCTGTTGATTGATACTGAGACTCTCATGTTGATTGATAATGATAGACTCTCCTGTTGATTGATAATGATACTCTCCTGTTGATTGATAATGAGACTCTCATGTTGATTGATAATGATAGACTCTCCTGTTGATTGATAATGATACTCTCCTGTCGACTGATAATGATAGACTCTCCTGTTGACTGATAATGATAGACTCTCCTGTTGACTGATAATGATAGACTCCTGTTGATTGATAATGATAGACTCTCCTGTTGATTGATAATGATACTCTCCTGTCGACTGATAATGATAGACTCTCCTGTTGACTGAAAATTATAGACTCTCCAGTTGACTGATAATGATAGACTCTCCTGTTGATTGATAATGATAGACTCTCCTGTTGATTGATAATGATACTCTCCTGTTGATTGATAATGAGACTCTCCTGTTGATTGATAATGATAGACTCTCCTGTTGATTGATAATGATACTCTCCTGTTGATTGATAATGAGACTCTCATGTTGATTGATAATGATAGACTCTCCTGTTGATTGATAATGATACTCTCCTGTTGATTGATAATGAGACTCTCCTGTTGATTGATAATGATAGACTCTCCTGTTGACTGATAATGATACTCTCCTGTTGATTGATAATGAGACTCTCCTGTTGACTGATAATGATAGACTCTCCTGTTGATTGATAATGATAGACTCTCCTGTTGATTGATAATGATACTCTCCTGTTGATTTAACAGGTGAATAGGCATACTGGTCCTCAACGCCTAATGTAGATGGGATACAGGACTGATTTTAGAAGCACATGTTCTGAAAGCACTGGTTAGGAAAGAGTCCACCGGGTAATTTTCTGTTGAACATAGCTTTTCTGTGTGTTTCTATTTACAATAATCTTATCTTAATTTGCCATTATTCTGTAGAGTCACTGTCGTGTATGATAATACTTAGCCCTTTTCCAATACTCCCAGCATTGTTATTCCTGTCAGGTGTTTTTGAGAAATACGGTAATTGTTGTAATGTTCTGTATTACAATTCACTTTACCGCATACCAAAGTACCTGGTCCATTCAGACTCCTATTCGTGAATTCACTGACAACACATTTCTTGTTTTATTCTTAAAAAGCATAAACTATTACGGAAGTTACAATCAATGAGCAACGCTGAATTTATTCTTAAAAGCATAAACTATCATGGTCGTTGAAATAAAGCTGAATGTAATTACATAAAAACAGCTGATTTGATTTTGTATTTCTGTGCGTGTTTGTCCATTTGTCTGTTTTGTTTGTTTCCTTGCTTTCACAGACAAGTGATACAGCCATTGTATCCAGGGCAGTCAATAAGGCTACAGACCTACTGTGAAAGACTTCAGAGTTTGTTCGTGAGATTTATGGCATTCGGACAATTCCATACGCGGTTCACCCAATCTACAAGTTATTAACAGACAGACCCTATACGCTGGAGAAGGTCTTGAAATGGGGAGTGGGGTGGGGAGAATGGGGCCTATAACACTAAGTTGACAGCACCATGGTATGAACACAGGACAGCCAACAGGCCAGTTGTTATGTTGCGAACTGGGACTGAACATGAGACCTCAAATCTTGAATCACAGCTCTGTCAAGCAGAGCCATATAACCCACTACACCCTTGTGCACAGTGAAAGCACCATCGTCTGCAAAAGGAATCCCCTACTTGTTCCTCTGTTCCTTGCTTGAGTTTCTCTCTCTGTCTATCGACACATAAATCACACACACACACACACACACATATATATATATATATATTACACACACACACACAATATATATATATATATATATATATATATATATATATATATATATATAAAATATATATTGTGTGTGTGTGTGTGTGTGTGTGTGTGTGTGTGTGTGTGTGTGTGTGTGTGTGTGTGTGTGTGTGTGTGTGTGTGATTTATGTGTCGATAGACAGAGAGAGTGTAACGGCGATCAAATGACTTCCTTCACTTTTTCTAGGATGGGGTCTTATTTGTTTGATTTTGTAAAATCGTTTTACAGTATCCTACTTTCTGTTGTTTTAATATAAGTAGATTAGCACCGGCAGTTTGTTTCGATGTGCCAGTATCTACACTGTTGGAAAATAATGTTTCATTTTATGTCATTTCTCTCTTAAGAATTACTGTACAGACACTGGAGACGCATTTACAGAAAACAGAAAGTTTAAACAGTTCACCTGGCTGAATCATATTTGTTGCTGGACTGAAAGAAGTATGCTCACATGATTTAGATTTGTCTGATTCACTAGAGCAAAGATTATACAAAAGATCTGTTGAACAGGCAGTAAAACGTCTTTTACATAAAAGTGTCACTGAAAATGAAAGTTATCTTTTCTGTTGCCTAGCCCTTGAAGACTGGAGACGTCAGTTAATTTAGCCTACGTACTACCACAGTCCAAATGATTTCACACTGTTAATACTATAGGCAAAGCGCATCTACAACGCTCTAAACAGAAGAAAAGATTCGCATGTCTTAAAGTCGGTTTCTGAAAATTTGTGACTAGAACTGTTACAACCAACAGTCATGCTTTTCCTCACTCTATTATTAATGACTGACAATGTAACTTATGCCTTTTTCCATAACATTTGAAATATGTACATATTATCGAAAGAAGAATAACCATACAATTCATTACAGTTTGTTTCCATGTTTGTAATCTGCGCACAGCCCTTCAAAGGGGGTTTGGCCTTTGGTCTTTTGAATAAGTTTCTGATTCTGATTCTCTCAAGTAAGAAATAATGGGATCAAGTTTAATAATACTCACCTGGGTACATTCTGTTTCTGGGATACTTGAGCGATGGGAGGCAGGTAGAGTTTCGCAGGTTCCCGTACTTTGGACTTTTGTGACCGTTTGGCGAGTGCATGTTTTAATTCGTATGGTGACAGCGGTCGTTTGCCTTCCAGTACCTCGTCCAACTGATAGTGAGGGCAGCAATGGTAAACAGTGAGTTCGCATTATGGTATGTATGTGTCCATATGTGTTTTTGTCTGAATGTTATTTTGTGTGTAGAAATCGAAACAAACCTTTTCTCTAACTTCTACACAAGTACAAAAAAAAAAAAAAAAAAAAAAAAAGCTTGTGTCTGAACATGGATGTCAAATACATTCCGGTAGAAATATTAACAATATTTGAGTAATATTTGAATATTTGAAATACTAGTTTAACTGATGATACTTTAAACTGCAAAATCGTTTAAAGTACAAAATGATTGTATAGGTCCATTTCAATTTTAGGGTAACGACCCTGTACTAAAACAAACAAACAAACGAACAAACAAACGAACAAAATCAAATAAGATACTGACTATGGAGTACGCACATGTGCCATAATATTTATAATCCCAAGCCTGTGTGTACATGCTTTATGCCTAAACGTCTGCTTAACATGTGCCTTTTATAAACTGATAACTGTGGGTTATCACAGCCCTGCGCAGTCATAAGTGCTGACAGGCCCATGAACTTTGTGCCCATGCACTGATGTTCAGTTGCACCTGTTATCAATACGCACTGACTTAATCACACATCTTTGTACTTGTGCACTACCACAGCTCCGTGATATACACGTTTATCAGGTCTTTTTAAGGAATATGAAACTTCTGCCAATATTACACTCTGTTGTCACTGTTGTGTGACAGTCTACCACTGTCCTCGCTTCACATCACGTGAAGTCATGTCAGTAGCTGGCTTATGGAAACATGAAAATACCCATCATGCATGCCCACAGTGATAAAAACTGTGCAACAAAATTGTAAAATGAGGTCAGCTTGCTTAGCAGCTTGAGTTCTCCATGCACCACTAAGAAGTCTGATTACATCTAATGCGCAATGACTCCAAACAAGTTATTGATACCGCTTCACAAGAATGATTTGTAATAATAGTCCTAGTGTCCTGCATACGTCTTACCTTAAGTCTGACATTCTTGCCCGTCATAACCTTTCTCACCACTCTTTTTCTGATGACAGTCAACTCTATATTTCTGGTGATATTTCTCAGCTTCCTTCTGTTATCCGTAACACACAGTTATGTATCTAAGATATAAAAGCATGGATGACAAACTAACTAACTTCAGTTGAACAATGATAAAACTGAAATGATCTTCATTGCACCTAAAACTTTTGTCCACTGACTCTTTCACCATTTCTGTCCAACAAGAAAACTGCATATTTCAGAACTCCGTGAGTACACGCAATCTCGATGTTACACTTGATCCAGACACTTCTTTTCAACAATATGTTTCTTCTGTCTGTCCCACTTGCAACTTGGAGCTTCATTGCATTGGTTTTGTTCGCTATCTCCTCTCTGAGGATGCCCCCTGAAACTCTCATTTCTGTTTTTGTTCCATCAAGACTGGATTACTGGAATTCTGTCCTTGTCGGCAGTCAACAGAATCCTCTCCTCCAACTTCAGAAAGTACAAAACAGTACTGCTTGACTAATGCTCAGACGCTCTAAATCCATTCATGTCACTCCTTTGCTTCTTTCTCTTCACTGGCTCCCCATCTAAAAACGAATTAACTATAAACTTTCTCTGCTGATTTATTTATATGTATATTCCTCACTATAAGTATGTAAAGCTTTTCTTTAAGATGAAATGCCATGATGAATGTACATTGTTGTTGTTATTGGTGTTACCTTCTTGTATTCATCCACGAGAAAGGACCACCTGGATGGCCAGACGAACAACTGGTTTGTCACAGTCCGACGTATATTGTCCTTCCTGAAATAACCAAGTTGATGTCATATTCATACATAATGTAATCACCGTAACTGATGGGAGCAAATTCTAGCATTGCACCTTAACTCTATGCTAACACACACACACCACACACACACACACACACACACACACACACACACACACACAACACAACACATACACACACACACACACACACACTTCTCTCTCTGTATGCCTCTTTCTCTGTCTGGGAAAACGTGTCTTGGCGACATACGCTACAGTCTCCAATGTCTTTTCTGTGCTTTATTCACTGACTTTGTTTAAGTTTACTTCTTGTTTTTAATTGTCATTGAGTTTAGTACTATTACAGACTGGTGTAGACTTACACGAGGCCTTTACATAATAATAATAATAAACAACAATAATGATGACAATGATATAATAATATATAATAATGTCATTATTATTATCATTATTGTTGTTGTTGTCACTTTTTAAAATCATCATCATCATCGTCGTCATCGTCGTCGTCATCAGTCATCATCATCATCATCATCATCATCATCATCATTGATTTCATTTGCATACCGCGAACAGTCAAAGTATGCACGTTGCACCTTACGGCGAAAAGGGGGGGGGGGGGGGAGATTGGGGAAAGGGGACCAGCACAGTTGCCATGTCAATACATTAATGCAGTATAAACATAATCTGATACGAACACAAATATATCAATGAAGCATTCTTCGTCAAGAAATTAGACAACATGTGATACTGATAGTGATACTAGTCCATTGAAAATATGTAAGGAAGCACAACGTATGAAGCACCTGATAAACACAGTCTTTCACACACACACACACACACACACACACACACACACACACACACACACACACAGAGAGAGAAAAAGAGAGAGAGAGAGAGAGAGAGAGAGAGAAACACACACACAGGAGAGAGAGAGAGAGAGAGAGAGAGAGAGAGAGAGAGAGAGAGAGAGAGAGAGAAACACACACACACACACAAAAGAAAGAAAACACAGACACACATAAATATACTAATGTATACACGCGTATACATACATGTACACACATCAGTTGGGTTAGAGGGGGGAGGTACTGGGTACGCTCGTATATACAGTAATGCAGCGACAACAGTTAATACTACCACTTGTGCAAATGGTAAATAAGGAAGAAAAATGTGCAGAGTTAAATACAAGATTTTATGTATCAATGCCAAGTTTGTACGTACACACACACACACAAACACACACTGCGACACACATATGTGCATAAGCCTACACACCCCCACACGCGCGCACAGACACAAGAGACAGACAGCGAGCGAGCGAGCAAAGAGAGAAGAGAGAGAGAGAGAGAGAGAGAGAGAGAGAGAGAGAGAGAGAGAGAGAGAGAGAGAGAGAGAGAGAGAGAGAGAGAGTGCAATACGACTGGACCTATAAATGCCAAAGGCATTAATCCCTGCGATTTTGAAGACATTTCTACAAGGATTATGTGTTAGAGTTCCACGTCGATGGGAGAAAAACAGGATTTCTTTCTGCACATTGCAAAACTAAAAAACTAAAGGTACAATGAAAACAGAAGCTCTTTGAGACCTGACAGCTTTGAAAGATATGTATGGCAGGAAAGGTTCCGACATACACACTGGCATGGTATTTGAATTTAAACACTGAAAGCGGAAAGTGACAATTTTATACGCAATTTTTGTTTTGACTGGATGCCAAAGTAGTTTGGCAATATGCTTTTTCATTGCACCGTTTGCTGTCCCACAGGACAAGTTGAGCTGCATTGTTTTGGATTCTTTTCATCAGAAAGCCCAGCTGAGAGGGGTTATAGAAGGCTATTCTAGAGAGGACATACACAGCATATCTATGGTACAGGCAGAAAGAACTGGACAAATTTTGCTTATTCTATGTAGCTGAAAATATGGGATTTTGTTTAGGTTGTTAACATGAATCTCCATGGACAGGGATGCACCAAGAAAGTTACTTTTTTCTGTTTGATTTTGTACATGTCTACGTGAGTTCTCTTTTCTTTTCTTCATGAATATTCAGTTTCTTTGTTCTCATTCTGGCAGTTTTGATCTCAATGGTATTTTTAATTTCTTTAGTATGAAAGACCTAATCTGCACAATTACACATCGTGTCATCGAAAAAACTACAAGTACAATATAACAAAAGTGATTTTTAGATCTAGATCTAAATTCAGTAGATGTAGTAGACTATACGATTGTTTTAAGTTTTGCTTGTTTCCATGTTTTTGAAGACAATGATATTTTTTGAGTTTACACTATTATTAGGACAGATTTTCATGTTTTAAATACAATGATATAGTTTGAGTTTATAGGCTACTATTATTAGGACAGCCTTTCAGCTTATGAGTATAGTTTGGGTTTTAATCCTAGCCTTCAGGCCTTCATTCCGTCTTCGAACTCGAAGCAGAAGAGGAATGCAAGTCCTAATCACTGACGTGAACCTTTACCATTTCTGACATAAACCTTTACCATTTTCTATGTAAGCCTGCGTAGGCCTAGAGTTTAAAGTGCTTTTGAGATCTCTGGTGCATTTTGCCTAAGAACACGACATAATCGGTTCTAGTCTTAAACCTTACTCTTATCAGATAGGCTATCCCAAAACCTCATGCTTGGAGTCGTCTTTGTGTGTGTGTGTGTGTGTGTGTGTGTGTTGTGCGCGCGCGCGCGCGCGGACTGAGCTTAGGCTAGGCCTACCGATTCCAAGGGCTAGGCGTAAAGCTAGCGGAAGAGTTAGGGTTCGTCTTCGCTCTCCATCTACATGCAACATGGTCAGGCCACTAAATGACTAATCAGTCTAATGACTTATGCCACCATGGCGATGGAGGTGGCCGTTTTTCCAGTTCCTATCGACTGCTACTGTTCTTGGTGGTAAGTGGAATTGTGGTATAGTAAGGGTTAAATTAGTACGAGTACTGCCAGAAAGCGTGATTTCCTGCCGAATATTCATACTGAGATCCGTAGATGCGAGAGATCTAAACTCCACCACGGATCTCTAGATTTACGTCTAGATAGTAGATCTCAATCAAGTCAATGGCGTAAATTTGTCGGGAAATCGTTTAATAGCTGAAACCAACGATGAGTTCTGATAAAGTCATCCTGAGCAGTCGACAAAACATAGTTCCACTCAGATGCGCTTTTTTTCCTACTCCAACGGCATACTCACCATAATCTGTCTTCTTCAACGGGCGGAACGAAAACTCTTTTAACATCAGACATTTTGGAATCTAGTGTGACGTTTTACCGAAATTTAGGCTATTTCCATGACAACAACGAAAAAGGACTAATCGGGAACAAGAGCAACGGCGCTCCCTTGTTGACTAGGCTTATATATATATATATGTATATATCTGATGTTAGTAATTAAGATAACAAAAACAAATGGAATAGCGATGGGGGGTGGGGGGAGGGGGAGGCGAGGCGGATTATGGTCTTGGTAGAGAGAGATTTCTAAGAAATCTAAGGGGGTGGGGGTGGGGAATTCGGGAGCATGCTCCCCAGAGGCGCGGGGGTGGGGGGGGGGGAGATTGTCCAGATGACTTAAGATAAATGCAAGTCATTTGATACTGTGGCGACTTACCCAATTTACATTTTGAATTGAGAATTATCGTTCTTATCTGTAACTATAGAGATAGAGTTGTTTCTCGTTGTTGTTTTAGGAACCGTTTTGGCGTTGCCTGTCGAATCAAGCTTGTGTTGCAAATTATTAAGAAACTAAAATATATTCTATTGAATTAAATTGTGTAGTTTGCCAAAAACGAAAAACATTTATATTATTTTACATGTCTCCTCTACGCAGTTCGTGTCTTGAATGAATGTGATCTTCACTATTTAGTCACAGGCACACCTCCCTCTCCAGTTCTCTTACTCGGAGAACATTGTGTAGTCTAAGTGTCAACCTGGTTCTGCACTTAGCACAGAACCGATCAACGACAGCAGGGACATCCACTTCCATGTTGCTGTGAATCTTCATTAAGCCAAGTCCATTCACCCCTGTTTCTATCACTGTTGACCTCGGGCGACCTTTCATGATTCTCGATCCGCTGATATTTCTTTCGCATAATTATGTAATAATGTTGTCATTGATAGAGTGTGTAATATTTACTTTAAGATTTACTTCAGATTAATATGTTGATAGATTAGATCTAGTGGCGAAGCATCAGCTGTTTGTTTTTTTCCATTGCTACCTTGTTATTTTACCGCCCCCTATCTTCCGGTCCTAATGACTTAAGAGTTACGTTCCTTGAGTTGTCTGCTACTAGATCTATCAGTATCAGTTTGAACATTACATCCCTCCTTTCCTTGAATGAACAACTAACTATAATTCAAGATCATCAACTTTGATAACAGTATCAACAAAACACAAGTTTTCTTAACTGGTAAAACCGAAGGTAACTTTAAACGTTTAGAACTTTTCTTTTTAACGATCAATAATCTACATACTGTACATTCTGGTGATTAAGTGCAAACATTTAATGTATATCATCGCACTTGTCACAAGTTCCCATTAACATGGAATCTAGATCTGTTCACATCGTAAGTCATCAATCAGGGATAGCTCAGCACTTGTTTCAGGAAATGATTTGGTGACACAGTTCAGGTAACCTTTCTTCCCCTTCTTTTCCAATTAAAGAGAAATTAAAGTGATTGAAACAGTTAATGTTCTGCAGTTTAGTTAACACAAATAATAACAGTTATCTATAAAGTATAAAGTCATTGTAACGCTTTGGCACACTGCGTGTACGCTGTGAGCGTCGTGGGTTGTCACTGACATCAGACCGTTGATAAACATTGGAATGCGGACATCCAATAGGATCAGCATCATCATTGGGAATGGGACGTGGAGAACGCATGGAGGCATGATCAGTGTCTTGGGAGGACTGGTTCGGATCATGGTTGGGTGACACTGGATCTGAAGAACTGAGATCGCCATTAGCATCAAAGGACGTTTCTTCTGGTGTGGGGTTGAGAGCTTCTGGAGATTTCTTAAAGAAGCTGCTGTTTCTGGTCACAGTCTGTTCTCTCCTCTGGGCTGTGATCATGGATCCTTTCTTCTGAGTGATTATCAGCGGTCGTGGTTCATAAGGCGGGTGAGCATGAGATGTTGAGGTGTCCTTGACAAGAACAGAATCACCAACTCGCAAATTACTGGGTTTGACGTAACGTTTGTTGTCAGCATACTTCTTCATCTTGTTTTTTTGCAGAGTGTCCCTAGTTCTCATCTGTTCATCGTTTGGTTGTTGTCGTGGAGGTTCTGGAACAACAGTTTTCAAATTCCTGCCAAACAAAACAGTGGCTGGAGGTACACCAGTTGTGGAGTGTGGCGTTGACCTGTATGCCAGCAGGAGACGGTACATTTGTTGTTTCCAGCACTGATGAGTGGCTCTTGCACCCTTTATGGTCTTCTTTAGTGTTCTCATGAATCTTTCGGTTTCACCGTTAGCACGTGGCCATAGAGGTGTAATCTTGCGGTGTGTAAATCCCATGTTTTCAGCATATCTTTTGAATTCATAGCTTGTGAAAGGTGGTCCATTGTCTGTCTTTAAGCTGTCAGGTATACCAAATTCTGCGAAGATCTTGTCCAACTTGGGAATTACACTTCGGGCAGACGTGGAAGAGATTTCTTCAACGACAACATATCGTGAGTATTCATCTGTCACTACTAGCAGCTGAATGTTTTCAACGGTGGCAAAATCTGCGCTAAGGGTGGACCATACATAATCTGGAAGCGGTGACATGCTTAGGGGTTCACGCGATGATTGTGGTGTAGCAATCTGACATGCAAGACAGTTTTTGACGATACATTCCACAGTCTGATGCATACCTCGGAACCAGACTTTCTCTTGTAGAAGTTGACGTGTCTTTACAATACCTTGATGTCCTTGATGTCCAAGATTAACAACTTTGGTGATCAGTGATTCTGGAATCACAAGTTTGGTGCTTTTGAGGAGGATTCCTGGAGAAACCACTGTCAACTCAGAACGGCAAGATGAGAGAATGTCAAACAGGGTTTTGTCAACATTTCGCATGTCAACATTCCAGTGTCCGGTTTCGAGACATGAGATGATAGATGACAACGTTTGATCTTTGTTTGTCGCTTCAGCTATCTCTTGCAGTGTCATGGCTTTTGGAATGTTTGTTTCCACCACATATTGTACATACTCTTCAGCAATCTTCTCCTCTCGACTGCTTCGTGTTTGCTGAACGGGATGTCGGCTGAGATAATCTGCAGGGTTTTCAGCACCAGCTTTATAGATGACTGTTTTGTCGTATGGCTGAACTCTCATCAACCATCTCTCAATCCGTGGTGAAACCTGTGATCTGGGGTTATTGAAGATGGAGACCAAGGGTTTGTGGTCAGTGAAGATCTTGAAGAGAGCACCAAAAATGTACACATGAAAGTGTTCACATGCCCATGTGATGGCCAATGCTTCACGTTCAGTCTGGGAATAGCGTTGTTCAGTCGGAGTGAGAGCTCGACTTGCAAACTGCACAACTTGTGGAGGTTCACTGGAAGCTTTCCGCTGAGTAAGAACTCCGCATATACCAAAAGGACTGGCATCAACATAGATTTCAGTGCTCTTTTCTGGTCAAAGTAGGTGAGTGTTGTTGGTTTACTGAGAGCAGCTTTCAAATTTTCTAAACACTGGTCCTCTTTCTCAGTCCATGACCAAGGTACATCTTTTTGTGTCAGAACACGAAGATCATGAGTCAACGTTGCATAATTGGGGATAAATTTGGAGCCACAAATATTGGTCATGCCAAGTAAGCTGCGGACTTCTGATGGATTCTGAGGTTTTGGTAGATCAATGATTGCTTTGATTTTTTTAGGACTCGGACGGATGCCTCCTTTGCCAAAGATATGTCCAAGAAATTCGAGAGAGTCTTGATTATAGACACATTTCTCTCCATTTAGTGTCAGACCTTTTTCTCTCAGACGCTTGAACACAGCATGAAGATTGCGATCATGGTCTTCCTGGTTGTTGCCATATACCAGAATATCATCACTTGAGTTGATAACTCCTTTCAGGCCATTCAGCATCTGTCTGATAGTTTCTTGGAAGATTTCTGATGCGCTGCTGATACCAAAATTCAGACGTCGGTATCTGTACAAGCCAAGATGTGTGGCAAAAGTGGTGATGTAACGAGAATCTTCTGTCAGTTCAAGCTGATTGTAGCCTTGGTTAAGGTCAAGTTTGCTGAAAACTTTAGCACCAGAAAGTAAAGTTGTTAGCTCTTCAAGTGTTGGAGATGCATGACGTTCACGACGGACAGCTGTGTTAGCAGCACGCATGTCTACACAGACCCGAACTTCTCCTGGTTTCTTCTTGGGCACCACAACAAGAGGAGATACCCATGGAGTTGGTCCAGTAGCTTTCTCGATTACTCCAGATGCTTCATCTTTCTTGATTTGATCTTCAATGTGCTTACGTACATGAAATGGTACACGACGATAACGCTGAGCAAATGGGGAAACCTCCTTGTCAATGTGAAGTTTGATCTGAACATCATTAAGTTTGCCTAGTCCAGTGAATAGATCCTTGTATTCCTCTTGAAGATTTTGCTGCATGGTGACATGTTGGACAATAGTCAGTAGTTGTAGCTTTTGTGAGGTGTTCCAGCTAAGCAGAGATTCAGCATCACCTGCAACAACATGGATAAGATCAGTGTAGCTGGCTTTATCTGATGCAAGATTTGCCTGGAAACGTCCAAGAACAGGTAGAGCCTTCTTTCCGCCATATGCAAATATCTTGGTTCTGCAAGCTTGCAAGGTAGGTCTGTTTTTGAGAGATCTGTAGATTTTCTCTGGAATGAGATTGACACTTGCTCCCGAGTCTGCCAGTGCTTGAAGAGGTTGATCATTGATGGTGATGCAGAAATGAGGAAGTTTGTCTTTTGAACTATGTGTTATAAAAACATAATGTTCTTCTGCTTCAGAGATGTCTTGTTCTTCATTCCGAACATTTCTGACAAAACCACGGGCATTATGTGTTGAAGCATGATACTGAGAGCTACTTTTACAGACTCTGGCAAAATGATGAAGATTTGAACACTTTTTGCAAGACTGATTGAATGCAGGACAGTTTGTTTGTCCACCATCATGGGGCCAGTCACGAAGACCACAGTTGCGACACTGCTTCTTCAAAGGCGTTCCACGCTGATGATTCTGTGATGAAGATGACGATGCTGGGATACCAGATGATGAAGCTGCATGATGAGATTGTGATCCATAAGCAGATGAGGATGACCCAGGGCTAACATGTCGATTTTGACCAGCAACAGGATGATAATACTGACGTCTGACAGCATTCACGGTCGGTTCAGTACACTCCATCAGCTTAGAATGGGTGTCTGTGAGTTCAAGGGTACGAGCAAATTTTAGAAGATCTGTGAGAGTTAAAGCTGGATTACTCAATCCTTTTTCACGAACTCTACTTGACTTGCAGCCTGATATGAGCTGTGACTTGATTTCGCTGTTGATATCTGCAAAATTACACGTTGCTGCTAGCTGTTTCAATTCCGCATAGTACTCTTCAATACTGTCCGTTTTCTGGAAAGAATGCCTAAATGAATACTTCTGAAATTCAAGGTTTACTTCAGGATTGAAGTACTCAGTAACTGCATCTCTACATCTTGTAAAAACGTCTTCATCTTCACCAGGAACTAACTGTTCTTCAGGTAATGCCTCGATAATATCGTTTAGTTCATCTCCCCCAAACGAGAGCATCAAAGCTTTTTTTCTGGCTGCGTTGTTCACATTGTAGCCAACAAAAACGTTGTCTAAACGGGAGATCCATTTAGTCCATCTAACTGCCTTACCTTCGCTTCGGCAGTCAAACGGAGGATAATGCGGTAAAGAAAAACCTTCTGCCATATCCTCGTCGCCAATGTAATATTTACTTTAAGATTTACTTCAGATTAATATGTTGATAGATTAGATCTAGTGGCGAAGCATCAGCTGTTTGTTTTTTTCCGTTGCTACCTGTTATTTTACCGCCCCTTATCTTCCGGTCCTAATGACTTAAGAGTTACGTTCCTTGAGTTGTCTGCTACTAGATCTATCAGTATCAGTTTGAACATTACAGAGTGCAAAGCAGATTGAAGAGACAGTATACGGTCGGGGGGGGGGGGGGGATTGTCATCGCAGGTCTGCAGGGATTCTGCAAGCGTTCTTGTTCGTTTGTTGGTTTGTTTTTCAGGGTGGGGGTGGGGGTAGGGATGATAGGTGGAGTTTAAAGTTTTTTTATTTGTATTTGTATTTAATAGTTTTTTTTTTATATTTCTTTTTTCTTTTTAGTGGGTCAACGTGTAGATATTTGCTGGCTTTTAAGGCGTTGTACATTGAATCAGAATATATTTTCTGGACAGCTCGGGGGTGGGGTGGGGGTGCTGAACCCCTGAATCCCTCCCAATAATTCATCCAGGGGGTGGGGTGGGAAGGAGAAAAAGAACAGAAACTAGATAAACCAATCCAATGTAAACCAAACGAAAAAAAATGATAAAAGTAAATTAAAAGCTAAAAGAGTACGGGTGTAAGCATATATTTGATATATCCGTTGTTGTATTTTTTTATATGAAAATGTGATCAAAACAAAATGACTCAATAATAATAATAATGATGATAATGATAATGATGATGATATTGCTACAACTGTTACTAACAATCTAATGAGACTACTACTACTACTAATGATGATAATGATAATAATAATAATGATGATAATAATAGTGATGATGACGATAGAAGGTAGTCTAGACGTTATCATGAACTTCTATATACACACATGAAGTACTGACAACCTATGTAATGAAAATTAGCATTCACCCTGTGTCAAATCAGACAAAGAAACAAAAGGCTTTCACATCACACACACACACACACACACACACACACACACACACACACACACACACACACACACACACACACACACACACAACACACACAACACACACACACACACACACACATACATACACTACCCCCAACACAAACACCTAAACAAACAAACAAAACATCTCCCTGTGAATAACCAATCAAAATATTGTTTATTGAATGAGCAAAAACAAACACCAAAAATATCAAAATCATCAGTTATTATTGGTATAGAATCTCTCTCTCTCTGCCTCCCTCTTTTTCTCTCTGTCTGTCTGTCTGTCTCTCTCTCTCTGTGCTTCTCTCTCTCTCTCTGTCTCTCTTGCTGTCTCTGTGTCTCTCACTGTCTTTCGTTCTCTCTAACGCACGTGCGTGCACACATACACACACACGTTTAAGTTCAAGTCAAAAGCAAATAAACGAAATCCAATGGAATTAACATTTAACAGTCCAATAAGAAGAAGTACATGTGAACTTGTCTTACAATAGGATGTACAAGTGTTGAGAACATAACTACACACATACACATACACACACACACACACACACACACACACACACACACACACACACACACACACACACACACACACACACACACACACACACACACATACGAACACACACACATGCAACACACACACACATCACACACATACACTCACACTCACACACACACACACACACACACACACACACACACACACACACACACACACACACACACACACACACACACACAACAGTTTCGTAAAAGAAATATTTGTCATGTTTATTACAACTGTAACATCAATATAAACATTTTGTCATGATTCGTTTCGTTACAAAGGTAACAGCGCAATATAATTTGGCCACACGTCAACATTCTAAGGCACAGCTCATCAAAGTGAAGGAAACAATACCAAACTCACTCATACTTCACTCATGGGGGAAAAAATTACCCTTTGTTTAATTTCGTTTTGTTTCAACCGGATTTTGGCTGTAAATGTCTCTCTCATACAGAGCCTACAATGGCAAAACCATGAAATTATTTTCACGCTTTTGTGCTTCACATAGATGGAGTGTGGAGTCTCATACAGACCCCACAATGGCAAAACCACGACATTATTTTTCACGAATTTGTGTTTCACGTAGATGGAGTGTAGAGCGTAGCCAAGAGGGAGTTATCACACTCAGATAATTCCATATGCGCTCTATCCAATTCTGCCAACAATTATCTGGCAAACTCCTCGAGCATACGTAAAACCCTGAACGCTCGAAAGGACTTGAAATCGGGAAGAGGGGGGGGGGGGGAGGAGGCGGAAGAGACTTATATCTGAACTCGAGACATCAGATCTTGAGACCAAGGTTCTATCAAAAGAACAACAAACCCGTGAAATAATGACAATAACAATATCAAACTAAACAAACAAACCTTCCCTCAAAACACGTACATACAAACACACACGCGCACACACACACACACACACACACACACCACACACACACACACACACACACACACCACACACACACACACACACACCACACACACACACACCACACACACACACACACACACACACACACACACACACACACACACACACACACAATTGTGACCCACCTGAGAATCGAACCCACGATCCCTGCGTTATCAGTAAGTAACTGAGCTAACAGGCCCTTCGGGGGGGGGGGGGGGGGGAGCAGACTAACGAACTAATTTTCATAGATTCGTGTGTCACATAATTTTTGGGAGATCCAGTGGCGACGACTGTCATACAATTACAGTTCCATTCCTCAGATCACAAGCACTCATCATGAGACACAAATAGGTCGAGTCGAATACAATTACTTAGCAGATCGTTCTTCATTCGACCAAGGAAGTCAGGAGCCTATATTTCTGTGTTTGTCGGATCGACACATTAGACGAAGTAGCCAAGGTCGTTGAGAGAGAGAGAGAGAGAGGAGAGAGAGAGAGAGAGAGGAGAGAGAGAGAGAGAGAGAGAGAGAGAGAGGAGAGAGAGAGAGAGAGAGAGAGAGAGAGAGAGAGAGAGAGAGAGGAGAGAGTTGTTGAAAACTGATAAGACAGAGTCATGAAAAAATATTACGATAATGATAATGGTAATGATGATAGTAATCATAATGATAATGAGAACAGTAATGACATAATACTATAATCTTCATCACCATAATCATAATTATAACAATTCAAATGTCAACATGATATTATATGCATGTCATTCAAAATTAATACGAAACAGTTATGATGATGATGATGATGATGATATAGTAATAGGATTGTATTAATAACAATACTGATTTTTATAATAATAACAATAACAATATAATAACAATACTGATTTTGATAATAATAACAACAACAATATAATCATTATCATTAATTCGTTATTTAAAAAACAACAATAATAATAATAATAATAATTACTAATACTAATAATAATAATGATGATGATGATGATGACGATAATGATAATAATAACAACAACAACAATGATGATGACGACGGCGACGACGACGATGATAATGACGACCATTGATGATGATTACGATGACGACGACGACGACGATAATGACGAAGATGATGATTATGAAAACAACAACAACAATATAATGATGATGATGATGATGATGATGATGATGACGATGTCGATGATGATGATGATGATGATGACAACAACAATAATAATAATTATAATAGTAATAATAACAATAATAGTAATGATAACAATAATAGTAATGATAACAACAACAATAACAATAATAGTAACAATAATGATAATAATGACGACGACAACTACGACGATAACAACAACAACAACACAACAATGATGATGATGATGATGATGATAGCTTGAACGTCAACATGATATTAGATGCATAAGTCGTAGAGAATGAATAAGTAGCAGTAATGAAAAAATATGAAGTCAACTTGAAAGACAGTGTTGGTAAAGTATTGAACAACAGCTTCATAAACATATAATCCTTTACGAATAAATCATAGGACTCCTTCATGGCTGTATCGGCAATGAACAAAACACTGTTGTTGACTTCTGAACTGTGTATGGTACGTATGCAATTCTGTCACCGTGAATGTCTGAAGACAGGGGAAATTTGAAAACAGACACAAGACAGCAGACAGTCAAAAAGGCAAATCAGCTGCACAGAATCATTTGGAATGAGCGTAGTTGTTAACACTCTCCTTTCCCTCCATTATGTTGCCCCCCCCCTCTTCTCGTATATATACAAATGCGCGTGTGCAAACACACACACACACACACACACACACACACACACACACACACACACACACACACACACACACACACACACACACACACACACACCACACCACACTCATTCTTTCTCTCTCTCTTTCACCCCCCCCCACACTTTCATTCTATTCGTGATAGGGACACACACACACACACACACACACACACACACACACACACACACACACACACACACACACACACACACACACACACACAGTGACCACAACAACAAGGACTCACAAAACAACAAAATAGAGACATACAAAAACAAACAAATACCTGGTGTGTGTGTGCAAAAGATCTATGTGCACGCTCGTGCATTAATGTGCCTGTGAATTAATACATGTGTCTGCATATGAAATGTTGAGAAGGGAGAGGGCACGCCATATATTAGATGGAGGCTATGCATGTTTGTAGTTGTGTATGTATTTGTTTTATGATAACTAACAAAAAATACCACAATACTAGAAAAAAATCTAGGCTAGGTAAAACGTAGGGCAGATAGGACTTAAGAACCTGGCCAGCTCATGGGTTTATGTGGAGGCTTAAGGCTTGTGCCATGATCACCATCACATGGCACCCATGATGTTAGTGCATATGGAATGCATTCCGAACGCGGAAACGTCATCTTGAGAAATTGAAACTATAGTTGCATATGCATGCCAGTGTGTGAGTGTGTGTAAGTGTGTGTGTGTGTGTGTGTGTGTGTGTGTGTGTGTGTGTGTGTGTGTGTGTGTGTGCGTGCGCGCGTGTGTGCGTGTGTGTGCGTGCATGTGCACTTGCATTAGTGCAATTCAAAAAATCGTGTCGGATTTGGTGACCTTGTTCTGTATGAGCTTTTTACACAAACACGAAAGTGAAATTATGAGTAGTAAAAAATCTTTTTAAGAATACTTTTCTTGGCCACAGATTTATCAAAATTCTCATGTCAAAACCTTCAGGATTTTTTTTGAGCATCTCTCTAGTCTGACAATGTTTTGTGAAATTCACTGGTCAGATTTCAAAAGTAATGGAAAATGATGTCTCAGACTTTTTAGACCGATATGAATTACGGTCATTCAAAATCCAAGACCTATTTCCTATTCAAGAGACACACTTAGAACGCTTTACTAGATTAAGCTGCGTTCAGATTCTTGGGTCTGATTTTAATAATGGAAATGTATGTCGTAGAATTCCACACAATAAACACCACGCTTCATTCAAAATCTAAGACCACTTTTCAGATTTTCTCAATAACGGAGTGACCTAATTCATAACTCAGATTTCAGTAACAATGAAATTTTTTGTCACAGATTTTGGCACTAACATGAATTGAGAGTCTGTTCAAAATCTAAGAAAACAGATCCATATTTTCAAAATATGACTGCTCATTTCTATATAAGAGTAAACAAGGTGGCAACTCGGATTCAACAAACACAGAAGTCGAGACAATACAACATCTCAAACCAAGCCGGCAGCTGGTTGGTTGATATAGTCAACATTAACCAATCATCTGTCAGCTGACTCTTGAGTGTTGACACTTATGTCGGGATCTTCTGCTATTAGCCTTTTAGTGAGAACAGAATAAAAGCACAACTGATGGCTTTTACATAGAGTGTCAGCCACGTTGTATGCTTTATGGCGCAGATGTTCATGATACTCATATTCTCATCTACTCCTTTCCTGTTCTGTGTGCGGACGTGTGTATCAGCGTGTTTATGTGTGCGAGTGCGCAAGCGTGCAGGAATGTGTCCACTTGTGCGGACTGTAGGCTTTTTATATATGTCTGTATATAATTCAGTTTAGGTCGATTTACACTTTCATTTTCTCACACACACAACAGATACATACAAGATTTCTGTGTTAAAAACATCAGCAATTAGATAACAACCAATCAGCTACCGGCTCGATTTGAGATGTAGTCGCATGCGGAGTTGAGATTACACACTCAGATTTAAATGATTTAACTTTTATTTGAATACCACCTTCAGGTTTTAGGTGCAACCACATTCATGTCTCATATACCACAAGTAATAGAAACGTATAGGTCTCCTCAGATTTGGAGGCTGTCATAAAAGTGTTTTGTTCAAACTATAAGGAGCAAAATTTTCAAAATCAGAACTTGTCTCAAAAATACCACGGATTGATAATTAATTTTATCAATCGTAAGCATTCATTGATATCTGGCTCAAAATCAGTTTACAAGTCTCCAAATGCAAATAGTAAGGGACGACAGGGATAGAAATTCGCAGCACACGTTTCTAGAATAACGAATGCTCGTTCTAAAACAACTTTCCCCCCTTAATTTAAGATACTAGATTCACACATTCAACTTCAAAAATAAATCTGAATTCTTTCTCGGGTGTTGAGCGTGGTATAAATTTACACTGGATTCAAAATCCGAGACAGAAATTCCTTCGACTTCATAACTAAAATTAATCAGAAAAGTTAATTATCATTCGCCTAGATTTATTTTCGAACAGTAAGAACAACACTTTATACAACGGTGTTTGGTTAATATTTTATATCGGCCACTGATGAATAGAACTAAACAGGCCTGCATCGACTCCCGACTCATAAACAATGTACCGCAGGTCAAATAAATAAGGGAATATGAAGGGGAAAACATCTAAAATTTTGTTAAAACAATTAAACAGTGAACAAAATTCGATTCCAAGAATACTGAAAATCATCTAGGTGTAAATAAAAGACATACAGAAATCATGATGAAATACGAAATGTACAAAGGCACATTCGTGACTATGTTTTGTTACTAATATACTTTTTGTTGCATTCATTGCATTCGACATTTATTGGCGGATGAGAAAGAGGGGGGGGGGGGAGCGGAGAGGAGGAGAAAAATAGGAATGATGGGATACTACACTCAAACTTTACTTATACTTTCACTTGCACATCCCTATCAAAATCTCCCCGTCACCCCCATCCCCTAAACGCACACATACGTACCCATACCCCCTCCACAAGCTTTTTCTTTCCATCGCTTTTACACACACACAACACACACACACACACACCACACACACACAACCACACACACACACACAACACACAGACAAGAGAGAGAGAGAGAGAGAGAGAGAGAAGAAAGAGAGAGAGAAGAGAGAGAGAAGAAAGAAAGAGAGAGAGAGAGAGACGAGACAGACAGAGACAATTATGAAGAAAACTCTCGTTTGTCATCAAAAGTTTTTGAAATTCTCACAAGATCATATTTGAGCAGCTTAAAAACATTGGCATAAAACACAGACAATGCACATGTACACGGGACCTTGGCGGAAGCCAACCCTGATACAAGTGAACTCGGACCAGTGGAAGAACAAACTAGAGACACTTCAAAAGAACAGATCAATAATAATCACTTCGAATATGACATGAAATTCAGAATTATTTTGATGAAAAAATAAGTCATTACACCCTGACAGTTCCATAAGGCCCCACCAAAATCTGTAACAATCTGGGGATTCCCTTGCTTTGCCCAGAAACTTACACGGAGGCCATGTGTTGAAATGCTGGGATAAAAGACGGGGCCAGTATTTGCTATCAGGCTATGTTCCCTATCCAATACTAAGCTATCATCAGCAAAATGATTGGCACTAGGAGATAGGCATTAAATAAGCTAGTCTGTGATTGGGCTCAGGAATCAGGCCTCGAGTTCACACTCCATGTATTTTTCAAAATAACTAAGTTAAACTTCATAAAGAAGAACAGAAGCAACTTAAACCCTTGTACTCCCGCACCCTATCCACCACCAGCAAAAACCTAACCCTTCGACTCCCTCACTCTATCCAACAAATTCCCCCACAGGAAATTTAACCCTTCGACTCCTTTACCCTATCCACCAGCTTCTCCTGCAGGAAGCTGCTGAATAAGGCAAGGGAGTCGAAGGATTACATTTTTGCTTTGCTGTCATGGTTGACAAAGCAGGATGCTGGCGGATAGGCTGAGAGAGTCAAAGGGTTAAGTGGCAGGTTGGATACTTAGCAAATAGCTATTGGGCAGCAAAGACCACCTTTTGAAGGCCATCATAGGTATATATTCCTAAGTGCTGCAACACTACATATGCCACGGAGATGCAAAGTAATTGTGACATTCTTCAAGTCTAAACACTTTAATCTACGTGCTAGCAAGAAACTGTGAAAAGCAGTGGACCTGAGAGAAAACAAGGACTTAGCAAAAGTCAACAGAAATATGAGAGCGGATACAAAGATAAAAACAAAAAAACAAAAAAACAAACAAAAACAAACAAACAAACAAACAAGAATCCATGCAAGCAAAGTCATACAGAGCAGACTGTGGTCAACAAACACAAAAGGATCAGCAACAAATCAACCAACACGATGTATCTCATTACTGTCATCATAAGACTGCAGAGATTTGATTAATCTGTTCCATTTCAAAACTGTACCCGTTTGAATTTTAAAACATTGAAACTGATTCTAGATTATGCATCAAACGAGTCATCGTAAAGCAAACAGATGAGGTAGTCAGAATCAAATTATCATTTTACCACCGTTTTTTTTTTTCAATCACAAGTGTCTTTGCATAATCAGTTGACAAAAAATATCATAGAGCAAACTTGTGGGTTGTCACAGTTATCTGTCTGTGTACAATCACCGTGGTATAAAAATATCTCTGGGTATAGTAGTAAAGTCCTTGAACACACATGTGAAAAGAATTCAGTCGTGCTGCCAGTAGAGTTTATTAACTCCAAAACGAAGTCACTACGATCTGACACGGGTTATGTTGGCTAGTCTGACCTTGAAAGGCACTACGTTCTCAGCATGGAACGCCACACATTTTTTCAATATTCATTCTTCGTTTTTCCGTCGTCACTTGTACCGGTGCTGACATAATGGGGAAGAAAAAAATGATGGTCAGCAGCGAGTGTAATGCCTGATTTGGATAAATGCCACGTGACATCAAACTCTTTGTTCAATTGTAATGAAAAAATTTCCTTCAGGAGTTTTGTTTTACTGAGACAATAAACACATGGTCATATTTGATCCACAAGGCACACAGTTTGACGTACATCATCCAAATAGAGCAGGCTAACATCATTTGACTTCCCATCACTGTACATCAGAAGGAAGACGTAAGACGTACGAGAGGAATACCAAAGTACACCTGGCCATGAACGATAGGACGAGACCCCAAGGGACTGAAACACACCTGGGATTATATACAGAGGCTGGTCCAGAACAGACAGAAGTGGAGAATGTTCGTTGCTGTCAGACATGGCAAAGGCACAATGGGCAGAGAGTAAGTAAGCATGCACTGAAGTGGAGACAGGTACTAGGGCTAATAAACAAAAGATGACATGTAGCTGACTGATTTTTAAAGCTGAGTAAAAGTAGCCCCTAACGTAGGATCAGTTCCAGGCTGAGAAGACCAATGAGAGTGAGGAAGAGCAGGTGGAGGAGGAGGATTAGAGAAATAAGGATTGCTAAGCGAGGAGATCCGGACCGACTTGTAAGGATCCACACCGTTCATACTGGCCATGGGGTTGAAATGACAGGGCGGGGGTGGAGGTGGAGGTGGAGGGGCTGGCTGGGGGTGGGGCCAGGGGTGGAGGGAGTCATGCTGATGGAGACTGGACAACATGATGGGGGGGTCCGCGATGAAGGGGAAAGGGTAGACACGGTTCATAGAAAACGGGGAGGGTGGGGCGACAGGTAAGCCGTTGGACGGGACCGAACCCAGGTCCAGCAGCTTGCCTGCGTCCCTTCCTGGACTGCTGGAAGACAAGAGCGAGGCTTGAGGCAGTGAGGCCTCGCGACTGTCATGAACCGTCGAGCTGCTGCTACCACCTGTTGGAACTGGAGCTGCAGCTGCTCCATCTCCTTGCTGACGGTAGGTCAGGAGATCGGAAAGAACAGGCAGACTGTCCTGAGATCCGGACAATCCCACATTGATGTTCTGGGCCTGACTCGAGGGAGGCATCAGACCCATCCCCAGACCTACAGACCCGAGTCCTCCGTAACTTCTTGTATCCAACCCGTCCCATGCTAAACGAGGTAGGGAGGAGGCAGCTAGGTGGTCACGTGGACTGCTGAAAGCAGAGCTGTTGTGTGAATGGTTGAATCGATTGGCTGACGTGTCCAAAAAGGCGGGTGCTGTGGGCGTGATTTTGTTTGGAGGAGCCACCATGTCGTAGGCTTGAAAAAGTCTGCTGGTTGGCTGGTTTGAATTCTGACCTCCTCCCTTCTGGCTGGATTGGAGGGAAGCAGAATTTGATGTGGCATGAGCACGGCGTTTGCCTTTTGCTTTTCGCTTCTCTTTCCTCTCTTTGAGTTTTTCGTCACTGAATTTTTTCAGTTCCGTTATACAACCGTTGACCACCGCTTCCGGCACCATCCGGGGCTTGGCATCTTCTTTCTGGTCGTCTGCTTCCTTGTCAGTTTCAGAGTTTTGTTTGCTGTCAACTGACTGTTTGACAGTGTCCTTGGTAAGGTTGTTGGTTGGGGAAGAGGAAGAGGTCGTGGGTGAGGGAGGAGAAGTGGGGCTTTGTGAGGAGGAGGGGGAGTTGTTGTCTGTGGCCGAGTTGCTCTTGTTCATCACCACGTCCTTTCGCCTGCGGTTCTGGAACCATATCTGAAACAGAGAAGTGGGTTTTTTTGTGTTTAGTATTTAGATTGTATTAGTTGTTGAGTTTTGGCTTTCATTGAATACGCATTTCGTTTTGATTGTATGTCTCACATTGACTGATTGACTGAACAAGCACATTGACTGATTGATTGAACAAGCGAGATGTTTATTTGCTATTTGATAGTCTATCATGTAACCAGTAAACTAATCAGGTGTTTAGATTTTTCATGGGCAATCGCACAGACACGAACATAAGAAACTAGACTCTACTGATCGGTGGGTTTGAAGACTTGGTAATAAATAGCATGAACTGAACTGGTAGATTCGTTGCTTGGTAAGTTTGATGCTACTGCTGATAGCAAAGTAAGCCAGGATGATATACGTATAATTAAATAAACTTTCTGCATGACATTCATGGTAAAAGAAGACCTGAAACAAACATACTAACAAACAAGTAAACAAAGGTCCCTCTCAAAAAAAAAAACACCACTAAAACAACCTCCTCCCAAACAAAGCAAAACAAAACAAAATCAAACTACAACAAAAACAAACATCACCATACCATCAACAACAACATCAACAACACAACAACACAACAACAACAACAACAACAACAAACCAGGGACATGAACGAACCCCAAAATACTAGTTAGCAATTCAAGAAAGCTTCCACTCAGACGATACTCATCCACGCTTTATGATACACGTTACAATACTGACCTTGACCTGTTCCCTGCTGATGCCCACCCGTTTAGCAATGAGTTGTTTCTGGACACTGTTGGGGTACCTCACCGCCTTGAAGATTCCATTCAACAGCTCCAGCTGATACCGGGTGTAGCTCAGTCTCTCCCTGGGTGGCGCTGGGGCCAAAGTTCATCGTCTGTGGAAATATCAATTGTGATGATCAAAGTTTTTGGAACTCAGAAGAAAAATTACTCAGTGGTCAATGTCAAAATGTCATCAATATAAAATTTTCACGTTGTTATTGCTGTTTAAAGCCCGGCAGACTGCGTAGAGCCATATCACGACTATAACCATTTCAAAACATACAAAACTTCAACAGGAAAAAATAGGAAAGAAAATTAAGTACACATATCAATGCATTCGTGCACATAATGTAAGGACATGCCCCTGGCACTGACCACTCCATCCAATTTATCGCACAGGGGATTGAAAAAACACACAATGAATACAAATTTAAGCATACCTAAGGACACCAAAACATATATAAAAAACGGGCATAAATCACCTAAAACTGCTTCCGCATATCTCACCTCCCTAGAGCCAAAAATGTACTTAATACATGTACCCAATTATCAATCCTAAGAGAAAGTACATAAGACTTCATTTTGATACATGTACCCAATTATCAATCCCAAGAGAAAGTACATAAGACTTTATTGGACACATACAGGTGAATGGACCAGCCAGGCAGAAAATGATAGGAAGAAATGACAGAAAGCAAAGGAACAAGGCAGAAACAAAAAGAGTGACAGAAAATAAGAAATTTCCAGCACAGAATTTCCAGAAGGTGGGGGTACTATTTATACTGAAAAAGCCCCCGGCATGCCCATGGGGGAAAATTTTTCACAGAATTTTATACTGTTTGGTGTGGATGAACATATAAAACCCGATAGAATATTTGTTCTAAATGAAATCCAGCGAATTCGTTTTCGTTGTACATGCAAGACTGACAAAGTCTTGCAAATGTATCCGTTTTTCGACACAAACTAAGTTTGAGGTTCAAAATCGAAAAATATGATGTCAAGATAAACTTTGATTTACACCACTTCAGCACAGAATGGCACTTTTGTTTGCACCTGTTCGACACAGAATGGCACAACTAAACACCTGTGTTCCTCGACAGAAAATAGATGTATTATCCTCATGACATACATCCAACTTTTATTTTGCATTTTAGTTATTACTGTTTTCATATTGCAATCAGTTTATAAATGTTTGAGCTTCATTATAAATGCCTCTAAATAGTCACATTGTAATATATAATTGTATATAATATGCTCTCTATAATTTTCCATTGCTTTTATTCTTTCTCCCCATTTATAGCCGTGTGCGTGTGTGTGTGTGTGTGTGTGTGTGTGTGTGTGGCGTGCGTGCGTGCGTGCGTGTGTGTGCGTGCGTGCGTGCGTGCGTGTGTGTCTGTTTTAGCGCTTAGATTTGATTTTATCAAGATTTTGCGCTATATAAAATATTGTATATTATATTATTATTATTATTAGTGTTTCCTATGTGCTATCACGTTTTTGTTTATGCTTGATGTTTATTTAAAAAATGAAAAACAAGTTTAAAAACAACACAACAGAGATGATGATAATGGTAATAATAATGAAACCAACAACAAATCTACGACTACTGCTACTTTTCGTTCTTTTATCAGTCCATTTGTTAAATTAAAAAGCAAAACAAAAAACAAAACAAAAACAAAACAAAAACAACAGAAAATAAGAAAGAAAAATGGTGTCAGCAGAGAGCAATGCGGGAGTCATGACCCGGATGCAGCCAGATCCTCTCATGCAAAGAGTTTAGTACCAAAGCACATACTTGTCCAGCTCTCCCCGCATGATTCTTGCTACTCATCTCAAATCATTACATCGGCTTCCTGTTCAGTCTAGAGAATCAGTCAAACTGTTCATTATGTTTCACATCTGTCTCTGTCACAGGCCCTCAGTATCAGTCTAATATTCCTAGAATCTATATCCTACGCTCAAAACATCGTTTTTTCACTTTAGATCATTGCAATGGCTATCTAATTAATTCAGAATCAATTATAAACTCTCCTCTTATTGTTTTCTACCAGTCTCTGGAACAGGTCCTCAGTATGCCTCTGTTAACATATATACCCCAAGCAGAAAGCTTCGCTCCTCTTCTTGATTCTAGAGTGTTTTGAGCTCCCATCTTTCAGAACAAAATCAGCTTGTGCAAATTCCTGGACCAAGATCCAATAATGTCTAATGAACTACATGTTCACATTAGACATTCGGCTTCAATCACTTCCTTCAACGCTGGACTGAGGACTCATCCTTTCCAACTGTGTGTATGTAGGTGTGTGTGTGTGTGTGTGGGTGTGGGTGTGGGTGAGTGAGTGAATGAGTGAGTGTGTGTGTGCGCACGCGTGTGTGTGTTTGTGTGTGTGTGTGGGTGTGTGTGCGTGAGTGTGCGCACGCGCGTGCAGATGTATGTGAGCAAACGTGTGTCTAATTGTGTGGTGTGTGTTCGGCATGGTGTGTGCGCGTGTATGTATTGTTGTGTGTTTGTGTTGTGTGTGTGTGTGTGTGTGTGTGTGTGTGTGTGTGTGTGTGTGTGTGTGTGTGTGTGTGCGCGCGCGCGCGCGCGCAAGTTATACGAGAGTTTCAGTGTGTATGTTCAAGCAAGTGTGTATACAAAAGTGCAAGAAGGGGGATTGGGCATTAAGAGGTCTGCACACATGCTGACATGGTAGATCAAAAAGATCTCCACCTTTTACCTACCAAGCAGGCGTTGCGTTACTCTGACCATGTTGTATTGAAAGTGTGCGTTGCACTGTAATATGTCTTTTATTACTGCACTGGACTGCAGTGTTATGTATTATGTTGTATTTTTGTGTGTGAAAGTGTGTGTTGCATTGCGTATTTTCATATTGCACTGTACTGCAGTGTTATGTATCATGTTGTATTGAAAGTTTGCGTTGCATTGCAATATATCTCTTCAAACAGCACTGTACTGCATTGTTATGTACTATGTTGTATTGAAAGTGCGCGTTGCATTGCAATACGTCTTTTCATACTGCACTGTATTGCATTGTTCTGTATTATACTGCACTATGTTGCATTGCAATACGTCTTTTCATACTGCGCTGTATTGCATTGTTCTGTATTATACTGCACTACACTGTAATGTGTTCCGTTTTGTTGCATGCCTTCAGTTTTTAGAGCGCTATGCCCATGACACAGGACTTCGTGTGTTCAACCCCCAGGCAGTCCACGGCTTTTATACTGTCCCATTAACTCAGTTGTTTGAGCGCAATGCTCATAACGTAAGGGTCGTGGGTTCAACCCTGTGCAGGCCAGCTTTTTTCTGGCTGTTGTTGTCTTTTTCTTGTTTTTAAGCGGGCTGGCTGGCTCTCGTATCAGAGCTGTGGACTGAACATCTGATATCTCAAGTTCAATCCCAGCCCGCAACATTGAAAAAAAAATCTGGCCTGTTCGCTGTTCAGCTAATGTTTCCATTACTCCTGGTAGTTTCAGCTTTAAGTTTTATGGCCCATTCCTCCCTCCTCCCCCATTTCAAGATCTTGCCAGCGCATCGGGTTTTGCGCAGGCTCAGAGAATCTGCCAGAAGACTGCCGGCAGACTTCGGTGAATCGCGTGTGGATTTTCGGGGTTTGATGAATCCGTCATACCCACCAGTCACCGTAGTGCAGTGGCTAGCGCAAAGTACTACTGATTGTAAGGTTGTGGGTTCGAATCTTCGTAAGTCCCTTCAAAATCATAGTGTGAGCTTCAACCGACTCCTACCCAGAGTTGAGCATGCCATGGGCTCATTGTGAAGACTGAGACCACACAGTTGAGTCTCATCACTTCACGGATGCATCATTAAGGGTACTGACAGATACCGCAAGTACCTGTATGTCTCAGGACTGATTGATAACAGGATACATTATGATAGTAAGCGTAGAGTACAGTCTTATCACACAATGTCAATCTTAGATGGAACCTCACAGTATCATGATTATTATCCTTATCCTCATCGTCATCATCGCATTGTAAAAACTGTGCCAGCTTCTGTAGTCATTAAGCTGGCGAAAAAGTGGGACAATGGAAAAAAAAAGAAAAAAAAAAAGGGGGGGGGTGTTAAGTACAAACGAAACTCTCTAACTGCGATGATCCATTACAAACCAATCGAACAAAAGACCCCCCCCCCAAAAAAAAAAGGAAAAAAAAAAAAAGAAAAAAAAAAGAGTCCCTCCTTCATACCTTCCTCATCAGGATCGTCCACCTCATCAGCCGAGCGGTCCTGACCAGCCCCGCTAACACGAAGGTCGGACATCACCGGCTGGACACTGGGACCACTCTGTGTCCAGTGAATCATCACTTGACCTCCTGCTCCATCCCCACCCCCCGGGGCACCTGGGACCCCTACCCCCGCGCTGGCCATGCCTAGAGCCGCGCCACTGCTGGCTGGTGTCAGGGTGAGAGGGGCAGGAGGCTGCAGCGGTTGAGGTGGTGGTGGTGGTGGTCGAAGGTGAGAGGGGTCATGGAGGTGGTGCTGCACTGTTGTGTTGTCGTTGGTGGTGTCGATGTTGGTGGTGGTGCTGGCGTTGTAGTAGTCTGGTAAACCTGAGGAAGAAAGAGAATATTGATGTTAGAAACACGGATTGTACCATAGATAGGCAGACAGACAGACAGACAGACAAACAGACAAACAGGCAGGCAGACAGGCAAACAGGCAAACAGACAAACAGACAGACAGACAGACAGACAGACAGACCAACCAACAAACATGCAAAAAAAGTGAACTTTTTTTTGTGACAGAAAACACGACAACTTTGGTTAAGGAGTCATTCGTCGAACAGGCTTGAGTGTACCCTAGCTCAGCACCCTCAGTACTGACAACTCCAGACAACCAAGCTCCATGGCAGCCGGAAGGAATTGCAAACAAATCAAAACAAACAGTGAAATTTGACACTGAGAGTCATCACGATAGCAGGACGTGAACTACCACAGGATCTGGGACAGTTGTTGTTTTTTATATGATATGATAACGAGAACAGAGATGATAGTGCGGTTCACATACCTTCCTTGAAAGCTACTGATTTCAGACATCTTTGCGATCTCTGTGACCCTGACCGTGGAGTTTTACCTTCTAAACTCTTACTTTTGCAACTTCTCAACAGTCTGCAGATTTTGACTAAAATTTGGCGTACTCCTCCTACAAAGCGCTGAGAACATCTTGTCCTCACATTGTTGTCACAAGCAGCCAGACAGATAGAAACACACAGAAACACACAAAGGAAAAGACTGATGCACACACAGACACCTTCCTTCAGTTGATAAAAAAAATAATCTCTTGAAAAAGGGATAATCAAAAAAAGGAGGACAAACAAACAGAAAACAAACAAACAAACAAACAAACAAACAAACAAACAAACAAACAGGCGAAACAAATATGCATTTTTCAATGATTTTGTTGTCGCTCTTCTTGAAAAAAAAACCCAAACGAAATAAAAAACAAACAACCAAACAAACACAACCACCAAAACCACAACATCAAAACCTCTTCCACACCCACAACCCACCCGCACACAAAACCAACGACAAAACCTTCAGTATAGGCTAAATCAAAGCAGTTGCCTTAACAAAAATAACAAACCCAAAGCGTTACAAACGAAACTATCTGCAACTAGTCTCCGTCGTCCAATGGATAGCGCAACAGACGATTGACTGGAAGGTTGAGATTCGAATACCCTCAGTCCTGTCAAAATCATTGTTTTTCGGCCCTAGCCGACTTTTATTCAGAGTTGGGTGTGCTGTGGACTTATTGGGAAGACTGAGACCACACACTCGAGTCTCATCCACTTCACGGATGCGTCTTTGAAAGTGTTGCTCATATTTCCTAATCAGCACCACAGGTGTCTGTTTCTATCGCGCTTAGGTTGACACCATGATATAATGAGAAAGCATTATAAGTCTTTAGTGTACTTTACTGTTATACAGTAAAGTAGATTACAGACCTATAATGCCATACAGTAAAGCAGACTATAGATCTATAATGCAGTTTCAATCCTAGATGGAACTCCACAGCATCACGATTCCACCCTCATCGTCACCATCATAGAAAATAAAAAATGAAATAGGGAAATAATGAAGAAAGAAAGAAGAAGGTGAGCACAAATGGTGAGATTATTCTTTAAAATGTTATGAAGAAAAGAGTGGCCAACGCCAGGAGCATCTCCTTAGATTATGTGCGCAAGTGCATTTCCTCTGTGTATAAGTTTTTCTGTTGAAGTACTGTGTGTATTGAAATGGTTATAGCCCTGATATGGCTCTATGCAGACGGCTGGGTTTTAAGCAACAATAAGAATAAGAACTTGAAGGGACATGCAATCAGCAGAGAACCACCCAGGAGTCATGTCCATATATTTAGTTTAAAGTGTTCGTGCTTTTGCATCCATGAAGACATCAGATGGAAATTTCTAGAAGGGCTTGATCACCTTTGTGGTGACGTTTCTCCCGGCGACAGCTGGAACAAAAGTGAACGCAGACGGCACGATGATAGCAGAACCGATTATCTTCTCGTTAAGTCAACACACAGGTCGCCTACTGGTTAGGGAAGAAATGTGGACGAGTGGAGGCAGCAGTGTGTTCAGTATGGTTGAAGGTGTGGTGAAGGTTAACCCTTTTTCTCTCCTTCACTCTATCCAGTAGCTTTTAAATATGTTTCATTCATTCATTCATTCATTCATTATTCATTCATTCATTCATTCATTCATTCATTCATCAACTGATCAATTTATTTCAGTGCTTGAGTATATTATGTGATAGTGGTGGTGATGGTGATGATGTGTGTCTACGTGCATGTGTGTGTGTGTATATGTGTGTGTGTGTGTGTGTGTGTGTGTGTGTGTGTGTGTGTGTGTGTGTATGTGTGTGTGTGTGTGTGTGTGTGTGTGTGTGTGTGTGTGTGTGTGTGTGTGTTCGTTCCTTGATTTAACGTCTTTTCACTATAAGTGATATTAGACGGGTAAAAATGGTATGGAGGATGATTTTTTTGTGGGGGGGGGGGGGGAGGAGGGAGGAGGGGAAAGAAGGGAACAGAGTAAGAGATGGAAAAAAAATTAAAAGGAATTGGCAAGGTCTTTAGAAAAAGGATATGGATGAACAGAGAAATGAAACTAGAACAACGCTAACATCAAATATAAAAGAAAAATCGTCATAAAAAGCAAAACAAAACAAAATAATATAATGATAACTAAAATGATAACCTTAAAGTAACGCATTAACAGGACTGTGAACCAATGATTCTGAAATTTTAACTAACAGAACTTGATCTGATATTACTTCTTTAAAATGCTTTTCAAGATAGTTTCCTTGTGCAAACATCTTTGGTAAAAAATAACGAAGCTTTCTGCAGTAAAACAAACAGTGATACAATGTGAATTGTTCACCACAAATACATAAAACGTTTTTACAATATTTTGTTTTCAAAGCGTTCAGTTGATACGAAAATATGTGGTAACAATTAATCTCAAATGATATAACGAAGAATACTGCATTTTTTACAGATATTTTGAACTGAAAGTTTGATTCTTTTTTGAGACACAAATTTTTCATTTAAATGTTCATGAAATCGAATCCATGATGCTAATTCTAGCGAGTTGTAAGCTTCTTTTACCGAGGTGTTAACATGTAATTCTATGGAATTTTCAGAACGGAGTGCACCGGATTTAGCTGCTCTGTCAACTACGTTGTTGCCGTGAAGACCAACGTGAGAAGGCACCCAGCATAAACTGATTTCCGAGCGATTTATCTTTAAACAGTGTATTAGATGATTTGCCTCAATTATTAAATCAGGTCTTGTGTCTGTATCAAAAGACTGTAAGGCATATAATACAGATTTTGAATCAACAAAGAGAACTACTTTGAAAGACACAGGCCGAAGGCTTATTAAATAATGCAACGCTTGAACAACAGCGACCAATTCTGCTGTATATATAGATACATTTGCCCCAATGAAAAAAGACTTTTTAATGTTAAATTTTGGAACATAAAACGCTGCTCCAGCGCTCTGATTTGCTAAGACTGACCCATCAGTAAAAATGTGGAGGTGGGTACGGTACTTTTCATCGATGTGTTCACAAGCTGTGGATAGCGTAATGTTGACATTATCATCTTTTTAACGTCTGCATAATCGAGATCAAACGTGGCTTTTAGCATTTCCCATGTAGGGATAGGTGTTAACGTTGGTTTCTCGGCTATTTCATCCATAGTTATGCTGGATTGTTTGATCAGGTCAGATATGTAAGTTGCGGTTGTAATTTGTGATGAAATGTTTTTTGCTCGTTTTGGAAAGTCAATATCAGACCTGATTTTAATTTCTTTGCTCACAAAATTATTCGCTTGTGAATTAGTTCTAATTGCAAACTTTGCTGTAGCTAGCTCACGATGGTTGTTTAGAGGTAGAATTCCAGCAACTTTGTACGTTTCCAGAGTAGAAGCATGAGTTGGTACACCTAGTGCAATTTTAAGACTTTTGCAGTCCAAGTTCTGAATCTTTTTTTGTAAATATTTAGGTGCATTGAAAAAAACTTCTTGCGCGTAGGATACTTTAGACCTGACCAGCGCTGTTGACAGATGAATCAGTATATTTGTATCCATTCCCCAGGGTAATTTGCTTATTATCTTTAGAAAATTTAAGGTTTTTCGTGCTTTTGTTAAAATATAATCAAAATGAACATTCCAGCTTAATTTCGACGTGATGTAAACTCCCAGAAATTTTACGACCTGTTTATAATTTAACACTTCACCAAGCAATTTGAAAGTAGGCAAGTTATTTGAGTTACCACCAGGATCAAACAGCATCATGTTAGTTTTTTCTGCCGACAACGACAGACCATTTTCTAACATATAGTTTCCAAGATTATCAAGATCAATTTGATACAATTGCCTGATGTAATTCCATGTTCTCTGTGGAGTTGTCTTTTTTAAAGTGATATTCATCCAAGTGCATATATCATCAGCATACTGTACTAAAACAACACGATTTGTGTGGTGTGTGTGTGTGTGTGTGTGTGTGTGTGTGTGGTGTGTATACGTGCGTGCATGGTAGGGGTGTGCACATTTGCTTTTACAAGATTTTATTGAGTTTATCTTGCATGTTATGTATTTCACAGTTGAATGTTTTACGTGTTTGTGTTGCATTCTTGGGGAAGACCATAGTATAATTTCTCTTTTGGAGGTAATATAAGTTGAGATGATTTGAGTCTCCATCAGCTTGTAACGCGGGCTTATTTGATAGAGTCATGGTCTGCAGATCTCAGGTCTCGGGTGTAATCTCACCTCGCAACATTGAAGCTGGCTTTATTCACTGCTCATCTTCAGACTCAAATTAGTTGGTTTTCTGCCCATCTTAATGTCCAGACATTCTGGTGGTGTCAGTGTTTCATGCTCCAGTTCTCTTCATCATTTTCAAGAACTTGCCAGCTATACGATTTTGCACAGAGTCAAAGAGTTAGCCAGATAATCGTAGGCAGAATTTGGGTTGACCACATGTGGAATTGTCCGAGCGCGCTGAATCCCCCTCGAAGAAACTTCACACTCCCTCCAACGTATGTTACGTATATTCTGTGTGTAATATGTTGCTCATATGTCAACAATACTTTTTCCTATGTAGGGATATGAATTGATATCATTTTTCGTTACCACACTGGATGTGATGTCTGTTTATTGTAAAACAAAACAAAAATAACAAAACAAAACAACAAAAACAAAAACAAAAGAATAATAAAAACGTCATAAAAAAACTCCACATTGCAAAACCCGAAGAAAATATTCAATAAAGAAAACCTCCACACGCGGAACTCCAAGAGTGTATTTAATAAAGAAGGCTGAGGTGAAAGTAAAAACCTTCCAGCTTCATACACACACTTTCATTTCCTCTCAGGAAGCTGGATGGCGCTAGTAAACAGCGTGATGGAGTAAAAGCATTTGCAGCAAGCTGATGTATTTCTTCTTCTATTTCTGTGCGTTTGTTGTCTACATATTAGGCCACATCGGCGATGACAATGGCCGTCTTTTCCCCAACACGTAACTTGTGAGGTTGCTGTTCTTGGTACAGATGACATCGCTGTAAGTTGTGTTCAGCTGCCTGGTCTTCTTCCACATGTATGCAGCGAGTCTGGATTTGGTTGGTGTGGATCTTCATCAAGTACCACTCTCTCTCTCTTTCTCTCTCTCTCTCTCCTCTCTCTCTCTCTCTCTCTCTCTCTCTCTCTCTCTCCTCTTCAGCTGAAATCATACCATAATATTCGTGTTGTCCATCTACACTTAACATCACACCGTGTGTTGTCCATGCAGAATGACAATATCAAGAATCAACCAGTCTTCAGACAACAAAAAATCCCCTTCAGCATCGTCAAGTACCACTTGCTTCTCTCTGAACTGAAAGTGGTGTGTCTTCCCTTTCTGTGAACTGAATTGATGGCTTTTGCTGTTTCAGGACCGTCAGTCTGGTATAGACTTCCGCTTTGCTTTCGCCTAACACCTACCCTTTCTGCTTTAAAATCCAATTTTAAAACCCACTACTTTTCCCAACAATGGATTCTACAACTACTTCTTTCCCCTCAATCTGTGTATTAAATATTGTCAGGTGTATTTGTCAATTGTATGCGTATGCCTGGTGCGTGAGTGTGCTTTGATTTGAATTGTGAAGATCTGGCGCCGTATAAATACTGTCATTATTATCATCAGTTATTATTGTTATTATTACTATTATTATTGGAATTTGTTCAAGAGGGATTCGCCGCACTCGTCCGGACGATTCCATATGCGCTCCACCCAAATATGTCAGCAATTATCTGGCAGACTTCCTGAACCTGTGCCATACCCTATGTGCTGGCAAGACTCCTCTTTCCTCCAGCTTATCCGCCCTGTCAATGCATGGTATCCTACAGTCGGCTGGCATCCACTGAAGGCCTACTCTTCTGGTTCTTTTTGACTTGCTTTGGCTGTGTGTGGACAGTGCGGGGTGTAAAGGTCCGCGATGAAGTTGGTGATGGAAGCTGGTGGGAGACAGTAAGAGAATAAAAGGGTTAAAGAGCTTACGGAGGCGGTGGATAGGATGAGAGAGTGAAAGGATTAACCCTTAGACTCCCGCAGCCTGTCCACCAGCATCCTTCATTTCCAACCATGCTTACTAAACAAAAACAACCATTTGACTCCCTCACCCTATCCACCAGCTTGCTGATAGGGTGCGGGAGCCCAAAGGATTAAGTTTTAGCATTTGGTGGATAGGGTGCGGAAGTCAAAGGGTTAAATCAGACAACTCTGCGTCAACTAAACGCTGAAAGGGACGCAGGGTTGTGACAGGCTTCGCTCATTTATTGTCGGTCCCTTTGGAGCGCGGATGTTAAGAGCGAGCATCGAAAACGTAATGACACGATAGGGTTGCCATGAAAACCCAGCTATGCCCCCTTCCCACCCCCACCCCCCTAACACACACACACACACACACACACACACACACACACACACACACAAGCCAAACCACACCGCCTCCTCTTAGCCACTAGCTATTTCTAACGACTGGCTTCGTCGTTGTCGGCAAGCTCTTTGGCTTGGGTCTTAAAGTTACGGTAATCGTGAGTTATCTCTCCTTGTAAAGAAAAGTTGCCACCCTTGTTTGCGCGTGTCTGTCCCCCAGTGTGTGTGTGCAGAACGGATCAGAAAGTAAAGACTTTCAGCCATCATCTTGTACTCGATTGATGTGAACAGTCTTTATTTCCATTCCTCTTGAATAGGAAACACTGTTCTCGTGGTACAGGTTGAGTCTACATGTTGTATAAGAGATTTCTGAGTTGCAGTTTCTTGAATTTTCCTTGTACTGTTGTATGAGAGATTTCTGAGTTGCAGTTTCTTGACTTTTCCTTCTACTGTCAGGCACATAACGCTTATCATTTTCTTTCTTTTATTTGATCCACTATGGAGTGATCTGATGATGCTTCTCTTCCCCCTGTAGTTGACTCTGTACAAACCGTTGCCTTGCCACCCACCACTTACACCTCTAAACTACAGATAAACAACTACTTCAAACAAATTATCAAACACTTCTTTTTTTTCTGATCCCCTGACCGGCGTGAACGTTGGGATTTTGATTCGATTCTAAAATAGCTTGGGGGGATTGTTCACGTGCTAAACACCAAAACACTTCCAACACCAAACTTAAAAACGATATACTGATCCAGTCTATCCACACCAGGTTGATGTCACGAACCATCTGATTTGTATACCGCTGAAAATATGTTATAAGCTCGACTTATAGGCCTATATGCTTCAAACAAACATACGATGTAGAAGGCTGTCTAAATGTTGAAGACTTTATAGCACATAAAAAGACCTAGCGCGGCTGAAAAATCTTTTAAGTACATAGAGCATTTGTGACCAACCAAAATCGAGAAGAAACCTAATACGCGCTAGAAACATACACCGAGAGGCCAGAGCCTTTCCAGCAAAGAAGTGCTTTATGATTCATCCGAGGGTATTACAGAAAAAAAAGCTTCCTTCCTTACAGGAGAAAAACTCTCAAGGTTTAGTCCGTTGGGAAATCTTACTGACACAAATCTGGTTGAAAAACCCTCAACCCAAACCAAGCCAAATACCCGACCACCGCCACCACCGCCACCCACCATCACATCATCATCATCATCATCATCATCATCATCATCATCATCATCATCATCATCATCATCATCATCATCATCATCATCATCATCTCATCAGCATCATTATCATAAGCCCTGCCGCATGGCGTTGGAGATCGTGGCTGTCAATACGAATCTATCCTTTGTCGCTGCAAGTATATTTCGTACCCTTCTTGTCCCTATCCACTCTGAAAAACCAAGATTTTCTCCTTGGGTCTACCTGGTGGTCTTTTTCACTCTAGTTTTCCTATTGCTTGTGTTTGTTTTTGTTTTTTGTTTTCTTCACCAATACTGTAGTAAAGAGCTAGAGGCCTTATCTATTCAGCCGTTTTGACTTGACCTTCACACACACACACACACACACACACACACACACACACACACACACCACACTCACATTACACACACTCACATTACACACACACGCACGCTCGCACAGACACACAACACTCACACACTCTCTCCCTCCAAGGAAATCAAACCATAATATTCTTGTTGCTCATCTGTACCTGACATCACACCTTCTGTTGTCAATGCAGAATGACGATAATCAGAGTCAAATCACACACACAGTCACACACAGACAGACAGACACACACACACACACGCTTGCTCTCTCTCTCTCTCTCTCTTTCTCTCTCTCTCTCTCTCTCCCCTTCTCTCTCTTTCTCTTTCTCTCTTCATCGAAATCATACCATAATATTCGTGTTGCTCATCTGTACCCGACATCACACCGTGTGTGGTCCACGCAGAATGACGATACTCAGGAATCAACCAGTCTTCAGACAACAAAAAATCCCCTTCAGCATAGTCACTATCGCATCTCCAAGAGCTTCTGGTACTCTCGCAGCAGTTAATGGGATTCAGATAAATAAAAACCACCACAACCATCATCGAAATGGTACAGAACGTCTTCGTCCCCAAACTCTCCCATCTGAAAGAAAGTTAGCAGTTGGGGGTGGGGTAGGGGGGAATATGCTGAGAAGTTTTCTAACAGGCTAAAATTTACCTTCGGAACTTTGAAAGATGAAGAAAAGGCGTGCGTTGGTGAACAAACAGCGTCGTTGTGTTTTTTTGTGACTGAGCTTTCGTTTAAAAACGATTTCCTCTGGAAATATTACATTACGAAACGGGCGTGGTAGCCAAGTGGGTAAACGTCTAAAGGTCTGGGGTTCAATCCTGTCTGGGTACCTGCCGCCTGGTGGGTAAACGGTACAGACTTTTACCATCTCTCAGGTCAACATGTGTACAGATCTGCCAGTGCTTAAACCACCTTTGTGGGCGTATTGACACAGAATATCAAATACGCACGTTAAAGATCCTGTAAGTAATGTCAGTGATCAGTGGCTTACGGAAACATGAAAATATCCAGCATGCGCGCCCGCCATAGACTGAGTATGTGTAGACTGTAGGAAAATAGTGCCTGCACAATGTGGGCAAAACAACGTGCGTACATGTATCCCAGAAAATCGGAAGAAAATAAAACAAAACAAAACAATGTGAAGAGAACAAAACAAATGTATAAGCAATACCCTTAATGCTGCATCCATGAAGTCAATAAAACTCGACTGTGTGGCCCCAGCCAAACCAACATTCTGAGACTATCCAGGCTGACCGAAGGCAGGTTTGTTATCTGTCTGTCTGTAGCCTACGTCTTCGCCCTCTATCTTCTTTCTCTTTATAAGATATTGGCTAAGAATTTTATACATGGAAGAAAACATTACCATTTCAAGCATACAAGAGCTGATGGAATTAGAATCGAGGTGAAACTACTTGGGTATCAGGTTCTAGTAATTTATAGCTTCAGAATGGCTTTAGATCTGTCTGGTTAAACCATGGAGTTGGACATGTAGATTTTTGGGGGGTGGGTGGGATGGGGGGGGTGAATTGATTCTGGGTGGTGATATTGGAAGACCATATGCTACGTAGTAACAAACTGAATTTTTTTTAATATGAAACATTTTAGTCATCCATGGATTGTGAAAACACCTTTCTGTAAACATATTGACAGACATATTCAGAGTAGCATGAGAAAGTTTAGATGTGGAATGATAGACTTTGCGACATATCGTGATGGATACAAGAATGTTTCAGAGAATGTGATGACGTGTCCATTATGTAATGATACAATAGAACATAAAACACACGTTGTACTTTGTTGTCCTACTCTCTTAGATATCCATAAAAAGTACACACCTCGTAAATTTTATGAAAATCTATGTATTTTCCATGTTAGTTTACTTATAGCAAACCAGAATGGACGCAATATGAAAAAAATATGCATGTATCTGTACAAAGTCTTGAAATTACGAGCGAGTACGCTCAGTTGAAGAATGTAAGCTTATTGATAGAATTCAAGTTTATACTTATGACCCTTTTCTGTATATTGTTCATGTATGAGATAATGATGTAATGCTTCTCATGACATTCCACTTTGTATTACATATTGAATGTTGTATTTTATGTCCCGCTGCAGAACGCCTTATTTGAATATATTCCGTTTCCGTTTTCGCTCTTCTTTCTCTTTCCGCTCTTTCTGTTCCTTTGTCTTTCTTTCTTCTATGTCCTGTCCCATCCCTTCCATACAAAAAACCTTCAATTCAGTTTTGGCCCGTTACTAGACGCTTGTATAAAGACTTGACCTATGTTTTGGGTTCAAATCCTTGCCCGCGACTATGAAAACATTGCCTATCTTAATGCTTTGACCATTCTGGTGGTTTCCTGTACCCCTCTCCATTTCAAGCACTTGCCAGGCTCAAGGAGCTTTCCAGATAAATGCTGGCTGATTTGAATTCAGCGCATATGGAATTGTCTGAGTGCACTGAGTCCCTTTTGAACTTGAAGTTCACGTTCAAGAAGAAACTCGGAACCCCTAAGTTAATATGATAAAGAGATCACTTTGACTGCATTCATTCTCTCTCTCTCTCTCTCTCTCTCTCTCTCTCTCTCTCCTCTCTCTCTCTCTCTCTCTCTCTCTCTCTCTTTTAAATACATTATCGTAGCTATATTACACCCCAAAAAATGTCCTTTGACTTTTACTTTTTCTGTCCCATTCCTTGCGCCATTTTATACCATATATTTGATATTTCATTCTATTCTGTTCTATTATTGGCCACACAAGTGGGATACATTTAATCAATGCTACGATGATGACGACGATGGGAATGATAATAATGATGCTATAGAGTTCTATCTGGGATTGAGACTGCGTGTCAGTGCTTTACTCTGCGCATATTATCATAACATATCCTGGCATCAACCACACACATACACGCGCGCGTGCACACACACACACACACTTCACGCACACACATACTGCACACACACATACACATTACACAGACAGACAGACAGACACTGCACTCACACACACTACATAGATAGACAGACAACAGACAGGCACAGACACAACAACACACACACACATACACACACACAAAGACACACACACACACAAAGACACACACACACAAACACACGGGTACACACACACGAGTACACAAACACATACACACACACATACAACTACACACACACACACTACACACACACACACACACACACACACACACACACACACACACACTACACACACACACACACACTACACACACAACACACACACACACAAAACACAACTACACACACACACACACACACACACACACACAACAACACACACACACACACACACACTACACACCACACTACACCACACACACACACACACACACACACACACACACACACACACACACTACACACACACACACACACACACACACACTACACACACACACACAACCACACACACACACATACACACACACACACACATACACACACACACTACACACACACACACTACCACACACACACACACACACACACTACACACACAACACACACACACACACACACACACACACACACACACACACACACACACTACACACACACACACACACACACACACACACACACACACACACACACACACACACACACACACACACACACACACACACACACACCACACACACACACACACACACACACACACACACACACACACACACACACACACACACACACACACACACACACACACACACACACACACACACACACACACACAACACACAACACACACCATACAATGACGATGATGATGGACGGACTCTCCTGTCGATCCCACCCCACCCCTGATCCACCCACCCCACCCCATCACCATAGTCCCCTCCCCATTCTTTGAACAGACAGAAAATTGCCAGAAGAGACGGAGAGATGGAAGAGATGGGGATCGGTGATAGAGATGGGAAAGAGACGAGACAGTAAAAGCTACGACCCAACGAGATGGGTAACTCAACTATCTGAAGGTGTGAACACTGGTCCTTTGAATCAAGCCGCCGACACCGTGAATTGGCCCTCTGATGGTGAGACCGATAGTGAAGATAAAGGGCCCAGGTAGAAGGAGCAAGGTGGTGGGTGGAGGAGATACTGGCCGGCAATGTCTGGATGGAATGTCTCTTTCAAATGATGTAACACAGCAGTTTCACTTGTTGTGGGACAAAGGGAGCTGGCATCATTTCGTGTCTTTTCGTTCGTTATTTCTGTACTCGATTCGATATTATATGTGCTTTTATACAACCATTAAAAATGGATACATTCTATAAAGAAAAAATGTGTATGCTTTGTGAGTGTGTGTGTATGTGTCGTGTGTGTGTCGTGCGTAGTGTATGTGTGTGTACTATGTGCGCGTGTGTGTGTGTACTCGTGTGTTTTGTACTCGTGTGTGTGTGGTGTGTGTGTGTGTGTGTGTGTGTGTGTGTGTGTGTGTGTGTGTGTGTGTGTGTGTGTGTGTGCGTGTTGTGTTGTGTGTGTGTTTGGGTGTATATAGGAGAGACAGAATGCATGTGTATGTCTGTGATGTGGGTGGGTGCTACGTGTATGTTTTGCGTACTTGTGTGTGTGTGTGTGTGTGTGTGTGTGTGTGTGTGTGTGTGTGTGTGTGTGTGTGTGTGTGTGTGTGTGTGTGTGTGTGTGTGTGTGTGTGTGTGTGTGTTGTGTGGAAAAGGGCAGAGAGATTGTGGATGTGTGGGTGTGTTTACATGCGCAAGGTCGACGACCATCTGGACTTTCCAGCAGAAATATATATCTATATATATATCTATATGTCTATATGTCTATGTATGTATGTACGTACTAGTATGTATGTATGTATGTATGTATGTATGTATGTATGTATGTATGTATGTATGTATGTATGTATGTATTATATATATGTATGATTTGCATATGTTATGGGCGTTTGTTTTCGTCTTTCATTTTTTAATGGACAGAAATCAAGCGCAAAAAAAAAAATTGAAAACAAAGACAATATGTTCGTTTGTATATTAGGAAAACGAAGATGCAGTTAGGTCATTATCTTGATAGAGTGCAACTGAGGTGTTCACCTACCTCGGCAGCACTGTCAGACACGATCTTTTTCTTTTTCTTTTTGTCTTTTTTTTGTTTGTTTGCTTTTTTTGTGTTATTTTGCTTATGCCAAAAACGATTTAAAAAAATTTTTTTTCGTAGGTTTTGTTTTTGTTTCATTTTGCTTTGTTTTGCTTTTGCTGCCACTACTTTTGCATCAGCCGCCTCTGTGTCACTGCAACCAGGTCAGTCTTGCCAAAAATCTCCAATGCACCTGCAGTCTCACCGAAACAACCACACCGAAACTGAAATCATCTGACATAGAGCATGAAGGGTCTAAGAATCTATAACAAATTTTAACAGTGCTGTGATGATATCATATGGAAACGATACTGTTGTACGGATGTGAAGTGTGGACCGTCAACACGCAAAGTCAGAAAAAAAATTGAGGCAGCTGAAATGCGGTCTCTAAGAAGAATGCTGAATTCCATGGACAGCAAAGAAAACAACCGAGACAGTCACAGAAAGAATATTCATGAAGAAGATTAGGAAAAGACAAGCAACATTCATAGGACATTTTATGAAGAGAAATTTAAGCACCTAGTCACAACAGGAAAGGTGGAGAGGAAAAGAGCACCAGGTAGACCCAGGGAGAAAATATTGGACGGACTTGAGGAGTGAATGAAAACAGAGAGGGTGGGAGATATACTTGCAGCGACAAACGATAGATTCGTATGGAGGGCCATGATCGTCAACGCCATACGGCAGGGTACATGATGATGACGACGATAAGTAAGAATGATGATGATAATGATGATGCTACGGAGTTCCTTTCGGACTGACACTGCGTGACAGGGATGTACTTTACGCTTTCCTTTCATAGTGATCCTGGCGCGATCCAGGTCCGCGAGATACAGACACCTGCGATATTTTTTAGAAACTTTAAGGACCTCAATGACTCAACTATAAAGTGGATAAAACTCGATTATGTGGTCCAAGTCTTTCCAATGAACTGAGAGCACAATCCAACTGCCAAGGCCGGAACTTCCCACCCCCATCCCTTTCCCCTCTAACCACCAGTGACTTGAACTGATAATGCAGGTTCAAAATTTCAATCCTGCAGTCATCATTTCATTGCACAAACCACTTCAACATCTGATATCTCGAGTTCAGTTCCAGACCGCAACATTGAAAACCGGCCTGTTAGCGGCCCATCATAATGTTTCCATCGTTTTGGTGGTGTCAACTTTGTGTTTCATAGTGTTCCCTCCACCCCAACCTCCCCATTGCCAGATCTTGCCAGTGCATAAGGTTTCTGAGCAGGCTCTGAGTATCTGCCAGGCTTGGGTGGAGCGTATATGACAATGTTCGACTGCGATGAATCCCTATGGAACAAACTACTAAACCACTTTCAACACGACGAACGTGGTAGTCAAGTAGGAAAGACGTCAGACACCCAATCGGAAGGGCTGGAGTTTGATCCTGCCTGAGTAACCTCCCCTTGGTAGTACGGTAACAGGTTAAAAAGTTTTCTGATCTCCCAGCTCAACTCGTGTGCAGAAGACCTGTAAATGCCTAAACCTCCTTCATGTGTATACACACGCACAATATCAAGTATGCACGTTAACATTCTGTAAAATCAGTGAATGTTCGTTGGCTTTAACCCTTTGACTCCCGCTTCCTATCCACCAACTGCAGAAACTATCCTTACTCCCGCATCACCACTCCTTTGACCCCACTTATCCACACTCCTGATCCTCACCTTATCCACCAGCTTCCTTTGACTCCTCACCTATCACCAGCTCTGACTCCCTCACCTTATCCACCATCCTTGACTCCTCACTTACCATGTCGCAGGAAGCTGATGGATATGGTGAGGGAGTCAAAGGGTTATAGTTTTTGCTTGCTAGTATGGTTGACAATTCAGGATGCCGGTGAACAGGTGCGGGAGTTAAAGGGTTAACTTATGATAGAGACATGAAAACTTTACTCAGCCTGCACGCCCACTGACTGCAGACAGCGCAGCAACATACTGCCTACACAGTGTGGGGAAAAAACAACATGCACACACGCATCTGAGAGAAAACAAAAACTGGAATGCGTGAAAGAAAAAAAAAACCTCTTCCACACGATCTTTGCAAGAGTGACCTTTTCATCCGAGTGCAGTCCTTTAAATAATCCCTGTTACTTAGTATACTGCATGTTGTCACTGTCTGTGGGAGAAGGGATGACAGTGGAGACCTCAGGTGACAGGTCTGCTGGTAGCGGCGTCTCCGCACTGTCACGCCAACCAAACTTACGGTACTCGTACATGCCAGGAAACGGTTATTAGTGGGGCTGGGGGTGGTGGTGGTGGTGAGAGGGGTTGGGAGGAAAAGGGAAAGGTTGGGGTAGGCGGTGGGTGTGGTGGTGAGATGGGGAGGAGTCATACTACATATCACGGCGACCATGTGGCTCCAGACATTCAGACTGTTGCGTGTGACCCCCCGACTAGAGTGTACACGTTGTAAGCATGCATGTAGACTACCTTGTTAATGTTATTTTTGATTAACCCTTTGACTCCCGCACCTCTCCACCAACTGCAAAAAACTTAACACTTTGACTCCCTCACTCTATCCACCAGCTACTGAATACAACTTTAAGCACAACTAAAGACACTAAAGCATGTATATAAAAACGGGTCTAAATTACCTAGCATTACTTCCGCATAACTCATTTCCTTAGTGCAAGAAAATACACTTAATAAATGTAATGAATTATCAATCCTAAGAGAAATGTACGTAAGACTTTACAGGTGAATGGACCATCAAGG
>JAPXFY010000012.1:20090698-20098198 GCA_030674185.1 Monoplex corrugatus
AACTATCAAACACAAACAAAGTACTTCAAACTTAAAAAGCACGTATGTGAATAGCGTTAAAAGAAACCACGAACAAGAGTTAAAACAAACTGTTTACATCACGATAGGCCCCTAACAAGATCCGGACTCTATGACACAATTATCGAGGAGGGTCCAAGATCTGTTACCAAGCTCGCATAACTCATTATCCTCCGCCTGCGGACTGGACACAAACGACTGACCACCACATGAGCAATCGCTTCCGACTTGTACCATAGGAATCTAAAACAAGTGCGAATGCCCGTGTTGACGCAAACGGGAACCAGAAAAACACGAAAATAGAATCATACCGTGTATTTGATATAACCAGACAAGACAGGCGCACGTTTTCGGCCAACTGTCCTTTGTCAAGCCTAAATAGTAAGATCACAAACGAACAAACACCAAGTACAAAAATCAGAAGAAAAGGACTGAAACTTCCCTGCTGCTTCGTCCAGTGGAGAAAAGGACGAAAATGAAATCATAATGTACCCATAGAGCCTACACTCGCTGCTTGTACCATATCCTCGGTGCTCCTGTGGAGAAGCTGACAGTCATCAGAACACATTCTCCACGATTACGAGAGCTAACGCCGGTCACTGAGGGAGGGGATCTGGCCGACACCCCTGAACCTGCGGAAGAAGCTGCACGGGCCTGTGGATGTGCTGTAGAAGACGACATGTTCCATCTGCGAGACTGAACCTACGTGTGATTGCGAACGAGAAGAACAGTAGTTATTAATAGGATCCCGCTGTAGGCTGAGAGTGTATTCCAGCTTACGAGTTCAAGTGTGTGTGTGTGTGTGTGTGCTCGCGCACGCGCGCGTGTGTGATGCATTATGTGTGTGTAAGTATGTTGTATGTAGTATGTATGTATGTAGGTAGTAGGTATGCATGTATGTATGTATGTGTGTATGTATGTATGTGTGCGTGTATGTACGTGTTGTGAGTGTATGTATGTATGTATGCTGATGTATGTATGTATGTATGTATGTATGTATGTATGGTATGTATGTATGCTGTATGTTATGTGTATGTATGTATGTGTGCGTGTATGTACGTGTGTGTGAGTGTATGTATGTAATGTATGTATGTATGTGTCTGTATGTCTGTATGTATGTCTGTATGTATGTCTGTATGTATGTCTGTCTGTCTGTATGTCTGTCTGTCTGTCTGTATGTATGTATGTATATGTACGTACGTGTGTGTTAGTCTATGTATGTATGTATGTATTATTATGTATGTATGTATGTATGTATGTATGTATGCATGTATGTATGTATGCATGCATGTATGCATGCATGCGTGTTATGTATGTATGTATGTGTGTGTGTATGTGTGTGCATGTATGTGTGTGTTGTATTATGTATGTGTATGTATGTGTGTATGTATGTGCAAGTATGTATGTGTATGTATATATGTATTATGTGTGTATGTTGTAGTACGTACGTATGTATGTATGTAAGTATGAATTATGTATATATGTATGTATGTATGTATGTTGTATGTATGTAGTGTGTGTTTGTAGTATTATGTGTGTATGTTGTATGTATGTATGTATGTATGTATGTATGTATGTATGTGAGAGACACACACACACACACACACACTATAATATATACACACACGCACACACACACACAACACACCCACACACACACACAAACACACACACACAAACACACACACACACACACACACACAATACATACACACACACACACACACACACACACACACACAAACAGCGCTGCATTGGCGCGCTCTCAAAGGGAAGAGCAGCCCGAGTTTCACACGGTAAATCCACTATGGCAAAAGAAATGAGTATGAATATGAAAGAGCCAGCCAGCACACATCACGTGAAAAAAAACCTCCAAAAAGAACCAATTTCAAACTTCAAAACACTCTGTTACTAAAGGGTAGAAGCACTGGGTCTTGTTGGATCTGTCTTACAGCTGGTCCTTGTTATTGTACAATATAAGCATATTAACAAAAGTGGAAGCATTAGTAACAAAGAAAGGAGGGGCGAACTAGATTTATTCCAGCGCTATGATGAAAACAGATGCACCACAACACACACAGTCAAACATTTGAAGCTACAAACAAAAGTGAACTACAACAAAACATCGCTCTTCGTATCAATTGGTCACGCCCTTCACAAAGGCATCAGGATGAAAAATATAGTCACAGAAAGCAAACGGGAAAAAAAAAGAAAACAAAGAAGCATCAAAAACAAACAAGGGAAGGGAGAGGGGGGAAGGAAAATGGGTAAGGGAGACGTGTCAACTCTAATGCTATGATAAAGCAGAGCGCCCAATAAACGACTCGAACCCTTGATCTTCAGATTAAAATTCTGACGCTCTACACGTTGAGCTAAGCGGGCTCTACTAAAAAAAAAACAACAACAACAAACAAACAAAAACAACAACAACAACAACAAAACAAACAAACAAAAAACAGACGGCGGTTTTGATCTTGGGACCTCTGAGTTATGGGCCAGCATGTTTCCACTGCGCCACTCTGCTTCTGAAAAATGATCAGCTCTTTGCTAAACCACTTCTATCAACCACCGACAGAGTGGAAGTGAACAACTTAACCAAAAAGAGTATTAGCGTGTACTGTATTTTACTGTCATTGACTTCACGACGACTACAGCTAAATCTCTCTTCTGCCAACATCTCAATTCATCACAGCAGGAACACACAGTGAAGGAACAAATCCGCCATGATCCCTTAGGATACAATGAGATCCCTGGGGGATTTGTGAAGGAGCGTAAAAGGATCAGCACTGTCTTTTCAAGGATCACGGGGCTTTCAAATCCTGGCCTCGCTTGTGACGGCACACTTATGTGTCAATCAAAAATGGCTGTGGTTAAAAAAAAAAAAGCGCGGCGGCCCACACACACACACACACACACACACACACACACACACACACACACACATACAAACACACACTCACACACACACACTCACGGACACACACGCTGCGCGCACACACACACACACACACACAAGCACACACACAAAGAGCGAGAGAGAGGGAGAGAGGGAGGGAGGGAGAGAAGAGAGAGAGAAACACACAGAGAGAGACTCTCTCTCTCTCTCACAACACACACACAACACACACACACACACACACACACACACACACACACACCACACACACCACCACCACCACCACCACAACACACACACAACCACACACACCACAACAACAACAACAACAACAACAAAAGCTTTTCATTTTTAACTGCTTCAGTCGAGCTGTCCTATAATACGTATTTCGAACTGCTTTTGATTTCATGTTTTTGACAAAACCGTGGACTCGAGACATGATATCCTGACTTTAAATCCCCGTCCACAATACTTTCAAAAAAACACAACAAAAAAGAAAACCCTGGTCTATTGGCTGCCCATCTTAATGTTTCCATCATTCTGGTGGTGTCAGCTTAGTGTTTCATAGGTCCCTTCTTCCTCTTTCCCTACCCCTCTCTCCATTTCAAAAACTTGCCGACGTGTAAAGTTTTGCGTGAGTTCATGGAGTCTGCCAGATAATTGCCGGCAGATTTGGATTGAGCGCATTGTGATGAATCACTCTTGAACCAAAAAAAAAAAAAAAAAGATTTTTGAAAGCAATGACGAAAATGTCTTATAATTGATTTCATGCCGATAATTCTTTTTTTTTTTTTTTTTTTTTTTTTTTGTGCTTAAAACGTTAGCTCAAACAACATAACTGCTCATGTATGCATTTGATTATTTGTTTATGTTAAGTTTTCCGCTCTGGAATACCCTAGGTACATACGGCTATGTATTTGCCTCATGCACATTTGATTGTGTTGAAGTGTGCGTGCGTGTGTGTGTGTGTGTGTGTGTGTGTGTGTGCGCGCGCGCGCGTGTGTGTGTGTGTGTGCGTGCGTGCAAGTGTGTGTGTGTGTGTGTGTGTGTGTGTGTTGTGTCCCACTGTTTTCTTAAGTTCACAAATAAATTAAGAATAAAATCCATTATAAAATCCAAGTTGACGACGTCTGAAGTAAAGGAAAACCATGACATAAAATTCAACCAGGAGTTTGTTTGCTTTTAAAAGATTGCGGGATAAGCGAGTCCATTGCACACAGGCAACGAGTGGCAATTCATGTCAACACTGAACTAGTAACTAGATAACACTGTCTGTGTGTACAGTCTCACACCATACCTTTAAGTAGAATAGAGTTTGGAGTTTGTTCAAGAGGGAATCATCACACTCTTACAATTTTATTCATATGACCTCCACCAAAATCTACCGGCAATTATCTGACAGACGCCCTGAGCCTGCGCAAAACCCTATGTGCTGGCAAAGTCTTGAAATGGGGGGGGGGGGGGGCGGAGATGGGACCTATGAAGCTGGCACCCCCAGAACGATGAAAACATTAAGACTACACACACACACACACACACACACACACACACACACACACACACACACACACACACACACACACACACACACACACACACACACACACACAAACACCAGTTTTTAAAGTTCTGGGCTGGGATTGAACTTGAGATATCAGATCCTGAGTCCACAGCTCAAAAGAAGCAACCAGCGCGCACGGAGATATTTTTTTATCTTATAATCCACTGCCACTTTGTCGGAAGAATCTGTTAATCCCTTGCCACTCTTCATGGACTATTGCATACCTTTATTAGCTGTCAAAACATTATGGATCAGTGTGGATGATTTATCTCATAGTCTCAGTTTGACTCACAATGGCGTCTCCGTGCTATGAAAAAATTCCATGCGCACTGACACCCACAGCTGCCATGTGATGGATAAGATCAGTTACACTTTTGCCAGTATTTATGCGGACTCAAAACCTCATGTCTCAGGTTCAATCCCGGGCCACAAAATAAAAACTGATCTGTTCGCTGCCCATTTCAATGCTCTAATCATTACGGTGGTGTCATTTTAATCTTTCATAGGTCGCTTCTCTCCATCTCCCGAATTCCAGACTTTGCCAAGGCAAACACTTTCCTGCAGGCTCAAGGAGTCCATCACTTGATTTACCGCAGACAGATTAGTGTGGAGTACATATGGACTAACCCGAATGATATGAATCCCTATTTATTTTAACAAATTCAAAACTAAACTATCACATGAACAGAACTAAGTGTTTGTTTAACCCTTTAATTCTCGCACCCTATCCGTCAGCTGCAAAAACTTAACCCTTCGACTCCCTCACCCTATCAACCAGCTTCCTGCTGCAGGAAGCTGGTGGATAGGGTGAGGCAGTCAAAGGGTCAAGTTTTTGCTTTGCTAGCATGGTTGACAATGCAGGATGCTGGTGGATAGGGTGCGGGATTCAAAGCGTTAAATCTGTGAGACATGTGTGCCTAATACACACTTTACCCAGTCTGGAGTTTGTGCGAATGGGATTCACCACGCTCGGATAATTCCATGCACGCTCCACCCAAATCTGTCAGCAGTTAGATCTATCTGACAGACTCCCTGAATCTTTACAAAAGACCCAAGCCGCTGACAAGGTCTTCAATCGATGGACAGGTATGGGAGGTTGGAGAGGCGACCCATCAAATTCAAAGCTGACACCACCAGAATGCTGGAAACATTAACATGGATAGCAAACAGCCCAGCGTTTAATACTGCGAGCTGGGATTGAACACGAGATAGCAGACCTTGAGTCCACAGCTCGATCAACAGAGGCAACCAGCGACCTTTACCCAGCAAGTGGCAGTTTACTTCAACACTGAACAGACAGCTATAATCACGTATGTGTAAACAGTCTCATAATCCTTTTAGTTGTCAGATGATCTAACACAGTAGATGACGTATTTGACAATCCATTACCAATGTGCTTGAAGTATCTCTTCAACATTTGCCACTCTTCATGGATTATTTCATAATCCTTTTTGGCCGTCAGATCATGGAAAACACTGTGGATCGTTTATCTTATAATCCTTGGCCACTGGCTTGGTGAATTCTTTACAACCCCGTTGCCACTATCTATGTGGACACAAGATATCAGGGCTAGGGTTCAATCCTGCCAGCAACATAGAAACTGGCCGGATCGCAACCCATCATGATGTTGGTTTCAGCTTTGTCTTTCATGAGTCCCGCAGTTCTCCCCCTTTCCCCCTCCACATGTTAAAGACTATTATATGTGTAGAAAACCAAAGGTTAGTTAGCTGTAAGACTGGTCCCACAGGACCCAATGCTACTATCCTTGAGTGGTAAAGTGTTTTGAAGTTTGAAGCTTGAAGAAATTGCCAGGGCATATAATGATAGTTTGTTTTTTTTTGCACTGGCTTGAGGAGTCTGTCAGGCAACTGCTGGCAGATTTGGGTGGAGCGCGTGTGGAATCGTCCTAGTGCGAGGAATCCTATTGAGACAACTCCAAACTCCACACAGACTGCCACTCTTCATGAATGATCTCTTTAGATGCCACTCTTCACTGATGATCTCATAATCTTCTCTCCAACCATATAAACCCAGACACACACGACGCACGCAGACAGAGACAGGCAGACAGACAGACAGACACACACAGACACACACACACCTCTTCCTCCAAATCGATCCCAATCTTAATGTCTGGTCGAGGATCCACTAATAATCCTCTTGTCTCAAACCTCTACTACCTCTCTCCCTCCCGCCCTCTCCTCCCCCTCACCACCCCCCCCTCTCTCTCTCTCTCACCTGTAAGGGATTGTATGCCGGGTAGTAACGTCCGTAGCAGCGATGGTCAGTCTGTCCGCGCCAAGCATACCAACACCATCACCGTCATCATCACCCACAGACACACACAGTATGTACAACAACAATAGCAGTAGTAGTACAGCAGTAGCGGTCACCTTGACTCCGTGTCAGGGGTAGGTAGGTAGCTAGGTCAAACCAACCCTACCTTATCCTATAACTATCCCTTTCACTCGAAGAAGTTTCGTATGAAAATTTAAAAACCACAGCAAGCAGAGCAAAGTGGAAGGGCTTAATTCTTCGGTCCTTAACTCTTTTGGAGAGATTAATCCCCGCACACCAAGTCATCAACTAACTGCTTAGGCGAATCAGACTCCTTAATTAAAAAAAATAAAGAGAGAAGGACTCAAGCAGTCGCAGCGATTGATGCTGACGCGACTAGCCCAAAACTGCGCGAGTCTTTTCAATTGCACTTTGAAGTTCTGGGTCCCGAGTCCCCTGAGAGACGCACGAGACTCGTTGTAGTGGTACGTACATACCTGCAAGCTCCACGAGGTGGGGGGGTGGGGAGAGCCCAGGTATTCTGTCAACTTGCCTTTGTGACAAACCCCCCTGTCACCCCTCCTCCTTGCCAGTGGCCACGTCCCCGTCTCGCTGTCCGCTAAGGTCCGGCAGGGTGCTGTCATTGGTGTGGAGTGGGGGTTGGGAGGTAGGTAGAGGTCTGGGGGTGGGGGGGGAGAGGGGACGCGTCTCGCCTGAGTGGTCGGTCCTTCGGACTCTTGTCTCAAGG
>JAPXFY010000012.1:20100698-20110698 GCA_030674185.1 Monoplex corrugatus
TCTACTTCTTAAATACACACACACACACACACATACATACATACATACGTACACTAACACACACACACACACACACACACACACACACACACACACACACACACACACACACACACACACACACACACACACACACACACACACAAAAAGTCATGAGCGGAAGAACGGAAACATTTTGAAATGGAGAGGGGGTGGGGGGCGAAGGGCCCAATATAATACTAGGCTGACACCATCAGAATGATGATGGAAACACTAAGGTGGGCAGCAAACAAGACCAGTTGTTTTTTTCTTTTGTGTTTATGTTGCGGGTTGTTAACAACAACAGTTAACAAGAAATATCACGAAGAAGCGGTGGAACCCGCAACACCAATGCCTCGCCACTCTCCGGACAATCACCTTCCAAGCTCCCGACGTCACTCGATAGTCGAGTCCAGCAAAGTGGAGGAAAGGGGATTGTCCATGCGTTGCATGACCCATTCGGACCCAGTCATCAGTTACTTTGTTAACAAACCGAATGGCAAGGTGGGGAGATGACAAACCCCGGGACACAGCCACTTATAACGCGTACCAACCATGTCCAGCCCAGCCTCCGGATCAAGAGAATGGAAGAGTCCTATCTCGCCCCACTCAAGAAGGCCTTTGTCTCTCTTTCGGGCAGCCCGCCCTGCCACAGCTCGCATAGCTGCCAGTTCCTTTCCCCTTACTGTAGTCTCGACAGTTAGCAGTCGGAAGCTATCAACGCTTCCTTACTTCAACCACAGGGGTTGTTTGAACGGCCGCGAAAATGGCCAAGCACGATACCCCACAGACCATTTTGTTGTTTGAAATGCCCCGAAAGGAATCCAAAGTTTGCCGTCTTTCCGAGCAGCCAGCAAGTGTGGTCATCAGGCTTGATTCTCTGAAGTCAGTGGCCGAGCCACAAGCCGAAGTTAACAAAATATCAGATCTTGAGTCCGCGGCTCTAGATGTGGGTACTAGTGTTAGTGATGCGTATGTTTGTATGGCTTAGTGCGTGTATGCGTGGTACACACATGCCTATGTGCGTGTATCTGCACGCGGGAGCGCGTGTGTGTATGAGGGCATGTGTGTGTGTACATGCATTGGTGTGTGTTTGTGTGAGGCCGAGAGTGGGACGTGGTGGGTGGGGTGGGGAGGTGACAGACACGAACACTACATCATTGTCCAGCCTCCATGACACCTCACCGCCTCAGGGACCCCAGCTTCAACTGGGACAATACATGACCTATTTCCTTACTCCACTACCCTCCCTCCTACCCATCTCCCCATCTCTGCTTGCGACGTATACTTATCCCTGCGCTTCCCTTGTTCCGTCTTGATTTCTGAGATTACACTGTATTGCCTTTTTCGTGTATTGGCTGGCCATGATAAACTTGGGAATATGTACAATGGCGGTTTCCCGTTGCCTTCCATCGGTTTTTGTCCGGACTCTCCGCTAGCCTTTGTCGTTCCCACGACAACCCACTAGAAAAGGAAATGAGAAACAATATTTAGAGGACATTTCATGAGGAAAGGGGAATTACAGCACATGGTCACCACAGGAAAGCTGGAGGAAAAGAGAACACCAGGTAGACCCAGGGAGAAAACATTGGACGGACTTGCATGGTGGCTGAGGACAGAGAGGATTGGAGATGTACTTGCGGCAACAAGGGATAGATTCGTGTGGAGGGCCATGATCGCCAACACCATGCGGCAGGGCACGTGATGATGATGATGATGACACTGTGTTACCTTGCCTTCTTCTCCAAACTTTGCGCAGCTGTTTTTTTTGTTGTTTTTTTTTGTTTCGTTTTTTTTTCATCTCGCGTTTAATCCCAGCCAGCAACATCTTAAACTGGCCTGTTTGCTGCCCATCTTAATGTTTCCGTCATTCTGGTGGTGTCAGCTTAATCTTTAACATGTCCCTATCTCCTACCCCCATCCCCCATTTCAAGACCTTGCCCGAGTGTGATAAATCCCTCTTGAATAAACTCAAAACACGAAATGGTAAAATCTATGTACAGTGACTTTACCCCTTCCCGCATCCTTTTTGTGTTTCGGAAGTGGTGATAAACTGACCCAAGTCCGTTTGCACACTTCTTGCGTTAACTCCTGTGACTTTCCTCATTCTTTTCTCCCCCATCCTTGTTTGTGAGACGTAAATCCCCTCAATTACCTCCAACCCTCCCCGCTTTCCATCACTGCCTCTAGCTCCATCACTCTGTGAGATCTACACTCCCTCCTTCTCTGCCCACCTCCCCCAATCCTCACTGAGTTTTACATCTATACAACATCGTCGACTCGACATCTGTCCATCCCTTTTTGTGCCTTGGATGATAAGAACGGATAAACCTATCGAACTCCTTTAAGTTCACACAATGTCAGTTATTAACTCCCCCCTCCCCCCGTGGGGATGCCTGGGCTCTTTCAGTATAAACAGTATCCCCACCATCTGGAAATTCTGTGCTTGGAATTTCCTCTTTTCTGTCACTCTCTTTGTTTCTGCCTTGTTCCTTTGCTTTCTGTCATTTCTTCCTACTATTTTCTGCCTTGCTGGCCCATTCACTTGTATGTGTTCGATAATGTCTTACGAACTTTTTCTAAGGATTGATAATTGGGTACATGTATTAAGTGTACTTTTGGCTCTGGGGAGGTGAGGTATACGGAAGCAATTTAAGGTAATTTATACCCACTTTTGTATGTTTTCGTGTCCTTAGGTATGCTTAAATTTGTATTCAGGTGTGTTTTTTAAATCCACTGTGCGATAAATTGGACGGAGTGGTCAACGCCAGGGACATGTCTTTAGATTATGTGCTCGACTGCATTAATATGTGTATTTAATTTTCTTTTCTTTTTTCCTGTTGAAGTTTTGTGTGTTTTTCAGCGGTTATAGCCCTGATATGGCTCTACGCAGTCGGCTGGGCTTTAAACAACATAAGTTATCAACTTGATCCACTCCTGGGACTCCTCAACAATCTTATTAAAACAAAATTCAAGTACTCCTGTTCTATTTCCATTGCCATCCTGATATACCAGTGCCGGACCTGGATCCCGAACAAGTCCCTGGAGCACAACATTACCACCTGTGAGAAACGTTGTTTGAGAAGGGCTGTCAACATGACCAGATGTGGCATGGTCATAAACACTGATAGCAGAGAACTGATGGGAGCAACGCCAGTCCACTATCATATATACATGTACATCAGCACAGTGGTTTTGTTATCTGAGCAGAATGCAACCTCACCCGCAAGCTCATATGCATATCAGCAAGATGGCATCTGAATTTAAAGCGAGATGCAGACCAGGGATAACCTGGGTCGATGGTGCGAAGAAGACCTTGACATCATACAGCATTTCTATTCTTCAGCTTTCATGCTCGCTTCTGACCGTCAACTCTGCCTCAAGGTTACACCCAAGACTACAAATGGACAGCGAAAAGAATCAGACAGAAGCCTGCGCTTAAAAACGTCCTCTTCCTCTCCTGACTACCCCCACCTCTGAACTGTACACACACATATCCCTCAATCTCCCCGCTTCTTACTACTTGGTGAGATCAGTGTACGTCCGCTGTATTTCCATCACTCTGTTTGCAAGATCTGTCTATAGATACCACTTCTCTTCCCATCCCTCAGTGTTACTGAGTTCTCTACACTGTATCTCCCTGTACCTGCCCATCCCTTTCATTACAGCGGTAGGAGTTGATATGTATTTGTTTCACGTTGTCCACTTCCATCATTAATGCTTTTGTGAAGCTCCTAAGCTCTTGTGACGTGTGGAATTGTGCATATGGTCATCGTCGTCGTCGTCGTCGTCATCATCATCATCATTGTTATAATCCTTATTATTATAATCCTTATTATTATTATTACCATTATTAGTATCGTCGTCGTCATCATCATCATCATCATCGTCGTCCTCCTCGTCGTCGTCATCATCATCATCATCATCACCACCTCTGTTTATACTTCTGTGGAAAATGTGGTTTCTAAGAAGGATGTTGAGAGTTCCACGGAAAGCAAAGAAAACAAACGAGACAGCCTTGAAGGAGGCAGACACAAGAAGAACATTAACGAAGATTAGGAAGAGAAAAGCAACATTTATAGGACATTTTATGAGTCAAGAGAAATTAGAGCACCTGGTCACCACAGGAAAACTAGAGGGAAAGAGAACACCAGGTAGACACAGGGAGAAAATATTGGACAGACGAGCAGAGTGGCTGAGGACAGACAAGGTGGAAGATGTACTTGCAGCGACAAGGGATAGATTCATATGGAGGCCCGTGACCGCAAACGCCATGCGGCAAGGCACATGATGATGATGATGATGATGATGATGATGATGATGATGATGATGATGATGATGATGATGATGATGATGATGATACTTCTGAGGGCAGAGAATAACCTGATCAAAGTCCTGTGTACAGCATGCGCTTAGCAAATATATGACAAAAGAACTTTCTCACTCCTCCTTCCCCTTATTGATTTGTGAAATACGTATTCTGCCCCTACCTATCTGTTCCCTGTCCATGAGTCATATATACAACCCTTCATCTCTCTATCCCAGTTCACACGGGCGGGCTGGGGGCTGGTTCTGTTGATAGAGCTGTGCAGTCAACATCTGCTATCTCGAGTTCAGACCCAACCTGCAACAATAAAAAACTGGCCTGTTAACTGCCCACCTTAACCCTTTGACCCCCTCACCCTGTCCACCAGCATCCTGCATTGTCAACCATGCTAGCAAAGCAAAAACTTAACCCTCTGACTCCCTCACCCTATCCACCAGTTTCCTGTAGGACGCTGGTGGATAGGATGGAGGAGTCAAAGGGTGAAGATTTTCCTGTCGGTAGATAAGGTGCGTGAGTCAAAACTGGCCTGTTGTCTGCCGATCTTATTTCCATTAGGCTGCTAGTATACTGTGTTTCATACGTCCTTTCCTCTTTCTCGTTTCAAGACTTTGACAGCGTACTGAGTTTTGCGCAGGTTCGGTGAGTCTTGCCAGATAATTGCTGGTAAATTTAGGCGGAGCGTGGATGGAACCCCTTGAACAAGTCCAAACTCCAGACTCCTCCTCTATCTTTCTCAAACATGTGGGATGTGTGTACATGTACATCCACCACTCTATCTTCACCACCCTTTGTGAAATGCACACCAACCTATCTTCCCCATACCTGATAAGTTGTGAGATCTGTACATAAGCTTATGTAAGCATCGACTCTCTCTCTCTCTCTCTCTCTCTCTCTCTCTCTCTCTCTCTCTGTCTGTCTGTCTGTCTGTCTGTCTGTCTGTCTGTCTGTCTATCTATCTATCTCCCAGTCCTTGTTTGAGCTTCGAATGAGACAATAAACCCGACTACATTCTTGTCACGTACTGCGTACACTTAGCGTAGATGTACATAAGACGATTTCCTCCATCTCTCCCTCTCGCCTAGGGTCCTGCAACACGACCCCCCGCCCCTCTCCTTCAACACTGTCAAATGAACAGCTAGCTCTCTCCCTCTCTCTCTCTCTTTGATCCTTTGACTCCATCACACTATCCACCAGCATCCTGCATCGTCCGCTATGATCCAAAGCAAAAACTTAACCCTCTCACTCCCTCACCCTATACATTAGTTTTCTACAGGAAGCTGCTAGATAGGGTGAACGAGAGAGAGGGTTAAATTTTTGCAGCTGGCAGATATGGTGCAGGAATAAAAGGGTTAAGCATTTCAATTTCTTTCGGATACGGGTATGCACGTTGTTTTCTCCCTGGGGATGCCGTGGGCTCTTTCAGCGTAAACAGTATCCCCCATCTTCTGGAAATTATGTGCTAAAAATTTCCTCTTTTCTGTCACTCTCTTTGTTTCTGCCTTGTTCCTTTGCCTTCTGTCATTTCTTCCTATCATTTTCTGCCTTGTTGGTCCAGTCACCTGTATGTGTTCGATAAAGTCTTACGTACTTTCTTTAGGATTGAAAATTGGGTACATGTATTAAGTGCATTTTTGGCTTTAGGGAAATGACATTTGCGGAAGCAATATTAGGGTAATTTAGGCCCGTTTTTATGTATGTTTTAGAGTTCTTGTTAGTTATGTTTAAAAATTTGTATTCAGTATGTTTTTAAATCCCCTGTTGATTGATAAATTGGACGGAGTGGTCAACGCGAGGAGCATCTCCTGAGATTATGTGCGCGAATGCATTGATATGTGTATTTAATTTTCTTTTCCTTTTTTTTTCCTGTTGAAGTATTGTGTATGTTTTAAATGGCTATAGCCCTGACATGGCTCTATGCAGTCGACTGGGCTTTAAACAGCAAAAAGAATAACAATGCACGCTGTTTTGCCCACACTGTGCAGGCGGTATGCTGCTGTCTTTATTTGTGCTTCAGATGAAACAATAAACCCAACCAAAGTTATGTTGCGTGCTGCGTACATTTAGTGTATCATACAAAAGTATTTCCTCCCTCCATGTTTTCTATACCTGTTTCTGAGCTGTACATTACCCAGATATATCTCCGTCATGTCTCTCTTAACCCTTTGATTCCCTCACCCTACCCACCAGATTCCTGCAAGAAGCTGGTGGATAGGGTGAGGGAGTCAAAAGGTTACGTTTTTGTTTTGCTAGCACTGTTGGCAACGCAGGATGTTGGTGGACAGGATGCAGGAGTCAAAAGGTTAGTATGTCACTCAGTAAAACTACACAGGGAGCCGGTGGACAGGATGCGGGAGTAAAAAGTGATTGGATTTTACACGATGTTCATTCAAGTTTCACCATTACACACCTCCCAAACTTAAAAAAATCCCTGTGGCTGGTCCAGCACACAGCCGATGTAGTTCCTAGTGTGGACGAACATGTACTGGAGAATCGTTTTGTATCCCGCATGAAGACCTATACCAGGCGATAAAGAATTAGTATGCCTACTCATCCTGTCGGATTGACGGGAGACGCCACCAGTTTCAGTTTCTCAAAATGGCGTCTCCACGTTTCGAAACACATTCTTCATGGCTGACGTCATATATGCCATATGATGGAGAAGATCCAAAGTGATCGGGGCATAAGCCATCAGTCTGTGCATAAGATCCAGGTGCTGGTACGGTCTTGAGAAATGGGGACTTGCCGGGATGCGTCCTATACAAGATTCGACGGACTGTCACTTGTAAATTTAGTTTTACAAATGAACGAATGAATGATAAATCGATGAATGAATAACTTAATAAATGAATGAATAAGTGCATGAATAAATGAATAAATAAATAAATAAGCCGAGCACCTGTGGTACATTTCTCTCTCTCTCTCTCTCTCTCTCTCTCTCTCTCTGCCTGTCTGTCTGTCTGTCTGTCTCTCTGTCTTCTCTCTCTCTCTCTCTCTCTCACAACACACACACACCACACACACACACACACACACACACACACACACACACACAATACACAGAGTAAGACAAACACTTGGACACACACAGCCGGACATACACTTGGACACACACAATGCAAGGTCAGCCGGTTACGCCCTGGGGTAGTTAACTTGTGAAGAATGTCACACCCTACATGGCCTACCCCCCATCCCGCCAACCTGGTTTTCTTCACTGCCTCTCCCTCATCATCCCACGGTCAGTCAGCCATGGAGACAGATACATACATGTAGGCTACCTAGTCGATCAGGCGAGACGTCTGTCAACTCCCTTAACTGAATATCATCTTCAAGTGGATATGGCCCACCAAACAACACCAACCAAAAAATGATAAATAACAAAATAAATAAAATGAATAAATAAATGAATAAATAAAAATAAAACAAACAATCAAAGAAAAAAACTCAACAAAATTAAAAAAGGAAACGAAACAAAAACAAAACAAACAAATAAAGACAAAAAAACAAAAACAAAACAAACACAAACTGATCTGTTCGCTGCCCATGATAATGCTTCAGATATTTTGGTAGGATCAGGTTGGTGTTTCAAATATCCTTCCCCATCCCACTCCATCCCCATTTCAAGACCTTGCCAGTTATTGCCCATTACGCCACTGGCATGCAGGACAACATCAAGATCGTCCACTTCTGTCAAAGACTTTGCTAGTGCATTGGGTTTTGCGCAGACTCGAAGAACCTTCCAATAATTGTTGGCAAACTTGGGTCAAACGCGTATGGAATTGTCGATTGCGACGAACCCCTCTTTAACATACTCTAGACTCCTAATCTAACCCCTTGACTCCCACATCCTGTCCACCACGAGCAAAAATTTAACCCTTTGACTCCCTCACCCTATAAGCAAACATCCTAACAACAAAGAGGCGGGGGGGGGGGGGAGAGAGAGAGAGAGAGAGACAGACAGACAGACAGACAGAGAAAGTGAGTATATGAGCAGATCATAATACCCGGTCTGTCTCTGTGTGTGTCTCTTTTCCTCTGTCCACAAATGCCCAGGATTAGGTCTAAGGCAAACAGCCATCTCATCTTTCCCCGCTGGGAATTCAAATATGCCTCCGTGTCCACCGAGAGGTCAGGGTCACTCTGCTGTGTTAGCAGGAAGGAGTGATCGTCGCATCGTAATTTCTCTATCAAAGCTATCATTTAAGAAATCCTAAGCCGTAAAACTATAAATAATACAAAACTGTTAGGTCATATTTTTATAGCAGTCACGAGTCTGAAGTAGTTAGCCCAACGGACTAGTGATTTGGGAGGCCGAGAGTTGGAAACTCTGTCAGTCAAAAAAATATTATTTGCCGGTATCGAGGCTTAGCTAGTTGACAGAAACATGTGTTGACAGTGAGGGGTAGTCTACTGCTAAAATTTCCTGACTAACATTTCTTGGTTTTTCTTAACGCCAGGATCTAAGTGTGACAGTGGATGTAGAGTTCAGCTCTGTCACGCAGTCTCAATCCGAGCTGGAACTCCATAGCACCATCACCAACAACTTAATTTTGGTCATCATAGCATCGTTAAATATTGTTTCACATTCTGTGACCCTTCATACCCTGCTGTCACAATGACCTCAGTTTCGGTGGGTTTCGAGATGTGTTGGACAGCCAAAATGATCGGCGTGGCGTCAGTGACACAGCAGCAGTGCGGTAGGTGAGTGGGGGGGGGGGGGGGGGGGGAGGCAGCGAACAACAACAACCCCCCCCCCACAAAAAACAAACAAACAAAAACAACACACACACAGAGAACCCTCAAGAAACAACAACAACAAAAACAAAAACAAAATAACAAAAAAAAAACAAGCCTCTAAAAACGACAACAATAACAACTAAACCATCACCAACAGCAATAAAACTGTCAAAAGCAACAATAACAAACATAACAAACAAAACAACGACAACACAACACAAACAAACAATCTTATTTAGCAGCCGGAATACTTTTTTTGAAAAAAAAAAAGACTATTTGTGTCAGACAGAATTTACCACTGAGGGCGAACGTGTCCAGTTAGTTCCCTACAAACGTCGCATAGGGTAAAATACCTTGCATACGAGAACGTACTAATATCCGCATACGAAAATACATTGCCAACATACCTACATGTGTGATGTTTACAAGATAGCTGGCAGGTTCATTTGGTACAGCCATAAAGTCAAGATCTGATATCTCGAATTTGGCGTTTGTTCAAAAAGGATTTATCCCACTCGGACTCTTCCATATGCACTCCACCCAAATCTGTCAGCAGTTATCTGGCAGGCTCCCTGACCCTGCCCAAAACCTTATGCACTGGCAAGGTCTTGAAATGAGGAGGAGGAAAGACTGGACCCATGAAACATAATTATGCTGACATCAACAAAACGAAGAAACATTAACCCTTTCACTTCCGCACCCTATCCACCACCATCCCGCATTGTCAACCATGCTAGCAAAGCAAAACCTGAACGCTTTGATTCCCTCGCCTTATCCAGGAAGCTGGTGGATAGGGTAAGGGAATCAAAGGTTAAGTTTTTGTAGTTGGTGGATAGGGTGTGGGAGTCAAAGGGTTAAGCTGGGCAGCAAATAGGCCAGTTTTTAAGAGTTGCTGGTTGAGACACAACAACACGTATCTCA
>JAPXFY010000012.1:20115698-20133198 GCA_030674185.1 Monoplex corrugatus
TAACAAAAACAAAAGTACACACATACTTAGATTTGACAACAAGAATATACTAGTCCAACTCTGCAGATAAAATATAGAAACATGATGCCAGATTACAAGTTCAACAGAGATGCAAAATGTCAAGGAAAGGAGAAGAAGAAGAAAGAAGAAGAAGAAGAAGAAGAAAGAAGAAGAAGAAGAGAAGAAGAAGAAGAGAAGAAGAAAAGAAGAAGAAGAAGAAGAAGAAGAGAAGAAGAAGAGAAGAAGAAGAAGAGAAGAAGAAGAAGAAGAAGAAGAAGAAGAGAGAAGAGAAGAAGAAGAAGAAGAAGAAGAAGAGAAGAAGAAGAAGAGAAGAAGAAGAAGAAGAAGAAGGAGAAGAAGAAGAAGAATGAAGAAGAAGAAGAGAAGAAGCAGAGGGAAGAAGAAGAAGAAGAAGAAGAAGAAGGAGAAGAAGAAGAAGAAGAGAAGCAGAGGGAAGAAGAAGAAGAAGAAGAAGAAGCAGAGGAAGAAGAAGAAGAAGAGAAGGAGAAGAAGAAGAAGAAAAGAAGAAGAGAAACAGAGGAGAAGAAGAAGAAGAAGAAGAAGATGATGATGATGATGATGATGATGACGACGACGATAATGATGATGATGATGCAACATTTCGGGTATCAAGGGTGGACAGAGTTGACAATCAGCAGCATGCTAGCTAGATATAATGTAGTGTGACGTTAAAGCCTCCTTTACACCGTCGATGCAGGCCATTTTTCATATAAAAATTTGTTTAGTCTTCCTATCTCTTAAATAGCCAGCAGAATTGGCCAAGCTAAAACAGCATTCAACAAAATGAAAAGCGTCTTTAATCAACAAAATCATCTCAATTAACATCAGGAAGAGAGTTATTCAGTGGTCTATTGAAGCAATACTGTAGTACGGGTATAATGTCTGGACAATCTATAAGCAAAGTCAGAACAAGATTGAGGCAGCTGAAATGTGGTTTCCAAGAAGAATCTTACGAGTTCCATGGATAGCAAAGAAAACAACCGAGACAGCCTTGAAAGAAGCAAAAACAAAAAGAACATTAACGAAGCAGATTAGGAAAAGACAAGCAACATTATTAAGACATTTTATGAGAGAAAAGAAATTTGAGCACCTAGTCACAACAGGAAAACTGAAGGGGAAAAGAGCACCAGTTGGACCGAGGGAGAAAAAAAAAGTTTTGCAGAGTGGACAGATACGAAAAGGGTAGGAGTTAAACTTGCAACGACAAAAGAGATTCGTTTGGACAGCCATGATCGCCAACGCCATGCGCATGGCACATGGTGATGATTTCTCTTAAAATCCATACATCTTTTTGTTGGAGCTTACTGGTGCAGCCGATGGGGCTGCATTCAGATTAGATGACCAAACGACTTTATTCTCTGCGGACGAATATGATGGTGGACTTGGTGTTGTTACGACCATTTCTCTGATATTGGTGTACCTGATCATGCCATGTCTGGTCTTGTTGCCAGCACAATTCAGACCAAAAAAATCAAAGATAGTAAGCCTTATTTTGCTCTCCAGGGGCTTGGCCCCGGTACAGGTCTTGCCTTGATATTTCAGGGTGGGGATGAAAATGGAACTGATGATCTTAGCTTTTGTTTCAAAAGGAATATCAGGTTGTTCTAGGAGTTGGGTCACTAAATAACCGACACTTTTCTTTCTGGATTTTGCTTTCGACTTCCTTGTTGAGTCTTCCATGTTCTGTGAAAATGCTGCCGAGGTATTTGAATTTACTCACTTGTTTGAGATTTGTGTTACTGGTGTTGACATTATGGTTGTCTGATGTTCTGCTGATCTTCATTGTCTCTGTTTTGCTGATACTGATTTTCGTGTTATAGTTTTCACAAGCAGTGTTCAAGTAGTTGTGTGTTCCTGCTGTCGTTCTTTTCGTATGCTAGGCTCTGATGTGCTAGGCTCTGATGTACTAGGCTCTGGTGTGGTAGGCTCTAATGTGCTAGGCTCTGGTGTGCTAGGTTCTGATGTGCCAGGCTCTGATGTGCTAGGGTCTGATGTGCTAGGGTCTGATGAGCTAGGCTCTGAGGTGCTAGGGTCTGATGTGCCGGGCTCTGATGTGCTAGGCTCTGATGTGCTAGGCTCTGATGTGCCAGGCTCTGTGCTAGGCTCTAATGTGCTAGGCTCTGGTGTGCTAGGCTCTGATGTGCCAGGCTCTGACATGCTAAGCTCTGATGTGCTAGGGTCTGATGAGCTAGGCTCTGAGGTGCTAGGGTCTGATGTGCCAGGCTCTGATGTGCTAGGCTCTGATGTACTCAACCGTGATGTACTAGGCTCTGATGTGCTAGGGTTTGATGTGCTAAGCTCTGACATGCTAAGCTCTGATGTGCTAGGGTCTGATGTGCTAGGGTCTGATGTGCCGGCGTGTGCTGGCTTTATGTGCTAGGGTCTGATGTGCCGGGCTCTGATGTGCGGGCTCTGATGTGCTAGGGTCTGATGTGCTAGGGTCTGATGTGCTAGGGTCTGATGTGCTAGGGTCTGATGTGCTAGGGTCTGATGTGCTAGGGTCTGATGTGCTAGGGTCTGATGTGCTAGGGAGTCTGTTTATTGCTAGGGTCTGATGTGCTGGGCTCTGATGTGCTAGGGTCTGATGTGCTAGGGTCTGATGTGCGGGTCTGATGTGCGTGGTTCTGATGTGCTAGGGTCTGATGTGCTAGGGTCTGATGTGCTAGGGTCTGATGTGCTAGGGTCTGATGTGCTAGGGTCTGATGTGCTAGGGTCTGATGTGCTAGGGTCTGATGTGCTAGGGTCTGATGTGCTAGGGTCTGATGTGCTAGGGTCTGATGTGCTAGGGTCTGATGTGCCGGGCTCTGATGTGCTAGGGTCTGATGTGCTAGGGTCTGATGTGCTAGGGTCTGATGTGCGGGCTCTGATGTGCTAGGGTCTGATGTGCTAGGTCTGATGTGCTAGGGTCTGATGTGCTAGGGTCTGATGTGCTAGGTCTGAGTGCGGCTCTGATGTGCTAGGGTCTGATGTGCCGGGTCTGATGTGCTAGGGTCTGATGTGCTAGGGTCTGATGTGCAGGCTCTGATGTGCTAGGGTCTGATGTGCTAGGGTCTGATGTGCTAGGGTCTGATGTGCCGGGCTCTGATGTGCGGGCTCTGATGTGCTAGGCTCTGATGTGCTAGGCTCTGATGTGCTAGGCTCTGATGTGCTATGGTCTGATGTGCCGGGCTCTGATGTGCTAGTGTCTGATGTGCCGGGCTCTGATGTGCTAGGCTCTGATGTGCTGGCTCTGACATGCTAGCTCTGATGTGCTAGGGTCTGATGTGCTAGGGTCTGATGTCTCAACCTGATGTGCTAGGCTCTGATGTGCCGGGCTCTGATGTGCTAGGCTCTGATGTTCTACACTCTGATGTGCTAGGCTCTGATGTGCCGGGCTCTGATGTGCTAGGCTCTGATGTTCTAGCACTCTGATGTGCTAGGCTCTGATGTTCTACACTCTGATGTGCTAGGCTCTGATGTCGTGTTAGGCTCTGAGTGTGTGCCGGGCTCTGATGTTCTACACTCTGATGTGCTAAGCTCTGACGTGTTAGGCTCTGATGTGCCGGGCTCTGATGTTCTACACTCTGATGTGCTAAGCTCTGACGTGTTAGGCTCTGATGTGCCGGGCTCTGATGTTCTACACTCTGATGTGCTAGGTTCTGACGTGTTAGGCTCTGATGTGCTAGGCTCTGATGAGCTAGGGTCTGAAGTGCTAGGTTCTGATGTGCTAGACCCTGATGTGCTAGGCTCTGATGTGCTAGTCTCTGATGTGCTAGGCTCTGATGTGCTAGGCTCTGACAGTCAGTAAACAACGTCTTGTTCAAAGGTTCTGGGTCTGGGGTCGCTTCTCTCGTGATCCTTTCCACATAAACTACAAACAGCAACGGTGACAGGACACAGACTATTACCGCTATTATTCAGAAAAGAAAGGAAGAAGAAAATAATTTGACGTGGGCTCGGTGCCTGGGGCCGTCTCTAGTTGCCATATCGAATTAAATATCAAAGAAGTCAGGCAGCCTCAAAAAGAGAAACTCCTCTCTGTCTTCGTACTTGACCTCAAACAAGGCACTTAGCCCTTGTCCATTGCTATCCATTCCCGGCTGGACAACACCACAGAGGGTTTTCTCCCTCCATAGACAACACAGGGACAAACTTGGTGAGATAGAGGCCAATGTTTACACTCAGGGCCGGGTTTTTACGCACACCGGAAATACCCCCGTCTCACCAATGGTCATCTGTGAGGTCCAGTTTCTGTCATCTTGTGACTCGCCATAGTTAAAGTCTCCGTCATTTTGGAAGGTTCGTGCAGACGACCGGTGTTATTGTCCTAGTTGTCCCCTGTCTAAAGTGTCTTCCCGGAGGTGTGTGTGTGTGTGTGTGTGTGTGTGTGTGTGTGTGTGTGTGTGTGTGTGTGTGTGTGTGTGTGTGTGTGTGAGTGTGTGTGTGTGCGCGCGCGCATATGGAAGTTAGTAATATCGCTTAAACTGTCTCCCTTCTATGGACTGTCTTGAAAACAAACAAACAATCAAACAAACAAACAAATCAAGCAAATAAAGATACAAACAAACAAAAAACGCCTTAGCCCAAATTGTCTCCCTTCTTTAGACTCTGGACCTAAAAAAAAACTTGCCCAAATTCCAAAACGAACAAAATACCTTCCGGTTTCAACCTTTGGGTACCTTCTACAGTGTACACTTATGAAGGAAAAAAAAACCTGTAAAAATTAAATGTAAACACATTTGTCAGGACACACACACTGAGTTCATGTGACGAGAACAGAAAGTGAGGTGAAGGGGGAGGGGGGGGGGAACGAATGCTATACAATGATATAGTACATCACTACATGTAAAGGGAATGTAAGCAGTGAAGAGAAGATAATTGCTGTAAAGGGGACGTAACACTTTGTGTTCTCATTACATGTACTCTGTGTGTGTCCTGACATATGTGTTCACATTTCTTTTTTCTTCTGGTTTTTTTTTCATAAGTGTACCCTGTAAAAGACCCAACGGATGAACCGGTAGGTGTTTTGTTTGTTCTGTGTTTGTGTGAACTATGTTCAAGTCCTAAGCTGAGTACAGTACACTTCCTTTTCATCATGTATTTTTCATCTCATCTGCAGTCACTTGTATTTTTTAACTTGAATAAATTGTTTCCCTTCTTTAGACTTTAAAAGCCTTGCCCAAACTCTCTTCGTAAGACTTATCAAAAACAAAAAACAAAAAAAAACAACAACAAAAAACACAACGACAACCTTGCCCATACTATTTCGATCTCAGACAATATATAAATAAGCATTATCTAAACTGTATCACTTCTTTATATTGTGTATGAAAAATAAAACTTTCCCGCACTATTTCCCTTCCTCAGATCTATAAATAAAAAAAGATTCGCCAAAAGTGTCTTTCTTCTTTAGAATTCATATGAGGAAAGCCTTGCCAGAATGTCTCTCTTCTCTAGACCCTATAGGGAAAAAACTTGCCCCAATTGTCTCCTGTCTTTAAACTCTATGGGAAAAAGTCTAGCCAAAACTGTCTTCCTTCTAAATAATAAAAGCATTGTCCAAATTGTATCACTTCTGCAAACTGTAGAGGAGGGGGGGGGGGGGGCGGGAGGAATGACCCAAAGACATCATTTCTTTAGACTTTCTAGAAAAACATGCCTTGCCCAAGCTATCTCCTGTCTTCGGATTCTATAGAAATTTTCAAAAAATGGCATCGCCCAAACTGTTAACTTCTTTAGACTCCATTTAAAAAAAAAGCCAGTGCCCAGGGCGTCTGTTTTGCATGGAGAACACTTTAGTCTATGACACCGGCTTATCGCTGGACACTCATACCTGTGTTTCGAGGGCCATTCCATAGCTGTTCCGGAGTGTGGGAAACTTGATAAATGGTGCTTCAAATGAAAAGAACGACTTTTGTGTAATAAGTATGAGAAGATATTTGTCATATGTGTGTGTAGGTGACGGAGGGGCCGGGAGGGGGTAACTCTGTGTGTGTGTGTGTGTGTGTGTGTGTGTGTGTGTGTGTGTGTGTGTGTGTGTGTGTGTGTGTGTGTGTGTGTGTGTGTGTGTGTGTGTTTGGGTGGGTGGATGTGCATAATACTCTAATATATCAAGTCTCATGTATAATAGTACATAATTACACAAGTAAGAATAAAACAGAAATACAACAAAAAGAAAAGCCGATAAGAAAAATAAATAAATAATACACACACAAGAGCCAACCAAACCAAAGAAACACAACAACAAAAACAAACCTGTGCAAAGATAACCTGTCGTTGGCGAATAGTAATTGGCGTCTGGAAAATGGTGCGTGTGTGGACCTCCCAAAAGTGGATATAAATATGTTTTAAAGGGTATGTGTGTGTGCGTTTATGTGTGTATGTGTGTGTGTGTATGTGTGTGTGCGTGTGTGCGTGTGTGCGTGCGTGCGTGAGTACGTACATGCGTGCGTGCGCATGAGTGTGTAGTTCAGCCAGCAGCTTCCAAGAGTTCAGTGTGCTATGGGTTCATTTCAGAAGAGTTATGTCACGCAGTCTAGTATCATGCAGTTCGTGGATGCATGAAAATTACCTGACCAAAACCACAGGTGTCTCTAGCTCTCGGGGCTGGTTCACGTATAATTATGACAGATGCGTAGAGTAGGTTACGTCACCATCACAGTCTCAATCCAAAATGGAACTTTATCATTATTATCCCTTCGAATTATCAAAAAAACAAACAAACAAACAAAAACAAAAAAAAAACAAACAAAAACAACAAAAACAAACATAAAACAACAACAACAAATCACCCACACACAAACAAACAAGCAAGCAAGCAAACAAACAAACAAACAAACAAATTATGGAAATAAGCGTTTGAGATTCTGCAGCCATTAAGCCTAACTGAATGCCCTGGCCCGCTTTCGTGGTTTCCGTTCGTGAAGCACTTCCTTTCGAGGGCCATTTCACGTTGCCTTGACAGTGGTTCATAGGCCCTGTCTTTATAGTATAAGGGCAGTAGTTTTACTGCAGCTGGCACATATTTATTCTGCGACGAATGCAGAACATACAATACGAACGTCAAAGATCCTATAAGTCATGTTTATGTTTGGTGGCTAAAATACTATCGCATGCACATTCTCGGGAACAGAGTATAATTGCCTTAATACCGGGTTAAAAAATACACACCACCACCCCACACAACAACAACAACAAAGTGTCAATAAACGAAGTAAATACCCCCTCGAAAATTCGGTTGCAATAGGCATAGCGGTTCTTCAATCACAAAACAACACAAAAATATGTTTTTTCCAGGGCTAAGCCTGACAACACTTTTTAATCTCCTAGAGATATTGTAAATATTCTTATTCTTACTGTTTAAAACCCAGCCGACTGTACAGAGCCACATCAGGGCTATAACCATTTCAAAACGTACACAACATCTGGCTGGAAAATAATCTGGAAAAGAAAATTAAGTACACATATCAATGCATGCGCGCGTATCCTCGAAAGCTATTCCCCTGGCGTTGATCATTCCGTCCAATTTATTACCAGAGGATTTAAAAAAAATATAACAACGCAAATATGAACATAACTAAGTACACCAAAGCACACATGGAAATGACCTAAGTTATCTAAAATTGCTCCTGCAAAGCATATTTCCTAGAGCCATACATGCAGCCGATATACGTACCCCGTTATCAATCACAAGAGACAGTCTGTGAGGCTTTATAGAACACATACAGGTGAATGCACAGCAAGGCACAAAAATGATAGGAAGAAATGACATAAACCAGAGGAGGGAGGAAGAAACAAAGAGAAAAGAGGAAATTTCTAACACAGAATTTCCAGAAGGTGGGGATACTATTTATACTGAAAGAGTCCCCGCCATCCCCCCGGAGATAAATAGATAATTATGAACATTACTTTAATTTTTGATACGTTTTCGAGAAAATACTCAAAAATAATTTTGGTATTTACACTGGTTCTAGAAAATCAAAACGAGTCGCACACCTAAGCCTTGGTTTCTATTTACTCGGAAGTTTGGAGTTCAGAGTTGGGAGTTTGTTCGGACAATTCCACATGCTCTCCTCCCCAATCTATCAACAGTCATTTGGCAGAATCCCAAAGCTTGTGCAAAATCCCATGGGTTGGCAATGTTTTAAAAAAAGGGAGGGAGGGGGGCGGAGAGGACCCATGAAACACTACACTGACACCACCAGAATGATAACAACATTTAAGATGAGCAGTAAACAGGTCAGTTTTTAATGTTGTGGGCTGGAATTGAGCTCGAGATGTAACATTTTTCCACGGCTCTGTCAAAAGAACCAACCAGCTTGCGAAAAAATCTTGATCACTGGCTGTCACATTGATTCGTATACCGTTTATTTCTGTAAGCAAGCGAAGGGGCTTGTAGAACAAACATGACATTATCAAGAAGGTTGACAGGTTCCCATGATGATGGAGATAAACTGATGGCAGTTTCATCGCTGTCCATGTGACTTGGTTGCTGCCCACAGACTTTGACTGTGTATCTAGATAGAGACCTTCTCTCTCTATCTCTCATTCGGTAGATTTAGGACTTTGTGACTTTGCTGGGAAGAAACCCTTATCAGAAGGAATGTCTCGATTCGTGACTTTAGTGGGAAGAAATCATGTCAGCGAAACTGTTGGGAAGGTTTGCTGAAGTTTGGGAGAATGATGGTTTCTTCTCACGGGTTCGTAATAACAGAGAACTGTCCAGAATAAGTTAGAATTTGTGTGGCGCAATGTAGCTGTCAACGTCCACGTTACGTTACTACATAACAGCCTAAGTCTTTTTAGATGTTCTTTTACATTCTCAAGTCATGCACTTACATGCAGTCTTACAAAGCACCTTGCACATTGCATTATTCTGGATGCCCTGCTGCTGTCAACAGAAACCGGCGACAGCAAAAGGATATCCATGACCTGATGCAGGCCGGTCCCCTTAGAGTGTATGATGTTTAGAGCCGAAACACTTGCTTGAAGGGAGCTTATCTTCTGAGTCCTCCTGTTGTCCATCTCTCTCAAAGGTTTCTTACTACGATCATACGTATTAAAATTGGTGGTAACGGAACTCGACCAGTGCCAGACTGGACCCTAACCAAGCCACGGAGCACAAAATTATGTCCAACAAAATGTGTTATTTGAGAAGAGCGGGTCAACTAGACAAGACGTGACACAGAAACATTAAGATCAGAGAAACGGTGGAATAGTACCAACCTACCATCATATTAGTCAACAGAGAATAAAGTGCTTTGGTCATTTGACCAGAATGCAACCCCGTCAGTTGGCTAGACAGACATACAAAAATTAAAATATGTGGATTGAAGCGAAATGCATACCTAGATCGAAGGTGTGAAAGACACTATCGTTTCGTTTCCTTCAACGAAGTTTAACGTCCTACCACACAAAATGTATGTGAGGACTAGTAATACATTTTTGCAAGGAAGCTTCAGAATGTTATATCCCTCTCCCCTGACGGGCTGAGCCCTAAGGGCGGGGAGAATGGGAGAATGGGATTGTGTCAAGACGGAAGCAGATCTCGACATCACACGGCATTTTTGTCTTATCAGGCCTTCCAGCTCACTGTTGAATGTGAGCTCCTTCTCCCGCGTCACCCAAGATAGTACAATCGAACAGATGAGAGAAGAAGAAGAAATAATGCAATTCCTATCTTACAAGCAGTGATGCAGTTACCAATCTTACATTTTAATCTGTTCCTATTATTGATATGTTTGACAGATGGGTTATTACGTGTACTCTTATCCTACCCATGCCTGCTTTTCCTTACAGTCGCCAATCTCAGGGAAAATCTACAGCTGTCTACACCACCTCGGGACCCATGTTTTTTGTTTTCTTTGCCGCTGTAATCAGCTTGCTACTTATGGACTCAAGTTGTCCCCCAGCGGCTACCACCATGTCAGTCAGGGAGCTACCACCACACCACCACACCACCACTAACGTCAGTCACTGGGCGTGTGTCCTAGCGGACTGGATCAAGTTCTCTCTCTAAATCTTGTGTACACTTGGTTCGGGCGCAAATACTCGGCTTGTGTGGAGCAAAGCCCCTAGCCCCTGGAATCATTGTGGAGGGGATTTGCCAAATGCGTTAACGGGCCTCGCACCATCGCCTGAGTCTCTGGGAGCCTTTCTTTCCCATAATCCCCCGCCTGGCGACACAATGGCGACTGAGTCAGTTAAGTCATTAACGTCCTCAAAGTTGTCCCAGCTTAAGTCTACCATGAACGTGTATTGACAGCACGAGTTCCGCTCCGCTGGGTTTTGGCTACGTTCTTCCACGCTCATGGTTTTCGTAGTCGTCGTTTCCGCTCACAATATGTTTTGTGTCTTGAAGGCTAACCGGTCCCTTTACTGTAGATTCCCTGCAATGTTTGTAAAGTCCTCACGAGGCAGAGTCTTGGTGCGTATGTATATTTTTTAATCCATGCTTGTAGCACTCTCATATTGGGAAATATGCGTTATGGTCCATTCTGATGGGAAAGATCGACATGTGCAAATGAATGAATGAATAAATAAATAAACAAATCAGTTGTTAAAAACAGCAGAAATATATGCACATACAATTTATTTTGTAACAACAAAACTGTAATTTGTTTTTGATTTTATAAATAAAGACATCCTAGCTGTTGTCTTTAAGTTCTGTTTTTCTTTTTCTCGCTCTCACTGCGTGCGCGCGCGTGCACGCGTGTGTGTGTGAATAGGTGTGTATATTTTAGCAGAAAAGGCGGCCATTGCAAGGGGAGAGGAGGAACTAGGCGGAAAATACTAAGGAACGTACTAAGCTCGGCGAACCCAACTTACTTGCTGCCACACTTCAGAGATGGAGACGGACTTTGATGCTATATACAATCAATCACCTCACCCCTCACAGCCCTAAGAAACCACACCAATTACAGAATGAATGAACCAACACATTTCATACCTTGACAATTTTCAACTATTTGAACACCTTAAAACTGAATCACGTAACCACTGCTTTCAGGCAATTTATGACAAAGCACAGTGAAAGAGAGAGAGCGAGCGGGAAAGAGAGAGAGAGAGAGAGAGCGAGAACGAGAGAGACAGACAGACAGACAGACAGAAGGAAAGAGAAAAAAGAGAGAGACAGAGGGAAAGATAAAGAGAGAGAGAGACAGACAGATGGAAAGAGAGAGAGAGAGAGAGAGAGAGAGAGAGAGAGAGAGAGAGAGAGAGAGAGAGAGAGAGAGAGAGAGAGAGAGAGAGAGGCTTTTTTCTTTTTCTTTTTTATAACTGAATCTCGTGACCACTATCTTTGGAACAATTATGAAGGCACACACACAATCTGCGTTCCGGAAATCCACAATAAATCTAGACACCTTTATGGAAGTCTACTGTTCGACAACTTCACAGAAATTTCTCCTTAGCATAGGCGAATACAAGGTCTTTGGTGGAACGGCTGAGCGGTAGGGATCCAAATTAACGCCATGTGACAGAATCGGCGTGGACCTACCGCTTGGCGGACAAGCCCACGATTGCTGGGCATCAACTAATTGCAATCAACCTTTCCTGTATGCCTGCGTTGTTGTTACCTTTCTGCTACAAATGGGGAACTGAAAGTAACTAAACTGTGATTAGGGTGGCTGAATTGTTGTGTTGGATTATTTTAGTTTTGATCGTGTTGGTTTTGTAGCGTACGCATTGCGAGAGAAGACACAAACGTTACTTCCATGAGATCGAAAGACAAATGAAATCATCCAGATTGACTGGCATTTGTCTTACACAATCATTTCTCACAAATAGCAATAGAAAGCTATGGTAAACATGTGGCATTTAAAACTGCAGACCTCACAATACACTTGGCATTAGATATGAACACAGAAACATACCGATACCGAATATTATCTTAAAGGGTCTGTTGCCGTGCAAATAACTGACTCATTCTCTGGCACGCATACGTCTGTATCCTTGTCACAACGAACGAAATACAGTTTCAACCAAGTGGACGGTTTGTGGGGAAAACTCATTTGTTATCGCACCAAGGTTCACATTTGTCTTACCAAACGCATTTGGAGTGTCATCTATCGATTGTAGTGAAGAAGGAGTGGGTTTCACACTTAGACATACTGCCCACTTCAACTAAGCTTCCTTTCTCAAAGTTTTACGTTTGCATAGCTGTATGCTTAACGAAATATATCCCGCGGTATTGGCTTTAATGTAATGATATGAATGTGTCTGCTGACTGTGATTCCTGGTATCTGATATAGACAGTCGGGGCGGAGGGTGGGGGGGGGGGGGTGGAGTTCAGCTTAAAGAACAGTGGAAATCAAATCTAATGTCCAGTTAAATCCCATCACGCTTCATCAACAAAAGGCCTAGTACAGCTTGCACGTAACTGAGATCCTAATACTGAGGATTACTTGCCGGAATGTTGTGTCTACAGTCCTTACTCCTGTTGTGATAGTCCACTCTCGCAGGTTACCCTCAAATAAAGCAAGAAATGAAAATGATAATATTGATTGCAAAATAGGAAGAACAAATAAAAGCAAAAAATCAAGAACGAAAGAAAGAAATCTTTTCACCGCCCATCTTGCTGTTAATGTACATTGTAGTCATGATAATATTGTCAACTGTTTAACAAATCACTTATAATTTTCGCCCTGTTACCATTTTTTTCAAGACCCTTTCCGATGACTAATGTTTTATATAGGATCAAAAATACTCTGCATGATTGCTCACAGGTTTCTGGGGAAATTTCATATATCACTCCTACAACCAAAGAATGAAGTGAATGTCCACACAACCAGGACTGGGCTATCAGGAAGCATGGGAACAAATTGACATCCGATAGTCAGCGTTGTCACAATGACCTCAAAACCCAGCGACAATCACCTCAGATTCAACCGCGGGCAGATTTAGGCTATCAGAAAGTGACGTCACCCTGCTAGAGTTAATCGGTATTCCGGTACCGCCGGTCGACCAAACAGTCAGTAATCAACAGGGAGTTGACTCACTAGCACTATCCATGGACTCACCGTGTCCACACGAGGTCAGAAGATAAAGCCAAGGAGTCAACAAGGGAGGGAGCTATGACTTCTTGTCGTCGGAGCTATGTAGGAATACTCTAATCTTAAGGCTGTCCACTGAACTATTTGTGATTGTACCATATTTTGGCATCATTCTGGCATTTAGGGCCGGTTGCATCGCTTGGCGCAAGAGGCTAGACTAAGCGGAAAGGACCTGGTTTGACTGACAAATTTCTACCACTGTTCCTTTCCTTTAGACCAGACCAAATTCAGTCTAAATTATGGACACAGATATACGGCTACGGGGTTGTGGGTCTAAACCTAGACTTACTCATTGCCGTATCCAAAGTTAGGTTAAAAGGTTAAAGGTTTAAAGGTCCCATGGTCAATATGGCCGTAGGGGCGGTGAACTGTTAAAGATTCACCGTGTCTAGGGCACGGCATTATGAAAGGCGGAGCCCATCCCTCTCCTTTCGCCGCTTTTTAAACCTCCCCCGACCGAAGTCAGGTACCCATTCACTGCTGGGTGGACAGAGGGAGTTTTCAGGCCGGAAAAATCGAACCAGCGTTTAGCGGATTCGAACCACCGACCTTCCGCACCGCAGACGAGCGCTCTAACCACTCGACTACAGGCCCCCCTAAGTGAACACGATAAAGAAGAACGGCAACTCGTGTCGGTAAGAACTCTTGTTTGTGAAGGCAAATATTTGAAGAGAAAATTTGAGACCAGTGCACGGCGTAATAGCAGCTGTGACGAAACAGAATATTTAGAGCTTGTTTGGAATTTGTCCAAGAGTGGGCAATCTCATATGCGCTCCACACAATTCTGCCAGCAATTTTCTAGCAGATACCTTAAGCCTGCGCAAAACCTTATGCACTGGCAACATCTTCGGAACAGTGAGGGTGGGGTTGGGGGAGGGAAGGAGAGTAGATGAAATTAATGAAACACAAAGCTGACATCACCACAATGGTTGAAACATAAAGATGAGCCGCCAACTGGCTAGTGTTAAAATGTTGCCGGTCAGTATTGAATTCAAGACATCAGATTTCGAATCCATGGCTCTTTCTGAAGAACCAACCAGCCCGCGTAAAGAGACTGAACGAATTCCACTTGATGCTTACGATGACTTTACACAGAGAAAATACCGATCTGCATCCTTCATGCATACGTATACATGAACATGCACACAACATGCATCCATCCATACATGGTTACATCCATAAATAACATATTTTTAAAAGCTGTATGTTTGCTTTTTTCTTCAGACAGTCCACGCAAGCCGGACCTTCCTTTCGGAAGACCTAAAGACAATAAAGGACATGATGGAAGTTTTTAGAATTTTTTTCTTCTCCCTCTTTCCCTGTAAGCACCAAAAAGAGCTGTGACCAAGACAGATAAATATCCCTACTATCCATTCTTACATACCCAGTTATGGAATTTTGGGGTGTTGCGAAGAAACCCAATGATAAGTAGAAACAAACCTGCACCCAAACTGAAACTACTCTCCATCATGCTTTCCAGACAGAGCAATGCAGCCTGAATTATTCAAACGTAATGTCTATCTACCTACCCATCTATCTACCTACCTGTCTGTCTGTGTGTCTATCTACCTACCTACCTACCTACCTACCTACCCACCTATCTATTCTATCTATATGTCTGTCTGTCTATCTACTATCTATAAACACACACACACACACACACACACACACACACACACACACACACACACACACACACACACACACACCACACAAATGGTTTTCTTAGAATGTGATATGAATTCTAGCAGTCTCATGGATAAGTCTCCTTTGGGGGAGGGAGGGGAGGCTACCATGGGGCTCGAAAGAGAACACTGGGTCCCACCGAATCTTTTCTTTCTTTTTATTTTCTCGTTCAAAGTTTCTTGGATCATGTTTGGTTAGAGAATTGTGAACTAGATATCTGTATCACCTGTGTTTGTTTCATCCTGCTTCTGGTTGTTCAATAATCTAAAAAAACTGAGACAGAACATTACTGTGTCGTGATCATGACAGTCGTGGGAAATGCCAAAGCGTGGCTGCGATAAGTCTAAGACAGGAGAAGAGGATTACTTAAATTTAAGCATCAGCTCAACTTACATTTGTACGCAAGTTTGAAAAGTTGTGCGAACCCCACAGATCAGCCTTTAAGTCTCCCTTCGGCCCAAAACGCACAAGAAAAGGCACGAATGCATAACAATGTTGGTCCTTCACGGTGCTACAAACTGTAAAAAGTCCCATAACTCTATCAAGTGTCAAGGGGCTGTCCCAGTAGCCGTCCCTTCTTTTGCTTGACGCTGACATGGCAGGGAGCAGGTATGGTATAGCTGTGGCGCACAAAAAGAAAAACGGTTGAATTTCATAGGGATAAATCTAGGATGAGCATGGTTTCACTTTTCCACCTAAAATACACCAATTCAACAATGGCGACGAAACTGGCAAATAATATTTTCCCCAGTACAAATCGATTTTTCGATGCTTTAATTTCTAATAAATCAGGGAGAAATTTACAATAACTTCGTCGTATTCGATTTCTTATTTTATGGGATTAGTCAGCCATAATATCCATCTTGATGTAAGGTGTGTATGTGTGTGTGTGCGTGCGTGCGTTTGGTGTGTGTGTGTGCGTGTGTGTGTGTTTTGTGTGTGTGTGTGTGTGTGTGTGTGTGTGTGTGTGTGTGTGTGTGGTGCACGCACGTGTGCGCAAGCATTTTCGAAGCGATTTTTACATATTTTGTTCATAGTTTACACTAGTACGCCACCATACCTCACACCGCCACCGACGGAGGAGAGGCCACACTGAAGCAGGCCGTACAACCATCCTACAATGGGGGTAGGGAACATAGCCTCGAGGGGAACACAGCTCCTTAATCCCTGGTGAAGCCGCCGCGACTCGTTAGAGGATTAAGGGGCTCAGAGCTCACAAAGCCAGGGTCAGGGAGTCGCTCATTGCGGGATTTACTCGCCCCACCCCCAATGTCACTACACCACGTGCGATGTCGTCACCTACCACCGCGCACACTTCGCGCACGAGCGTGAAAATGTTTGTTAATTATGTAGTTATTTAACTCTCTCTCTCTCTCTCTCTCTCTCTCTCTCTCTCTCTCTCTCTCTCTCTCTCTCTCTCTCTCTCTCTCTCTCTCTCTCTCTCCCTCCCTCATGTAGTTATTTATGTATTTATCTCTCTCTCTCTGTGACTTGGTGAACAGTCATATGGATAAATGATTCATCCACAGACTGATCGATGGATACATTGATTCAGTGATTGACCGTATGATTGATTTTATTTAATGGTTGGTCAACTGATTGATGTGTTGGCAAATTATCCAGTGATGATAAATGATATGTGCATGGTCATTGGTTGAGCAATGGATTTAAGGACATGTTGATTAATTAATTATTGATGAAAATCATGTTTTTAGGAAATTATTTGGATGTTGATGTAGTTTCAGACAGGTGATGTTAATGCATTATTACATATTACTGATGATTTGCATTTGGGGTTACTCCAGAGTATGGACTGCATCGAACTGTGAAATACGCATGAAATTAACAAAATCCCAGCCCCATCCGCACCCATCTCATTGTTTGTTTTGTAGCCCAAGGCCCATGTACATTAACCCTTTGACTCCCATATCCTGTGCACCAGTATCCTGCATTGCCAACCATGCTAGCAACGCAAAAACAGAACCATTTGACTCCTTCACCCTATCCACAAGCTTCATGCTGGAAGCTGATGGATAGGATGAGGGAGTCAATGGGTTACGTTTTTGCCGTTGGTGGATAGGATGCGGGAGCCAAAGCGTTAAAATGTCTCTGAGTCTGAGTCTCTCTCTCTTTCTTTGAGAGGTTGGCACGTGAAACTGTAATGAATCGGACGGTCTTCTTAAATAAATCTATCCTGAGCCCGGAGATCTCTCTTTATTACCATTATTATTTCTTTATTTAACCAATATTTGTTTCGTTGTTTTCAATTTCATCTTTTGAAATAAAATATATTTATTTCACTTTTTGTTTTTGTTTTTGTTTTGTTATCATGTTGCTTTTGACCAAACTTTCATCAAACTATAACAAATACACACAGAGTAAACATATACAAGTCAAACAAATTCATTTACTCAGCTGCATACACACGACGAACAACAGAAGACCTCAGGCTCGGGGGTTAGGGGTATTATACAAAGACTGGCCCAGAACAGACCGGAGTGGACAACCTTCGTTGCTGTCCTACACACCGATGACAGTAATTAAGTAACAAATATACACGACCACTTCCACACACACGATTGCAGACTCCTTACACTGTTAACAGTTAGAATATAGTAAGTACATATAAGCTTTTCCAAAAGATCAAAAGAGGAGTCAGACAAGGTTGTGTTTTGTCACCAGACCTGTTTTCACTTTACAGCGAAAACATCATGAGAAACCTAGAGGAAGACCCTGGATTAAAGGTTGGAGGAAAAATGATA
>JAPXFY010000012.1:20135698-20203198 GCA_030674185.1 Monoplex corrugatus
TTTTTCACTTCGTTTCATTTCCGCTCCTCCGTTCGCTTTGTATTGAAGCGACATCTTTATGGATTCCAGGTCCGATAACTCCCGGTCAACGCTGCCACGCACTGTAGGGAGCGCTGCGTTCAGTAATGGCTGCGACAGACAGGCGGAGATTTGTTCAAGTCGGTCGTCTGTCATGCGAGAGGGGAACGGCTTTGGTGGTCGTTTATTGGTGTTCGTAATGGGACGCTTCAGGTTTAGATTTCGTCATTTTGTCACCAAAAGGATATCGTTTTATGCGCGCTAGAAACAGGTCCCACAGTTCACAACTATATCTTAGTCTATGTCTTCTGCACACAAAAAGGGAAACAGCAGATACATGAATACTTCCCTTAGCTAAAAAACAGCAAATGTATACTGTATACTGCCAATGATGGGCTTAACCAAGCCTCCAAGAGTACGTTTTAAGTTACACCTTCCTAGCAGGTTGGTGGGCTCTTCTGATGGAGCTGTGGATCCAACAGCTCATGTGTCGGGTTCAATCCCACCTCAGAACATAAATATTGCCATGTTCGCTGCCAATCTTAACGCTCCAGTCCTTCTGGTGGAGTCAATGTTTCACAGGCCCCGTTACCCTCCCCATTTCAGAAAACCTTGCCAGCGCGTGATGGTTTTGCGCATACTCAAGGAGTTTATCAGGTAACTGCCGTCGGATATTGGTGGAGCACATTTATAACTAAATAAACATGATCGATTCGTAAGATTAACTAACAAATAGACAAAAATCATTAGACAAGTAGGATAGCCGGTGCGTTAACATTTGTTAAAAAAAATAAATACTACGACCTTGCCAGAGAAAATGGGCAAGAAGCTTGAGGGTTTTTTTCCTGGACGCTAAAGATCCCATGGCAGTTGAAAATCGTGAAGAGCAAGGCATTCGTCTGGCTGCTCTGGCAAAAAAAACTATTGGAGAAATAGGTTCATTCCCAGGTCCCTGCCCTTAAGGCCCAGTCAGCCTTCTTGCCTTTCTGAAGTCTTGGTTTAACACAAGAGAGAGAGAGAGAGAGAGAGAGAGAGAGGAGAGAGAGAGAGAGAGAGAGAGCATGTGTGTGTGACAGAGAAAATGACAATTTGGGTCAAGCGCCATTCATCGAACAGAACTGAGTGTACCCTAGCTCAGCACCTTGTGTGTGTGTGTGTGTGTGTGTGTGTGTGTGTGTGTGTGTGTGTGTGTGTGTGTGTGTGTGTGTGTGTGTGTGTGTGTGTGTGTGTGTGACATGGGGAGGATGACAGCTTGGGCCAGGGGCCACACACCCCTTCTGCCTTCCCCCTCCCAGTCTGCTTTGCGCCCAGGAGATTTGGTCGTTGTTGGTGATTGCTTTGGTGAATGATGAGAGTGCGCACCTTGGTTTGATTCTTGATTCAAGGTTTGGCGCCTCATAAATATCATCATTATTATCACACAGGCTGGCTGGTTGTGTTTACACAGCAGTAGACTCCAGCTCTTATGTCTTGAGTTCAACCCCGTCCCACACAGAAAGTTGGCGTGTTCGCTGCTCATCATTATGCTTGAACCATTCTAGTCGGTATTTCGCAGGTTTCGATCCCCTCACCAAACCAAGGCCTTCCCAGCACACAGGATTTTTGGCAAATTCAGAGAGTCTGCCAGCTTACCACTGGCGGGCTTGGGTGTGGCGCATATGGATCGTCTGATTGCGATGAATGCCAACAAAACTCCAAACTGCATCAGACTGCCATTAAATGCAGTTTATGTGGTCCCATGGATAACGACTATTGCACTGCGTCTTATCATGTTTTATTGTGTTGCGTACGTCCTACGTTGCATTGCATTGCGTTGTTTGGTATTGTGTGAGGCTGCACTCAGTTTATATAATTATACATCTATTTTACATTCTATTATTGTATAGTATTGCACTGTGCTGCGGGTTTTGTGCTGTGATGTCACCACTGTTGTTTGTTTGTATATATACTTATGTATAGGCAGATAAATGGATGGATGGATGGATGGACCGATGGACGGACAGACAGACAGACAGTCAGATAGACAGATAAATAGATAAAAAGATAGATAGATAGATAGATAGATAGATAGATAGACAGACAGACAGATAGATAGATAGATAGACAGAGAGATAGATAGACAGACAGATAGATAGATAGATAGATAGATAGATAGATAGATAGATAGATAGACAGACAGACAGATAGATAGATAGAAATGTAGACAAAGACAGACAGACAGACAGATAGCTAGCTAGTTAGCTGGCTAGATAGATAGGCAGACAGACAAACAGACAGATAGAAATATAGACAGACAGACAGACAAACAGGCAAATAGATAGATAGATAGACAGACAGACAGACAGATAGATAAACAGACAGACAGACAAACAGATAGATAGACAGACAGACAGATAGATAGATAGATAGATAGATAGATAGATAGATAGATAGATAGATAGATAGATAGATAGATAGATAGATAGATATGATGCGGGCTGCCTCTATTGATAGATTAGTAGGAGACTCGTGGGGGACTAACTGTCCCGAGTTTAGTCTCAGTCGCAACATAAATACCTCCATTTTGTTGTTGTTGTTGTTGCTGCTGCTGTTGCTCCCATTCTGCTGGCGTCAGATCAGTGTTCATATGTTCCCCTTCCCCCCATCCCTTACCCACTCCTATTTCAGAATCTTGTCAGCGCGTGTGGTCTTGTGCAGGTCCGAGGACTTTGCCGGATCGAGACCTAAGTAGAGCGATTATGGAAGTGTCCGAGTGTGATGAATCCTTCTTGAAGAAATTCAACAAATTCTTTTGCTTAGAATTCTGAGGCCCTCTCTCTCTCTCTCTCTCTCTCTCTCTCTCTCTCTCTCTCTCTCTCTCTCTCTCTCTCTCTCTGTGCATGCGCGCACGCGAATGTGTGCCGATGTGCGCATATGTGTGTGCGCGCGTATTTTTGTTGGTTGTTGTTTTTGTTTTTGTTTCCCTGGATACTATCAAATGGATTTTCACCAGAATTCTGCAAAGAACGTGTTGTTGCCCCCCCCCCCCCCCCCCCCATTTTTTTTTCTGTTGTTTGTTTGTAATCGCCCTCCTCTTTCGTCTTCATCATCATCAAGTTGCTTCTGTTGCTAATGTCTTGAAACGGTTGTCGTCACTTTGATGTCATTCCGTTCCAGATTAACAAAACGATGATGACAGTGATGACGATAGTGACAATGAGGATGATGATGGCAATTCACGTTAGCACTTGTGACCCCTGTACCGAATCGCGACAGATGGTGAAGAAGCGTGAAAGGAATAATAAACACGGAAAAATAAAACTAAGAACAATATGACTGAAACACTGCCCCAGTAGAAGCGAACCAGCGCAAAACCAGACGTATGAAATAGAAAGCTAAGTGACACTCGTGTTGAACTGACGGCTCAGCCAGTCACTGGACAGCTAGCGACGCTTTCGCTCGAAAACCAGACAACTTTTCCGTTATGGCCCGAGCCGCACCTAAAACATTCCTCCCAAGCTTCGTTTGCATTCCGTTCCGAGTTTTTATCTACCTGGCGACACCGACTGAGCAGACGACATTTGTGCTGCTGGTCATTTTATGAACTACCTCCTCCCCTCACCTCCCACTACTATCACCCGTCCCGTTCTGTTCTGTTCCGGCTACTGTTCTGTTTGTATCAACTTCCATCACCACCACCCCTCCCATCCCCCATTCACCAATCTTTTCACGGTAGTTTGAAATGAAATGGTGACAGTTCCCTGCAGGTAATATAGTTACGAGAGTCATTTGATTCTCATTAGATTTCGTTTCGGTTGAATTAAAGGTGTCCCACAAAAGCCCGGTATTTGAAGATAAGTCTAATAAGGTCTCAGATCGGGCTAAGACATGATTATGGCTGATGCAGAGAAGGTTTTGGGGGGATTTTTGATCGTCTATGATTTATGAAAGTTATAGCCTTTATAGACTAATGGGTGGGTTTCTCCAAGCTATAACAACTATACGTAGGTTTATAAGGTGTTGCATGGACTACTGGTTGGGTTCTACAAATTATAACAAACATACGTAAAAAGTTTGTTTAAGAATTGGTTTGTAAACAAAAATTGTAGCTTTGTCGCTTTTAACAAAGGTAGCAGAGCTCAGAATGGAGTTTGCTTAGAAGGGATTCATCGCACTCAGACAATTCCATATACACTACACCCAAGTTTAGTAGCAGTTATCTAGCAGACTCCTTAACCCTGTGCAAACCCTACGCGCAGGCAAGGTCTAGACTTGCGAGGAGGACAGGACCTATTAAACAAAGGCACCACCAGAATAATTGGAGCATGGATATAAACAGTGAACATGAACACACTAACTTCTATGTTTTGGGGTGATATTGAACTCCAGACTTGAGATTTTGAGTCTACGGCTTCCCCAAAAGAACCAGCAAGCCCACGTAAATGGTAGTAGATTGTGACAGTTATGACAGCAGCAGCAGCAACAACAACAACAGCATTAACGCTGTTTATTATAACAATTTCATAGTCAAAGAATACAGTCTATACTTACCACACGTTTGTCCTCCAAATTTATGACACTGAACACTGACCGATCAGATTTAAAAGCTTAAGAGCTCTGAAATCTAGAATTTGTTCAAGAAGGATTCATCCTATTCGGACGATTCCATATGCGCTCCACCCAAACCTGCCAGCAAATATTTGGTTGACTAAGTGAGCCTGCGCAAAACCCTTTATCATTATCATTGTCGGTATAGTTTAACGCCCAGCTGATTGTGCAGAGCCATATCAGGGCGATAAACGTCTCGACACCTCTTTTAACCTTAAAACTACCCGGAAAAGAAAAACAGTTCATATGTTTCAATGCATTTGCACACATTATATAAGGATATAGTCTGGCGTTGATCAATTTGTCATCAGGAGGGTTAAAAAATAAACTGGAATACAAATACGTAAACACACTTACGTACACTAAAACATATAAAAACTGGTCAAATTACTTAAAAATGCTTCTGCAGTTCACGTTTCCTTACAGCCAAGAATGCAGTTAATATATGTTCCCCTTTATCAATCCTAAGAGAAAGCATGGAAAGTTTCAGGGAAAAAACACAGGTGAATGTGCCAGTAAGGCAGAAGATAATAGGAAGAGACAACAGAAAGCAAAGGAACGGGGGAGAAACAAAGGGAGAGATAGAAAAGAGGACATTTCTGGCAAAGACATTTCAGAAGGTGGGGATACCGTATATACTGAGTTCCCGGAATACCCACGGGAGACCCTTTGGCTGGCAAAATCTTGAACTGGGGAGGGGGGATGGATCTATGAAATACTAAGCCGATATCACTAGAACGATGGAAAAATTAAGACAAGCGACGAACAGGCTAGTTTTTAATTTCGCTACAGAAACAAAAAACCCTGACACAGTTGTGACTTTGGCCTTGTCAGTAAAGGTAGTCCAAACTACGATTAACAGTCCATACAAAATCATCTTTTACTTTAAATTCTTATTCCCTCGAAAATACATTTCAAATGGACTGGCCCAAAAGAATATTCTCTACTGTCAAACCTTCGTACTGTTTGTAATTTGTCTGTCTGTCTGTGTTCTGATTTTGGTTTTTGTACCTGCTGGTTTTGTTTTCAAATTTCGTCTGATTTCACGTAGGCCTAATTTCCATCATAGCTGTAGGAGGTGACATGTAAGCCTATTTGCTGTGTGAGTGTCTGCCTCTCATTTTTTTTTTTTTTTTTTTTTTTTTTTTTTGTGAAGCGGTGTAGGGTTTTTGTGAGATGAGGCGTTGAACACTCATTTATTATCATTAGTAGTAGTAGTATTCTTATTATTACTGTTGTTGTTACTATTTTATTATTATTATCATTATTATCATCATCATCATCATTACTACTATGATTATTAAGCTTATTCTTATTTAAGCTGTACCTTAGGTTTGTGGTTATAGCCCTGATATGGTTCTATGCAGTCGGCTGGGCTTTAAACAAAAATGACAATAGCAATAATAACCCTATGTTTGTAAAATTTCATTTCATTGTTCTATTTGTCACACTCAATACTAAATTGTAAAAATGATATGAATCACATTGTTTCTGAACCAAAAATCAGACGATACATAATTCTCATACCCGTGATCTCACAACAAAGTTAAGATATTAACATGATCATCTCGCAGTCACGGTCGTCGAAACGGAAGTGACAGTCTGAATAACTACGAATGCGCTAAATGAGAACGCCAGAGACGTGGTGAGATTTACAGCCCCTTGCGGCGAGCCTCAGGGGGACAGAACCTGTGTGTGTGTATGTGTGTGTGTGTGTGTGTGTGTGTGTGTGTGTGTGTGTGTGTGTGTGTGTGTGTAGGGGGGGGGGGATACACTGAGCAGAAACTTAAACGTGAAATACAGCACGACTCCAATGCTCGAAGAGACAAAAAGATATATTCAGTACACTCAGAGCTGGGAGCTTTGGGACGCATGTGGCCTTTAAACATGCTTATACACGATAAATACAAGGTGGCGCTGCACTGTACTTTCCGGTGAGAGCAGCCTGCATTTCACATGGTAAACCCACTATAAATGAATGACAACAACAAAAAACAACAACAACAACAACAAAACACACAAACAAACAAAGACAAAAACAAATGCGTAAAGAAATCTACAAATAAACGAAACAGTATATACGCTTGGACACGAAAGCTGGTGAACACTGCGAGGGAGTGAAATGATTATACAAATGAAGGGGACACAGAAGCACAGGCTGTGAATCTGTTCTGAGCATCGCAGACTGTGAGACAGAGACAGTGATCATGCTGACTTATTACCGTCGCCAGATTTTGACAGATGAAACAGAACAAGCAGACTATTCCATCAGTGACACACAGATGAAGGATGGGCCAAACTCTTGTCTACAACAGTGATATAAAATACATCTCCGGCCTACACACAGTCAGCGTCTTGCGTGCCAGTGGGTGCAGACATCTGGTCTACACTGTTACTGTTATTTTTGTTTAAAGCCCAGCCAACTGCGCGGAGTCATATTAGGGCTATAACCTGTTTCAAAACATACATAATACTTCAACTTGGGGGGAAAAAAGGAGAAGAAGAAAATGAAGTACACATGTATATGAATGCATTCGCGCACACGATCTAAGGAGATGCCTCTGGCGTTGACCACTCCGTCCAATTTATCACATAGGGGTTTTTAAAACATACCTGAATACAAATTTAAAGATAACTAAGGACTCTAAAACATATGTAAAACAGGCCTAAATTACCTAAAATTGCTTCGGGATATCCAGTTTCCCTAGAGCCAAAAATACACTTAATACATGTACCCAGTTATCACTCCTAAGAGAAAGTACGTAAGACTTTCTCGAACATATACAGGTGCATGGAGCAGCAAGGCAGAAAATGATAGGAAGACATGACAGAAAGCAAAGGAACAAGACAGAAACAAAGACAGCAACAGAAAAGAGTACATTTCTAGCACAGAATTTCCAGAAGGTGGAGATACTATTTATACTGAAAGAGCCCTCGGCATCCCCACGACGGGAACATCATTGTTGATGTACCTTACATAGACAGACCTGCGCAAAAAGGAACTGAATAATAATAGGTTGCATTTAAAACTCGTTCTCTCCTTCATAATGTCTCGCATTGACTATTGCAATTCACTCCTGTCTGGTCTTCCTGCCTCCACCATTCACATCCTACAGCGCATTCAAAACAATGCTGTACGCCTTGTACTCAAAAAGAAAAAAGCTGATCACATATCTCCTCTCCTGGCACAACTTCACTGGCTCCCTGTATCAAAGCGCATACAGTACAAACTAGACACCATGTGCTACAAAAGCCTCAATAAAGCAGCCCCGGATTACCTGTCAAGCCTACTTGAGATCTATGTTCCCTCACGTACCCTCCGCTCTGCCTCCAATCCTCTGACTTTTCGCTTTCCACGCACTAAGCTCAATACCTATGGTCCACGAGCCTTCTCTGTTTCTGGTCCACTCTCCTGGAACAAACTTCCTCTCTCAGTCCGTCAGCAACCTACTTTTGTCTCCTTCAAGTCCGCTCTCAAAACTCACCTTTTCTCCTCTGCATAAAATCCTAACCTCACTCAACCCCCCTCTGCAGCCTGTCTCCGCTCGGAGGGAAATCACTTTGTTATAATATATAATTGTATATGATATGCTCTCTATAATTTTCCATTGCTTTTATTCTTGCTTTTATTGCTTTTATTCTTTCTCCCCATTTATAGCCATGCGTGTGTGGTGTGTGTGTGTGTGTGTGTGTGTGTGTGTGTGTGTGTGTGTGTGTGTGTGTGTGTGTGTGTGCGTGTGTGTGCGTGCGTACGTGCGTGCGTGCGTGCGTGTGTATCTGTTTCAGCGCTTAGATTTGATTTTGTCGAGATTTTGCGCTATATAAATATTGTAATTATTATTATTATTATTAAATGGCGTTTAATCATGACTCGTTTATATATCAGTCAAATGTAAAATACATTCTAGCCAACAGAAATAGAGCTGAAATACAGCTATCTTTCTGAACTCAAATCCCATCTTGGTCATATCTTTACTGGTTTTAATTTTTTATCACTCTACCTTAATCTCAGTTTTTTTACAAAAATCATTTTGCTCAGTTAAACCCAAATATTTACTTGCTGCTCATTATGCCACTGCTATGTAGAGCAGCAACGAAGATCCTCCCCCCTCCCCCTCCCCCTCCCAATTGCTGTGTGTTCTGGGCCGGCGTGTGTATGGTATCCCAAGGTGTGTTTCAGGAGGGTCCTGAGTTTTTAGACGGATTATCGCCAGCTATTCTTGGGACTTTCTTTCTTGTGTCTTCCTTCTATCGGCAGTGAGGTACTGTGGTTGCAGAAATTATGGTCCCCTCCTGTTTTGGAACAACAAGAGCTATCTAGTTTGCTTTTAGATAGTCAGAGGTTCCTCTTTCCTGTCTTGTTCTCTTCGCCTCACAAGACTCTTTCTTATTCCTGCCTTCTAGATCATTCATTTGTGTGTCTTCTAAAATCTCAAATCCATCTCTCTCTCTCTCTCTTATATATATTTTTTTTTCTTGAATATTTTTGTAGGATCATCGCACTCAGGGAGGTTACCTTTGTGCTCACCTTTTGTCTCATTGTCTACCTCACCTTAATGGCCACAGAAGTTGGCACAGTGTTTACAATGTGATGATGATGATGTCGATGAGGTTGATAATCATGATGCTGTGGTTTTCCATCTAGGATTGAGACTGCGTGACAGGGCAGTGCTCTACGCTTACTGTCATAATATATCCTGGCGTCAACCAGGCCTGACAGATACAGACACCTGCGGTGCTGGTCAGAAGATTTGAGCAACACCTTCAATGACGCATTCCTGAAGTGGAAGAGACTCAACTGTGTGGTCTCAGTCTTCCCAATGAGCCCATAGCACGCCCAACTCTGGGTAGGAGCTGGTTAATGCCGAAAAATCCCACAATGGTTTTTGAAGGGACTGATGGAGATTCGAACCCACAACCTTCCAGTCGGTAGTCCGTTGCGCTAACCACAACACCACGGCGACTGGTTTCTTCTAAAATCTATACTTAGCTCCCCAAAGACGGAGTATGACTGCTTTTAAGGCATGATAAAGAACGGCCATACACGTAAAAATCCTCTCCCCCTGACAAAAAGGTAGATTTGTATGAATTTATATGCTTTGCTAGCGTGTGCTCGCAGGAGCTCTAGCCTGTGTAAGAAAAAGAACAAGAAAAAGCGTCTTCCTTCTGTCGTGCAATGAATGGGCAGCCCAGATGGTGTTGTTCTGCTCTCTTCAAATACCGTGCCCTGACTGTATACGATAAGAAAAGTCAGTATACCGGTGTTTTGGTTTCCATGTATCCAGACTTTCTTGCAATTTCTTTCTGACGAATCCAACCAGCCGAACGGTAAAATCTTATAACTAGGCAACAAGTAAAAGCAAACAAACGTATAAAACATGAACAAAAACACACACCATGTTAAGTCGAGTTTGTGAACCTCAAGACGCAATTAAGTTGTAGTGACTGGGAAATTGATCAATCTCAACCAAACTCGTACGTAACGATGACCTGGAAATTTTACGAAACAGTGATTTGGAAACTGACCTATTTCAACCACATTCGTACGTTTGCGAGTACCATTTGATCCAATATGAGATCAATCTTTACAAGAAAATTGCAGTTATGTCCTTCCAGGCGTTTCAAGCTTGAATCCAAGTGAGTGAAAGTATGTTAAACGCTGTTTCTATCTCGGGAAACCACGAGCAATTTACACACTTCTGTCTCTTCAGCCAAGTTCAGGAGACGGAACCTTGACATACGAGTGTCCGTACACTTGACACTTTCTCACCTGCGCGGAATTGTATTTCACGGCTTACCTACCGCCTCTTTTAAGACGACTGGAAGGTGTCCATTTCAGCACAGATGCCCCGGTGTGTCAAATCACTGCTTGACCTTCCCAACTGTTGTTACCAAGCTCACGGCCAACACTTGATCGTCCTAGTAACGAGGGTCTGGTAATGGCGAGTGTTTTGTGAGGGTTCATCCAGTCAACACATCTAGCATTTTTAGAGTCTGGAGTTTGTTCAAGATAAATTCAGCACACTTGGACAATTCTATAAACGCATTTGGGAGAGAAGAGTGGAAGGATGGTTCAGACGTTCGCCTGCCAATAACTTAACTCGAGATTTCAGGGTTCGCTGTCCGTAAAGGCCTCGACTCTTCTCCTCAGTTTGACCGGAAAATCGAACTGAACGTCTAGTCCTTCGAAAGGAGACGAAAAACGAATCGGTCCCGTGTGCCATCTGGCTGCGCACGCCTTGGTATAAAACACTGCAGAGATAGGTTGATTTCCCAGGTCCCACCCTTTGAAGACCAATTAGTCTTCTTGCCTTTCTGAAGTCTTGGTTTAAAAAAGTGGAATACGAATTTGAAGCGAGGGAGAGGGGATGGGCGCCGCCCTCGTGGTGCTGGCCCCGGGAAAAGTTGAGGTCTCTGCCACCCCACTCCCCTACGACCCCAGGGTAACGGAACTATCTAGGTGGGATCTCAGGACCTGGCCAGCTCATTGGTTTATGTGCTGACTTAAGGCTTGTGGATCTTCTCCATCACATTGCACATGTGACGTTAGTGCAAATGGAATTGATTCCGACCACGGAGACGTCATCCTGACTAACTGAAACTGTAAATGTGTACTACCCAAATATGTCAGTAATTATCTGGCAGACTCCCTGAGCAAAACCTCCAACTGAGCGAACGGGGGGAAAACCCCAAACAGACACACCGTGACCCGACCGAGGATTGAACTCTCGATCCATACGTCATCAGCATGGCGCTCTAACCAAAAGCTGTGTCACTTCTGAGGGGGAAACCACTGTAATTGTAAACATGAGACAAGCAACTTTCTCAGCAGCAATTCCTTGTTTGTGGGCTTTAGATATAACCAGAGCAATGATCGCGACAAAGTGAACTTAAAGTAACAAACCAGGGGGGGGGGGGGGGGGGAGGCAGGGAGAGTTTTCTAAATTATCGAAACGATAACAAACCAAACTGACAGACCCCCCTCCCCCCTTTTTTTTTGGCGTGGGGGGGGGGGGGGGAGGAAGAAAAAGAAAAGAAAAGAAAAACTCATAAACAACAAAAACAAAAAACAAACACAAACAAACAAACAGAAATTACCACGTACAAAATCCTCTGGACCGAGACAGATTAGAACAGAAATCGAATTTTTCAAGAGGGATTTATACCGTCAGGATGATCTATATGCGCTCCATCCAAGTTTACCTGAGTCTGCACAATACCTGATATCATTGTACGAATTACCAAGGTCTTGAAATGAAAGCACTGGAGATGGGGGAGGTGGTCGTGGGGGCAGGTGGTGGTGGTAGAGGGGACCTATGAAACACTAATTTTTACCTTTAATCTTCAAATTCATTTGGACTCACTGAGCATTACACATAATCAGAGTCTTAGTGCAGCATGGAGAATTCAAGTTGTTAGCTGAGCCGACCACATCCTACTATGTTGTTGCACACAATCTGCATATATGGTGTGCGTGCATGCTGGGTGTTTTCTTGTTCCCACAAGCCACTGAACACTGACATGACTGACAAAATCTTTAACGTATACATTTGATATTCTGTTTGCGTATACACTGGCGTATCTGTACACATGCTGACTTGGGAAATGGGGGAAATTTCCGCCTTTTACCGACCAAGCGGAGGTATTCAGACGAATCGAATCCAGGACCTTGCAGTTGGAAGTCCGACATTTACACATCTAACTACCGCGCCCGGGGGGGGGGGGGATGGTAAGATGGTAATTGCCTTACCAAGAGATCGAGGTGCTAGTTTTGCTACGACCGTGAAGTAAAGGTTGCAGCGAAACAGCATGGGAAGATTAGCCACGGGAACCCTTGACTACCTACTCTTCTGAAATGTGCCTCTGGATAGAAAGAATAGATGGAAGTTAGAGGATAGAAGGATGGCCACGATGATTACCTCGCCTTCTGAAATGTGCCTCTGGACGGAAGGAGGAATTGGAAATTAGAGGGCAGAAGGACGACCATTATATCTTCAGGGCAGTCGTAAAGACCAGCATCATCAGGTCATTAAGATCGTGGGCCTGAGGGTCGGATGGGTGCCAATAACTTGGGTACCTGGACCACCTGATACGTCCAGCAAAAAACGCAATCGTTTACCTGTGTACCTATGTCTTTGTTTATCAAATTACTTATTCATTATGATATATTTGACGTCTTTGTTTATCAAATCATTTATTCATTATGGTATATCTAGTCTTGTTATCCTTTGTTCTCTATCAAATCACTTATTCATTGCGGTTTTTCTATGTCTTGGTTTATCAAATCACTTATTCATTTGGTTTATCCATATCTTTGTTTATCAAATCACTTATTCACTTATGGTTTATTTATGTCTTATTAATCAAATTACTTATTTATTGTGGTATATCTATGTCATTGTTTATCAAATCACTTATCATTATGGGTTCTCTGTGTCTTTGTTTATCAAATCATTTATTCATTATGGTATTAATTATTTTCTTAAAAGTAAACAACCACTTTTCTTGATTGCCGTCGATCCAGTTTGGGATTCAAAAATGAGCAACAGGCGTTTTCTGGACAAACGTTATTTTCCCTTCATTTAAGAAAGAAAGAAAAAACAAACAAACAAAGTCACAGTTGAAAGATCACCGTGTGTATATGTCTGCGTGCGTGTATGTGCGTGTGTGTGTGTGTGTCCACGTGGCCCGCGTACGTGTATGTGTGTGTGTCCTGCGAGCTAGAAAGTGTGTGTGTGTGTGCGTGCGTGCGTGCGCGTCTGTGCGTACGTGTGTGCGCACGAGCTAGTGTGTATTCGTGTGTGTGTGGTGTGTGTGTGTGTGTGTGTGGCCGGCGCGTGCGCGAGCGGCGCTCACGCGTGTATGTGTGTGTGTGTGGTGTGTGTGTGTGAGAGAGACAGAGAGAGAGAGAAAGAGACAGAGAGAGTATGTTTGTGTGTGTGCGTGTGAGCGTGTTTGTGTGTTTGTGCGTGTGTTTGTATGTGTATATGTTGTGATGCACTCCCATTCGTGTGTGTGTGTATGTGAGAGTGTGTGTGCGCGCGCAAGCCCGCGAATATATGTGTGTGTTTATGTGCATGCACACGAGGCTCGTGTATGTGTGTGTGGTGCGTGCGTGTGTGTGTGTGTGTGTGTGTGTGTGTGTGTGTGTGTGTGTGTGTGTGTGTGTGTGTGTGGTGTTGTGTGTGTTGTGTGTGTGTGTGAGTGCGTTTGAGCGTGCATGTGTGTGTAGTGTGTATGTGATGTTGTTGTATGTGTGTGTGAGTGAGTGAGTGCGTTGTGTGTGTGTGTGAGTGCGTGTGTGGTGTCTGTGTGTGTGTGAACGTGTGTATGTGCACGTGTGTGTGTGTGTATTGTGTGTGTGTGAGTGTGTATGTGCGTGTGTGGTGTGTGGTGTGTGTGTGTGTGTGTGTGTGTGTGTGTGTGTGTGTGTGTGTATGACTGGGAAGTGGGTGGGAATGGGAGAGGAGGAGATAAAGCACGAGTGGGTGTGGTGTAAGAACGTCTTTGGGTGAGAGCAAAAGACGAACAGGTCAACAGTTCACATACAATGCTGGGGGTTGGATAGAGTCTTTGGTCGTATAGAAAAAGAAAAAAACTGAGAGAGAGAAGCGAAAAAACAGACAGACAGACAGACAGGACAGAATAGAGAGGGACACAGACAGCTAGAGAGACAGAGAGAGAGAGAGAAAAGCGAGAGAAAGAGAGAGAGAGGAAGGACGGAAGGAGGTAGAGAGAGAAGAGAGAGAGAAAAGACAGACAGCAGACAGAGAGACAGAAGACAGAGATAATAACCATATTTTAATTTCCAATAGCAGAAGTTACTGGCTGGTAAACATTTTTTAAACTCGCCATTGCTAATCTACATACCTACGTAGAACGTCAGATAAAAAGAAAAATTCACGAATAAATCATTAATATAACTTAAAACAAGATAGAATCAACGAGTAAACGCATCCCTGTAGTTGCGAATTGGAGGGAGAGATAAGAGGGTAGAAGAAAAAAGAAAGAAAGAAAGAAAAGAAAAAATGAAAAGAGAGAAGAAGAGAGCTAGAGAAGAGAGAGATGAAGAAAAGAGAGAGAAGAGAGAGAGGAGAGAGAGACAGAGACAAGAGAGAGCTTTGAGCAAGTGAAAAAAAAAGATAAGGAAAAAAAAAAGAGGGGGAAGGACCAGTATTACATATGAGCACATTTCCGGCTTACCCTTCTCTCTGTCCGCACAACAAACATTGTCAGCCTGTCTCACAATCTGTGTGATCTTCTGGTCTCGCCATTCTACTCACTACACCCGACACAATTGAGCTGGCCCACTTTGAGGAGATGGGGGGGGGGGGGGGGGGGCTAAGGAAATTACACAGAGAACTACCACTCTGTGGATAGATTTTGGTGGCATCCTAGTCGTCTTCGTTGCTTAGTCCATCTTTTGCCATTATTTAACGTCAACATGCAAAGCCAGAACAAGTTTGAGGCAGCCGAGATGTGGTTTCTAAGACGGATGTTGAGAGTTCCATGACAGCAAAGAAAACAAACGAGACAGTCTTGATAGGGGGCAGACACAAGAAGATTATTGATAAGGAAGATTAGGAAAAGACAAGCAACATCTATAGGCTATTTTAAGAGGAAAGAGGAATTAGAGCACCTGGTATAACAGGAAAGCTGGAGAGAAAGAAAACAACAGGTAGACCCAGGGAGAAAATATTAGATGGACTTGCAGGGTTGTTGAGGACAGAGAGGTGGAAGTGTGCTTGCGGCGACAAGGGATAGATGCATATGGATGGCCATGATCGCCAACGCCATGCGGCAGGGCACATGGTGTGATGATGATGATGATGATGATGATGATGATGATATGATGATGGAGATGATGACGATGATGTGATGATGATGATGATGATGATGATGCTGATGATGATGATGATATATGGTAACAGTAATGGTAATGATTCGAACCCAAACTTCGCAGTCGTTAGTCCGTCACCGTAACCCTCACGCCAAAACGACAAACAAACTTAAATTGAGTTTTTGTTCCAGAGAAGGATTCCTTGCATCCTCACAATTCCATATGGTGCCATCTAAATCTGTCAGCGACAATCTAGCGGACAGCTTGTGGTGGGAAAATCCTTATGTGCAACCGCTGAGACTAGTTCGGAAACATCCTCATATTTGTAAAAGAAACTCCTGAAGATACAATTGTTATATAGACTGCTAATTGCCTGGGCAGACCGGCAACAAAATATAAACACAAACAAATAAAACCGTGAAATCATGCCAACAATCCGTTTTCCCCCTGAAGAATGTACTTTCAATAGGATAAGGAATTCAATTAGGAGATGTGCATCTAGAGTTGATTTTGTGTCTGACTGTTCAAGAGGAATTCGTCATACTCTGACAATTCCACATGTGCTCCCAATCTATTCAGAAGACACCTTGAGCTGGCAAGGTCTTGAAGTGGAAGCTGGCAGGTGAATTATTGTTGTTATTGTTGTTTAAAGACCAGCCGACTGTGTAGAGCCATATTAGAGCCATAACCATCTCAAAAAGTACACCATGCCTCACTGGAGAAAAAAAATGGAAAAGAAAATTAAGCACACCTATCAATGCATTCGCGCACATAATCTAAGGATATGCCCCTGTCACTGGCCACTGCGTTCAATTTATCACCAGGTGATAAGAAAATTTTAATACAAATATTAACATAACTAAGTACATTAAGCATCTCTAAAAAACGGGCCTAAATTACCTGAAATTTCTTCTACATATCACAATTCCTTTGAGCCAAAAATGCACTTAACACATGTACCCAAAGTATGTAAGCTTTATAGAACACATACTGGTGAATGGACCAGCAAAGCAGAAAATGATAGGAAGAAATGACGGAAAGCAAAGGAGCAAGGCAAAAACAAAGAGTGACAGAAAAAAGGGAATTTCTAGCACAGAATTTCAAGAAGGTGGGGATATTATTTATACTGAAAGAGCCCCCGGCATCCCCACGGAGGAGGATTTATGGAATGTAAAGATGACACCACCAGTGTGTTTGAAGCATGAAGATGGACAGCGAACAGTTCGGTTGTTATGCTGCGGGCTGGGACTGAACTCGAGACCATAAGATCTTGAGTCCACAGGTCTGTCATCAGAGCAGTCAACCTGCGTTTGCTTTGAGTTGGACCGACAGAAAACTGTTCAACGCCTTTGCAAAATCTTTAAACGCTTAAGATACCTGAGGGCTTGGAGAACATCACGTCACGCGCATTCTTTTGTGGATAGTTTGATATACTGGTGGTTTTGGTAGATGTCAAATAAGATCTACCATACACTCTATGTAAGCCGTTCTTTTGTTTTGTCCATTGTATCTGTCATTTGGAGCCGGTAATTCCACCGTTCTCGATAAAATTGGCGAAGACTGAAAACTAAGCATCATCCAGTCACCGAGGTGCACTGTTTAACACGGTGAACTTAAGTCTGGAAGGCTGTGAGTTCGAATCCTATCAAACCTATCAAGATAACTGTGGGATTTTTCGGCCCCAAACGGCTCCCACCTAGAGCTGAGTGTGTCATGGGCTCACTGGAAAAACTGGGAACACAAAGTGGAGTCTCGTCCACTTTACAAATGCGTCATTGAGAGTATAGCCCAAGTTTGTTGTCTGTATTTGTCGGGAGTGGTTGACGCCAAGACATGGAAAGAATCGTAGAGTACAGCCCTGTCACGCAGTTTCAACCGAGAACAGAACTCCGTAGTATCATGATGATTATCCCATCGTCATGCACCATCATAGCATTATGGAAAATTGTCTCAGACTCTGTGGCCACTGAGATAGTTTAAAAGATAGGACACAAACAAACAAACAAACAAACAAGTGAACAAACAAACAAACAATCAAACAAACAATCAAACAAACAACCAAGATGGCCCGCGTTGCTTGGAAACGCTATATGTTCTCTGCATGCCAAATTGGTAGACTCGTTTTCGGGAAAAAATAAAATGGAGAACAAACCAATAAACACATCAACATGTCGAAAAATGGCCCAAAAGTCCATGTTCGCTGATGTTCACATTTTGAATCCTAGTACAAGTTTGCTATTTTTTGGAATTTGTAGAACTTGTAAAAACTTTACATGTAAACAACAGGTAAATCATTGCTGAAACACCTTGCTTACACAGACTCAGACAGACATACACACACTGTACATATACAGCCTTACGTTGGTTGATATGAACTAATCACATTTTTTAACAAGGGAGTGGAAAAAGTGGTAACAAAATGAAGAGGCGAGATAACAATTAATGGAAAGAGGGAATATGGAGGACGAGCTTGTGGAGTGAACAGAAACGGAGAGGACAGGGTGGGAAAAGGGCGTTCAGAAAAAAGCGTAAAAAGAAAACTAGGAGAAAAAAGGAACTAGGTGTGCCAGGCCCACACATAACGCAAGTCGCCCACAGAGAAAAGAGCAGTAGAGAAAAAACAAGACAGTGCTAATCCCTTTGGGACCCCCCTATTTTATCCAAAAGCCAGCATTCTGTACACCCACCAAGAACACCTGTGGTGATGTTCGTGCTATAGAGTGGACGATGGTGTACTATGATAATCACGTCCACACGTTCCCCTTAACGCTCCGTCACAACCATAGATATGTAAAGTAACATAGATGACATTTCAGCGACATTCTGGACTATATCACCAGAGTGAGGCGAGAGAGGGCTCTTCCATTCTCTCTTGGTCAGGAGGCTGGGCTGGACCTGGTTGGTGCACGTTGTGTGGCTATGTCCCTGGCTTTGTCATCTCTACACCTTACCATTCGGTTTGTAAACAAGGTAACTGATGACTGGGTCTGACTGGGTCATGCAATCGCTGGACAGACCCCCCCCCCCCCTTTTTTTTTTTTTCTTCTTTCTTTTCTTTTTTTTTTTTTTTAATGAAAATGAAATGACTATCAAGCGGCGTCGGGAGCTTGCTGGGTTATTGTTCGGAGAGTGGAGGGCATTGATGCTCTGCGTCCCATCCGCACTCTCGTGGTGTTTCTTGTTGACATCTCAGCATGGATTCTTACTTTTTTTCGGATTAAAGTCAGTGTACCTCGAACTAATGATGAGAGAAGTTAAGATTGTTGCTTAGTAAATACCACTGTATTTGTGTGGCGTACTTTGTTCCTACATGTACATTTTATAAGATATCCATTTTCTCAAGAGTCTTTCGCTTTCTGTTTCAATCTTTGTCAAGGCGAGTCTGGCTCATTTCTCTAATCTCCATATCAGAAGGCCATCCACCACCCTTCATCGCATGCGTGGTTGGGGATGGTCGCCGCCCTACTGCCAAATTGGAGGTTAGCTTTTCCCGGAATCTTGGACTTGTAAACTTCTCCGTTCAGCTTAATTTGTAAGCTGATTGCTGAACGTATTATTTTTCCCCAACAACAGAAATTTACCACAAAATTTAATTGCAAGCTCCTTGAATAACAGCAGCCTGTATGGGTTTTTTTTTTTTTTTAATCTATTTTGCTTACGTATTTATTTAACAATTTATTTATTCATTTACGGTTATTATTATGATTTGGTTATCATTATAATTATGATTATAATTATTGTTATCAGTACCATCATGATTACCATCATCATCATCATCATCACCATTAGTGTTATTATTATTCATCGTCATCATCATCACCACCACCAATATTATTAGTTAGATCTGAATGCCCTCAAGCCCCGTGGTACAGAGACTCACGGTGTGCGTTACCTGTCTCCCTATCATGTCTATGGTCACAGCTCTGAAGAGTGGTTGTTGAACGACATTCGGAGCGACAGGTACAGTAGCTGGAATGAGTATTAGGTATGATAAGGAGATGTCTGTCCCTGCACCTGTGCTTAGACGGCAAATTACAAAAACCAGGACAGTTGAGCCACACTGACTGCCTCAGTTTTAACGCACGATACAGTTTTTAACATAAATTGCAGCGATGTTACCTCTATCAAGCGGAGCGACAGGGAGACGCAGACGACAACAACTCTGATGATTATCACGCCCCGTGAGGCCGGCAGGGACTGAAAAACAAAACAAAACAAAACAAACAAACAAAACACAGCAAATCAAACAAACAAACAAAACAAAACAAAACAAAAAATAGCACATTCCTGGCCTGATGTGGCCTGACTATGTAGGCGGCGAATGAAAGTTTCTAAACGTTTTATTTCAGTTTCAGTCTTGCATGATAGCGTCTCCGCGTTCAGAATAAGTGCCACATACACTGACACTACTGATGCCAAGTGATGAAGAAGATCCACACTGAGCATAACATAAGTCCCTATAAACCTGCATATAACCTCATGCACTAGCAAGGTTTTGAGGTCTTAACCTAGCATATGGGTTTTATAGGCGGCTTTAGCTCAGTTCTACGAGGCATAATTAGGAAACGCCCCTCTGTCCAATAAAGCCTGTATCTTCTTAGTATCACACAGGACGCTCACATCTGTGCTACAAGCAACTTTTTCCTCTTGGAAAGTCCACCAAGAGATACCTACTCATATTTCTGGTCCAACCCAAATGGAAAGATCTGTTTCAAAATTAGATGGAATCCCATAGTATCATGATCATCATCCCAATAATCATGAAATCACCAGTCATTGGGGCATCGTGGAAGTTGCGCCAGATGCTGCCGGTGGCTCTGCATTCCTGATCTTGTGGTGACCAAAGTTTTCGTTGCCTCCGCCGCTATCAACTTCTGAGCTAAATTTAAGGTGCGTTTCTGGTGTCAGTGATTCATGGGGGGCTGTCGTTACAGAGCCATAGAAGTAATCTCCTTACCAGTAAGTCTCTCACTTGGTCTGGTTCTGTGACCGAGCACTTCTTGTTGTTAGTACAAGGGCTTAGTAAGCAGTTTCCTTTGTAATTTGGATCAAAGCAGGCACTGTTGAACTCCACCGAAGTGACCCAACATCAGTGCAGGATCTCATCAAGTGGGTAGCCCATAACAGCTTGACACTGCTGAATCCCATAGCCTTCCTGGGAATGGAACTAGATTGAATGAGCTTGGGGTTGGTGGTGTGTTGAAAAGCCGGAATGAGCGATGTGGGATCAACGCCGCTAAAACAAGGCAAAAGATAGGACAGAAAAAAAAAGTATAAAAAAGTAAAGACGGGAAAAATTGCGTGGGACAAAGACCAGATAAAGCAGCACAACCTAAGCTCACAGGCCATGAACTAAGGCAGACATCACCTGACAGATACAGAGACAATAGAAAACAGAACCTACCTCCCGGTATGAGAACTTTTTCGACGAACAGTAGCGGGAGAACTCAAGGCCTTGGGGCACACCTGTGTGTGAACAGAAGAAAAAAAATTGTTTGGAAAGAAATATTCATTTGTAATACTACTGCAATTAAACAAATGATTTGCGAAGGAAAGAGAAGGAGGTAAGTATAGATAATCAACATCTCACCTCTCTCTCTCTCTTCTCTCTCTCTCTCTCTCTCTCTCTCTCTCTCTCTCTCTCTCTCTCTCTTCTCTCTCTCTCTCTCTCTCTCTCTCTCTCTCTCTCCTCTGTGCTTTTCAGATTTTTCAAATTATTTAATTTTGCCCAGATGGGATTGTGTGTGTGTGTGTGTGCGTGTGTGTGTGTGTGTGTGTGTGTGTGTGTGTGTGTGTGTGTGTGTGTGTGTGTGTGTGTGTGTGTGTACGGGCGCGTGCGCGTGCGCGTGCGCGTGTGCGCGTGTATGTATGCGCGAGCGAGTTTGTGAGCGTGTATCTGTCTGTCTGTTAAAAACATGTTAGCAAAAGATTTTCGCAGTTGTTTCTGGATAGATCTTTACCAACTTTTGTTCAGATGTCAGGACCGTTGAAGAGTGAAAACTGCCCCAAGTTTGCAGGACAAAATTTCAGGCCAACGTCGCATGGACTAAACAAGTGCATTGTTTGACATAGGTGTGTAAACAGCACTTTCTCAGAACTTCTGTTTTCACTGTTGTGTTCACAGTCTACCACCATTCTCAATGAAAATCAAGTTTTGTTTCAGCTGAAGCTTCTTAGATATCACTGTGGCATTGAGAAGTACAACATCTGATTAATTTTTGTGACACTTTTGTGTAGAAAAAGAGAGTGTTATAGTGGCTTAATCATTTTTCTTTTTCATGTTTTAATTTACCTGCATAGTTATTTCTGGGCAGTATCTGAGTTGAGATAAAGACATTCACAATAGATAAACAACATAAAGTCGACCCAACAACTGGAACAATAAGACTAGACATGCGCTTTAACAACAGACATATGAAGAAATGTGAAAGTAGATGATTATGACATGCACTTCAACAAGACATTGGAAGAAGATTTAACCGTTTGAGTCCGGGACCGTATCTACCAACTGCTAGCATGTTTGACAATGTAGAATGCTTGTGGGCAAGGTGCGGGAGTCAAAGGGTTAAACTCCACGATGGCTAAAACAGGTTGTATCATAATTTGAACCCCATAGTGACGGGCGAGGTAGCCAAGTGGATAAGACATCGGATTTCAAATCGGTAAGTTTGGGGATCGATCCTGCCTGGGTACCTCATGCTTGGTGGGTAGAGGTTTTTACGACCTCTCAAGTCGATATCCGTGCAAACCTGTTCAAACCTAATCCACCATCGTATGTATTCGAATCTTAGAATATCAGATACGCACGTTAAAGATCTTGTTATGTCATTTTCTGGTGGCTTGTGGAAACATGAAAACAGCCAGCATACACGCCCCCAAAAACAGAATATGCAGACTGTGCAGCAGCATGCCGCCTGCACGATGTGGGCAAGTGAGAAACGCTAAACGCTAAACACCCCACACTTCCCCCACTCCGAAAAAAAACAACAACAAGAAAACAACCAACAAACAAACAAAAAATTAAAAACCAACAAAAATCCCCCACCCCCACCACAAAAAAAAAATAAAAATAAAAAAAAAAAAACAGCAGTGACTTGGATTATTTCATGCTTCGAAGCCCATACCGGTTTAGATTATGTCTCTACCGTAGCACTGACCACTGTTCCACGGATGGCCATCTTGTACCACACGCATGTTAATGTCCTCAAGGCAGTATACTAAGCAGTACACTAAGCGATGGAATGTGAGTTTGTGGTCTTGCTCCAGGCGCTCCATAAAGATGAGAGGGTGGGGGAGATGGACAAGGGAAGAAAGTTAGGGGGGGGGGACAGAGGTGGGGAGGCTGGGGATGGGGCTAAACAGTGGTCCAGTTTATGTCCTAGGTGATGACCAGTCCGTATCCAGTTTCTAAAAACGCGTGTGTACGTTGGTCGGTGGTGGGGTTTTTTTTTTTTTTTTTAAGTTTGTAGTGTGATTACAATTGGATCAGGAAATGTTTAACGTCCCAGCCACTGCAATGTTAGCAGGACGACAGAGACAAGAGTGTCATTCACTAATTTTAAAACATGTCAAAATATCTTTTAAAAAAGGAACCAGAAAAACATGAAAATAGAATCAGAACGCGTATTTAATAAACCAGACAAGACAGGCGCAAATTTTCGGCCAACTGGCCTTTGTCAAGATTGAATGTAAGATCACAAACAAACAAACACCAAAAACAAAAATTAGCAGAAAAAGACTGAAACTTCCCTGCTGCTTCGTCCATTGGGAGAAGAGGACTATCTTACCTGAACGCTTGACAAAGGCCGGTTGACCGAAAATTTGCGCCTGTCTTGTCTTGTATTAAATACGTGTTCTGATTATATTTTCGTGTTTTTCTGGTTCATGTTTACTTGAATGCGGGCAATCGCACTTGTTTTGGATCTTTTAAAAAATCTACAAACGAACGACAGTCGAAGCTGTCTTTGTGAATATTGATATTACCGTGCATTACTCGGTGGGTACACTGGGCGCCTGTCCAAAGGCTAGCAGTAGGGAGGGGGAGGGGTGGGGGCAACCAACGTTGTGAATATAGGGAAATATTTTGTTGTTGTTGTAACAAAAGCATAGATTGCATTTTTTGAAGTATGTGGGTTTGATTAGTGGAAGAAAATTCTGACGCAGAAATTTTGTTTGTTGTTGTAACAAAAGCATACATTGTATTTTTCAAAATGTATCTGTTTCATTTGTGGAAGAATATTCTGAGAAACACTTCTAAATTATAGCTAAAATAAGGACCACGCAAGGAAGCCTGGGAAGATGTTCCTTAGTTGTTTTAGCTAAGTTTACCCTTTATTTTGCTATGTCAGCATCTTTGAAGACTCCTATCGTTCCCCTGTTCTGCTCAGAATATAAGTGCCTATGTGGGATTTGAATGGACAGTTTCTTGTTTCTTACTTATTCTTTTTTTCCCCTGTAACTTCTGGACCCAGCTTCGTTGCTGGCACACGTGTTACTGGCATAATGGGTAGCCAGTTAGAAAAGAAACAAGTAAGTAAGTAATAAGTAAGGAAGTAATAAGTAATTTAATAAGTAAGTAAGTAATAAATAAGTAAGCAAGTAAGTAATAACCTAGCAAGTATATGAGAAATATGACAGGGCTGTGTGACTGTGCCACACAAAACCTGTAGTCTAGCGCATTATTGCATTTTTTTCACCAAACATTATTTTTTCAAAATGAAGGATCCTATTTTTGAAAATGGATGTCTGCCATCTTGATGCGTAAGCTTATTCTAGGTTAACCATTTATCCGATAAATTTTCTCTCATATTGGTACAGGCCTACAGTGAACAGCCTATAGCCTTTCTCCTTTGGATGGCTCATTGGGCTATGATACCAAATGGTGGGCCTACATCAGCAGTTTTAAAGATCGCTTACAGTCTAATAATATTAATGGTAAATTTATTCTTTAACTTTGCAAACACTTGAGAAACGCGCCCCCGTTGACCGTGGCGTCCCGCCCTTCAGGGGACATCACTATAAGCGCCATAAAGCACACGTGGAGCAGGGGGTCAGAATAATGAGGCCGGACAGTACAGCCCCCTGACTAACTGACGAACAATCTTATGACAATCGTACTTGGTGACCGCCTCTGTCGACTGACTGAGACAAGGGTCATCCGGCCTTGGACATGATGCTAGGTCCCTAACTGTACTGTTGTCCTAAACTTCCCATTAGTTTTCCTCAAGACGGTCTTCTTTACTCTTCGTGTGACTAGAGGTTCTAAATGGTTATTTTCAGTTCTTGTTTTAGTGTGAAGCTTGATACTGTTCTTTGGAGTTTGAAGTTTGTTTGGAGTTTGTTCAAGAGGCATTCACAGCACTCAGACAATTCCATATACACTCCATCCAAATCTGCCACCAATTATCTGGCAGACTCCCTAAGCCTGCGCAAAATCCTATGCACAGGCAAAGTACGGAGTGATGGAGGGGGTAGAGGAAGAAGAAGAGACCTATGAAACACTAAGCTGGCACCACCAGGACGGGAACATTACGATGGGCAGTGAACTGGCCGTTTTCAATGTTGCAGGCTGGGTTGAACTCGAGATAACAGATAATGTTCTGATACTGTATAGCGCAACGAGATGCTTTCCACATGGAAACATTTGCTCTATATAAATGAAAGTATTCATAAATGAACATTACGATGGCTTACAGCTTACAACAGTTAGATAAGGTCGCTGAGTCACTCTGTCAGCTTCAAGTCAAATGGTAACAAATTTCTGTTATTAGAAAAACAGAAGATGACAAGTGGTCAACTTATGAATTATTCTAAATGTTGCAGTTGACGATAAAAGAAAAACAAAACGAAACACAAAGCAAAACAGGTAACACAATACCTGAAATCACTTCATTTTGTTCTGCTGCTGAGGTCAACACAAAAACATACCGACGAGAGACTAGTGCGCTTGACTAAGCATATATCTGAACCTTGATCTTTTTATTAAAAAGGACATATTAAAGTCTTGAGCCTTCAGGTTAGGCTGATGTTAATACAAAGACAGGCATCCGCATTGGGATATAACATAAGCGTGCGCGCGGGATGTGTATGTACTGTGTGTGTGTGAGAGAGCGTGCGTCCGTATGTATGGGTGCATGCGTGAGTGTGTGTGTGTGTGTGTGTGTGTGTGTGTGGTGTGTGTGTGTGTGTGTGTGTGTGGTAGTGGTCGGTGTGTGTTTTTGTGTGTGTGTGTGTGATGTGTGTGTAAGTAGAGTGGTGTGTGTGGTATTGTGGTGGTGATGGGGGTGTGTGTGCTGTGCGCGTAGCGGTGTGTGTGTTGTGTGTGTGAGTGAGGAGGTGGTGTGTGTATGTGTGCTGTGTGCTGGTGGTGTGCGTGTGTGTGCGTGGTGTGGTGTGTGTGTGTGTGTGTGTGTGTGTGTGTGTGTGTGTGTGTGTGTATGTGTGTGTGTGTGTGTGTTGTGTGTGGTGGTGAGTGTGTGTGGATGTGTGTGTGTCGTGCGTGCGTGCGTACGAGTGTGAGCGACTGCGAACACGCCTCCAGTCATGTTTTAAACATTTCCTGTCTCTGGCTTTTTTTTTTTTCGTTACCCATAACATCTCTATATAGTGTCCACAACCTTCAACAGGAACAGTAAAACAAAAGAAAGCCTTCCTATATTAACACACTAAACATTTTGACTCCCTCACCTTACGGATAGGATGAAAAAATCAAAGGATTTTTTTTTTTTTTTTTTTTTTTTTTGCGGTTGGTGGATAGGGTGCGTGAATCAAAGGGTTAAGTGAGCAAGACTTCTAATCGGAGGGTCTGGGTTCGATCAATGTGGGTAAAGGGTGGAGATGTTTCCGACCTTCCAGATAAACGTGTGCAGACCTCTTAGTGCCTAACCCCCATGTCAAGATCTCACCAGCATAGGGTTTTGTGTCGGGTTTTGCGCAGGACCAAGGATTTTGCCAGATTCGGGTGTATATGGAAAAGTCTGAGTGCGATGAATCCCTCTTGAACAAACTTCAGAACCCTCCTATCACTGCCTGCATGCTCTCTCTCTCCTCTCTCTCTCTCTCTCTCTCTCTCTCTCTCTCTCTCTCTCTCTCTCTCTCTCTCTCTCTCTCTCTCTCTCTCTCTTTGTGTCAGCAGAAAAGTTTACGATCACTTAATCTTAGCAAAGAAAAACGAAACGAGAGGTAAAAAGATTTAACACCGCGCACGGACAGTAAATAAACCCAGTTCAAAGATGATAGGTAAAAGGTCACGACCTTTGACCATCGCATGAAGAAACCCCGTCCTGGCTATAAACGATCGGTTTCATGGCCGTCCTTTGTCAATCTGCAAGGACAAAGGTCAGTTCAACTTTATGAACCGTTTTACATGTTGAAGGCTATGTCACTTTATACGGACACTTACTTTGTTCCTGGACCACCGCGGTTATAAACTTTGTCGTTACTCATAATTATGTATTCAGTGTGAATAATGAGAACCATGTAGTATGCATTACGAGCATTTCCGACGTCAAACCAAAGCGTGGAAGTTTCGTAAGACGATCTCAAGCTAAGAAATGGAAAAGAAGGATAAATGAATACATAGACGAATAAATAGACACATAAATAAATATACAAATAAATATATAACATGGTCAAGCTATTTTAACAGTCTTCCTTTTTATACACCAGAAAATCCAGGTTAATATGACTTTGAAGAAGAATCAGATGAAATATATAAGCGAGGACGATCGTAGGCTGTCACAACTGTGAACACATACAGTACATATTGTCATACGTATACCTTGGGAAAGTGCTGTTTACACATCTTTCTCACAAAATAATGATTCCAGGCACTCTTTTGGTCTGCGTAACCTTGATATTGACGCCATGATTATTAAATCTTATGCATTCGCGAGAATGCACACTTTTGGTCCAAATTTGGTAAAGACCCGCCCATGAAGGGCTGAGAAAGTTTTGCTAATACATTTGTGTCAGACACATATACAGACACACTCATCTCCCTTTTTCTGTTAGCATATAGATATATAGATGACAAAATGGAAAAAATGAGCAAATGAAAACAGAAGAAAAGGGTTTAAAAGGAACAACAGAAACTACTGAATATGGGAATCTGATGAAAGAACAAGTCGTGGATACATCAACAAAAAAATGAATGAATATGCGCAGCTGTGAACCTTGTGCTGATATTAACTGTGAATTGATATGAAATATGGTGTTTTATTTGAGTGAGTAGGTAAGACATTCACACATTAGTACAACATTAATACCGCAGCTCATTTGCAACGTGAGAGAAGGGCAAAAACAACAACAATTAAACGGATAAAAAAAAGACACACACACACACAAAAAAAAACAACAACAACCAAGCAACCAAACAAAAGTAACCCTAAACCAACCAATCCAAAATAGGCAATCCTAATCATCTGTCACTGATGAAAAGGTCAAAGTGTCCAGTACTTTGACATAACGCCTACATAAGAACACGCCTGCCTTAAGGCGGCATTCTACGTTATTTCAGTGAAAACCTCTTAAATTAAAGCTGATATACTACTGGGTTTTTAACGCTGCTCGAGTTAACCTGAAGAGCTTCCTCTAAACAGAAACGAGTCAGTCTTATTCATGGCAACAGATCGTCGCCATGATTGAGTGCGTTGAGCTTGTTTAAGAGGGATTCATCATACTCCGAGAATTCCGTGTGCGCTCCATCCAATATTCGATTCATCGCTCTCGGACAATTTCATATTCATTCCACCCAATTTCTGTTGTCTGGCATACTCCTGAGCCTACACAAACCACTTGCTGGCAGGCTGAAATGGAAGGGGATGTGTGAACGTGACCTATGAAGCGCTAACTGACACAACCAGCATGATTTGAGCATTAAGACGAGCAGCAAACAGGCCGAAAGTTATGACGCGGACTGGGATTGAACTCGAGACATCAAATCTTGAGATCATTTCTCTATTACAACAGCAAGCCAGCCTGCTTTGAGATTCATGCCCTGCCTAGGGATCGACCCCACGACCCTGCGAAAGTTCGGAGTTTGGGTTTGTTTTTTGTTTTTTTAAAGAGGGTTCATCGCACTCCGACAATTCCACGTGCACTCCTCTCAAATCTGCCAGCAATTATCTGGCGTACTCCCTGACATGTCAGTTTCAGTTTCAGTTTCACAAGACAGTGTCTCCACTCTTGGAATGAATTCCATGTGCAATGATGCCAAAAGATACAATGTGATGGGTAAGATCCAAAACGATCATAGCATAAGCTCTAAGCCTGTGCATAAGCTTTATGCGCTGGCAAGGTCTTCGAAAAGCCAAGTCAGTCGCGGTTCTCTGTTTCCACAGAACACTGTTGCACGACCAGTTATATTGCTATTCATATTCATCATCATCATCATCATAATCATCATGTGCCCTGCCGCATGGCATTGGAATCATGGCCCTCCATACGAATCTATCTTTTGTCGCTGCAAGTACATCTCCAACCCTTTCCACCTTCATCCACTCTGCAAATCCGTCCAGTGTTTTCTCCCTGGACCTACTGGTGCTCATTTTCCCTCCAGCTTTCCTGTTGTGAGTAGGTGCTCAAATTCCTCTCGCTATTGCTATAAGATCACGGTAAAACCCTTGCGTGCCATGATAATCAAGTGACAGTAACCAAACATTAAATTGTCTATTCTGCAGACAAACATACATACAACAAATTACTTTTTCCTTCAGCCAAGGCATGTTTAAAAAAAAAAACGTAAAAAAAGACAGAAAGAACACAGCAAAAAAAAAATTTTTTAAGAGGAAGAAAAGAACAGAAAATGACTTGAGTAGTAACACTCTCCCCACCTTTACAAACTGAGAAAAACAAATAGTGAATTGAGTGTTCCATGGCCTATGAGCAGCTGACAACAACAACACCATATCAAGTACAACAACAAAATGAAAACAACATAACCACCACAACAACAACAACGACAACGAAAACGACAGCAACAATAAACGAAAAAACGACATAAAAAATCAAAATATATCCACCAATAAATATGTAAATAATAACAACAACAAACAAACAAACAAATAAATAAATACATAATAAATAAATAAATAAATAAATAAAATAATAAATAAATAAATAGATAAGTATATAATTAAATACATATATAATTAAATACATATATAAATTTAAAAAAACAGAATAAAAATAGTAAATAAATCATTTAATCAATCATGAAATAAATGAAATAAAACAAACAAATAAGATGAATACAAATAAGCCATACTAAAGTAAATGAATGAAATGAAACTAACAATAAAGAAAATATCAACGGTGGAACCTTTAAAAAGGTCACCGGCAGTTCTTGAATTAATCTCCCACCCAAAGGGCAGTTTCTGCCATTCCTAACCTATCAGCGGATTTACTCTCTGCTTATGTTTTGACACACAAAACGTGACACACTGTTGGATCCCCTAGTAAGTTTTGATACGTTCAGTCAGTGTACGGTCCACTGAACTAAGTATATGAGACTTTCATAGGTGGCTTCAATGTTTAAAGGCGTCATATGTCACGTTTGTTGGTACAGGCCTGTATAAACCTAGCAGCAGGAGACATGAGTCATCACAGGGCTGGTTGGTTCTTTAGACACAGCCGTAGACTCAATATCTGATGTCTCGAGTTCAATCCCAGCCTGCAGTATACAACTGGCCTGTTCACTGACCACCTTAAGGCTGCAATCGCTCTGGTGGGGTCAGCTTAGTGTTTTACAGGTTCCTTCCGCCCCCTCCCCCAGCACTCTTATCCATTTCGAGGCACTCCCACTCCATGAATCCGGTGTCTGTCATTCATATTTTACCTTTCATTTTTATTCTGTATCTTTAGTTTTAAGAAACACATTTCACTTTCATGTCTTTATGCTCGTGCTATATGTATAGTAGCAAGGACTAGCTGCTGTAAGGTAATTGTATATGATGTGCTCTCTGTGGTTTTCCATTGGTTTTATTCTTGCTTTTATTGCTTTTATTCTTTCTCCCCATTTGTGGCCATGCGTGTGTGTGTGTGTGTGTGTGTGTGTGTGTGTGTGTGTGTGTGTGTGTGTGTGTGTGTGTGTGTGTGTGTGTGTGTATGTGTGTGTGTGTGTGTGTGTGTGTGTGCGTGTGTGTGCGTGCGTGCGTGTGCGCGTGTGTGTCTTTTCGGCGCTTGGATTTGATTTTGTCGAGATTTTGCGCTATATAAATATTGTAATTATTATGTATGCATGTGCGTACGTATGTATGTATGTATGTATGTATGTATACGCTTAGATTTATGTATGTATGTATGTATGCATGTATACGCTCAGCTTAGATTTATGTATGTAAGTATGTATGCATGTATGTATGCATGTATACGCTCATATGTATGTAGGTATGTATGCATGTATACGCTCAGCGCTTAGATTTGATTTTATCAAGATTTTGCGCTATATAAATAAAATATATTATTATTATTATTATTATTAATGGGACCTAACGCCACTATCTTCGAGTACTAAACTGTTTTGAAGTTTGCATGTGTGTGTGTGTGTGTGTGTGTGTATGTGTGTGTGTGTGTGTGTGTGTGTGTGTGTGTGTGTGTGTGTGTGTGTGTGTGTGTGTGTGTGTGTGTGTGTGTGTGTGTGTGTGTGTGTGTGTGTGTATGAGTGAGCGAGTGTGTATGACTGTGAGTGTGGCTGGCTTTTGTTTGTTTGTTTGTTGTTGTTGTTGTTGTTTTGTTTTCTTTTACTGTCCTGCGCACAGGGCTTTACGTGGGCTCAAAGAGTATGCTAGATAATAGCTGGCAGATTTAGGTGAAGCGCAGATGGAACTCTCCAGGTGCAATGAATCTCTCTCGAACAAGCTCATAATTCCATCAAAGTCATTTCTCTTTAACTGATAAATAACCTCAACGAAGACTGCCATGACAACAACGAAGACTACCATGACAACAGCGAAGACTGCCATGACAACAACGAAGACTGCCATGACAACAGCGAAGACTACCATGACAACAACGAAGACTACCATGACAACAACGAAGACTGCCATGACAACAACGAAGACTGCCATGACAACAACGAAGACTGCCATGACAACAACGAAGACTGCCATGACAACAGCGAAGACTGCCATGACAACAACGAAGACTACCATGACAACAGCGAAGACTGCCATGACAACAACGAAGACTGCCATGACAACAGCGAAGACTGCCATGACAACAACCAAATCAAGAACAAAACGAGAGGAACGAGGGAGCAGCAGCAGACGAAGAAACAAAATGGTCAAGCTATTTTAACAATCTTCTTTTATATGTACAAAAATTATGACAGGAATCCAGATTTGGGTATTTCTTAAGGTCACTGTGACCTTGAAGAAGCTTCAGTTGAAACACACACACACACACACACACACACACACACACACACACACACACACACACACACACACACACACACACACACACACACACACACACATACATACATACACACACACGCACACACACTTTTTTTTAAACCGACGTGCATCGAGGACAATGGTTGACTGTCGCAACAGCGAAAACATACTTAGTTTACATATTGCCAAAGGTTCAAAGGTTTCCAAGAAAGTGGTGTTTACACTATTCTCTTGAGATCAACATACTGTTACATGCCATACAACGAAATTTAGTTTTGTTTGAAGTAACTGGAAGGAGAATGGTGGAATTTTTTCGTTTTCATGTTTACATGACCAGTTTGTTCTCTTTTTCTTTGATTGTTCTTTTTCTTTCTGTCTTTCGTTTTCAGTCTAATTTTATGCTAATTTTAGGCCTTTTTTGCGGGGGGGGGGGGGGGGGTTTCTGTGTAACCTTCACCTTGGTGCCTTACCTTTCAAGCTTATGCCACGCGACTCCTCAATTGTTTATGCCTTTGACCCAAATTTAGTATAGATCCAGTCAGAAACAGCTGAAAAATCTTGTCGACACAATTTTGTTATTCTCAGGTCGATATGACACAACCTCATTTCTTTAAAAAAAAAAAGAAGAAAAAAAAAGGTGAGACTGAAAACGAAAGACAGAAAGAAGAACAAAAATCAAAGAAAAAGAGAACAAACTGGTCATGTAAACATGATAACAAAGAAATTCCACCATTCTCCTTCCAGTTACTTCAAACAAAACTAAATTTCGTTGTGTAGCATGTAACAGTATTTTGATCTCGCTAACGAACAGTATTAGAATGAATTTGAAATGTACAAGAAAGATATTGAAATGGTTTAGGAGGATACAGTAAATTACTTCAAAGCGATTGTAAATCAAGTTTTTGGATGTTCTAGGAATTACAGCGTACCAGTCACAGAATATTTCAGCTTAATAACCGATACAATTATCATGATAATGGCTAGATTTGAACACACTCACGTACACATACACAAACAGAACGACAGAGAGAGAGACAGAGGACAGGAGACAGAGACAGAGAGAGAGACAGACAGACAGAGAGAGAGACAGACAGATAGAGACTGAGACACAGAGATTTCAGACCAGCTAATTTATTCATTTAGGCCACAGTCCCTTATGAACGGACGTGACAAAATTAAAAACAAATCATATTATCATGTTTGGTAAAGTCTCCTATGTATCACTGATCAATAATGGTCGGGGTAATCTGTCAGGCAGTATCAGTGAGCGACGAAAGAAACACTGTACAACTGTATCTAGATGTTTACGAAGTATGTATCTTTTTGGCGGCATTACAGAAAATACTAATAGTGCTGTTTATGAGGACTCATTGAATACTTGCTGAAAGAATTACACTGTATTATTGTCAGAAAATACCAGTGTTTGTGGATTCGGTCCCTTTCTTAAATTTTATAAAGCAGGTCACCTCAACAGAAAATGGACTTTGTCCTCAATAGTCAATATCAATAGATACGCAAGTTGCACACGTGCGCACACACACACGCGCGTGCGTGCACAGAGAGAGAGAGAGAGAGAGGAGAGAGAGAGAGAGAGAGAGAATCACACACAGACTTAAATTAGTTAAAAAAAATGAAGTACATGCAATAACGCATAGTACCCAGCAGCACCCAAGGCAAATATTAAAATGGCAATCCATGCAAACGAGAGCTATACACAGCAATAACAAGATTACAATGATAAGAACGATAACGATTACAAATGCAACAGCAACAAAAACAACGACAAATGTGCAGATCTAAAGTGTACCATAGCGCAAGATCGATCTGAATGAAAAAAGTAACGTGATTTGGTATAAACACTCAGATGTTAGATTTTGCACACACACACACACACACACACACACACACACACACACACACACACACACACACATACACACTCACACACATACACACACACACACACACACACACACACACACACACACACACAATTTAATTTTTTATCTTAAAAACAAACAAAACTAAACTAAACAGAAACACAAAACAAAAACACACCCTACCTACGTCCAGCTCTTATGATTTAACGACCTGCGCATGAGCACTGAAAATGTCTTGCAGACGACAGCAAATCAAATTGTCTTTCCAGTAATATTTTCAACCAATTTGAGTCCGTTCTCGGTAATTTCGATGAGATGGCATTCCATGTTTCAACCCATTTTGATAAGATTTCAATATTTCAATCAAATGAATAGAAACACAATCGCCTTGGTAGAGTGGTTACTAGATCTGAATTTAGATCTGCTTTCAGACGCCTCAAAAAACAAACACACACACACACCACACCACACACACACACACACACACACACGCACGCACGCACGTAGAAAAAAAAAGAAAACAATTTCATGAATATGCCATATCTTCTGCGCTTGTTTTTCTTATTTTCTTATCTTTTCCTGTCTGTTCAATTTACTTGGCGAATCCAACAAAATAACACTGATCACAAAGGGCACATTCGATGCCATCCATGGACTTTGGAATTTGTTCAAGAGGGATTCATCGCACTCGGGCATTCCATATGCGCTCCACCCAAATCTACCAGCAATTATTTAGCAGACTCCCTGAGCCCACGCAAAACCCTATGCACTGGCAAGATCTTGAACTGAAGAGCGGAAAGGGTGAGTGGGCAAGAGAACTTTGAAACAATAAGCTGACACCACCAGAATGATGGAAACATTAGGCTAAGATGAGCAGCAAACGGGCCAGTTTTAATGTTGCGAGTTGGTATTGAACTCAAGACATCAGATCCATGGTCCACGGCTCTACCAAAAGAACCAACCAGTCCGGAAAAAAAAAGCCCCAAGGGTTACGGTCAAAGGGGAACAACTCTTACAAATATGCAAGAAAAGTAAGGAATGCAGAGTTACTCCTGATTCAAAATAATTTCAGTAACTTTCGACAAATCGCGTTTTGGAACAAATTGAAATTCACATTTATTAGGTGTATATCCTAAGCCAGCGTTCAACTGTATGCGCTGGCGAGATTTTGAGACTCAAACTTATGGACTGTATAGATTTTCCCCTGGGATGAAAAAAAACAAAAGTTTACAAATTTATTAGGTTCTAGAGAATTACGAGTGAAATCCAGATTCTTGTTCATTTGTCTGTCGTTATCGTTTATTTTACTAGATGAATTACTAGATTATTTGTTTTTATTTATCTGTTATTTATTTATGTATTTATTTATTTATTATTTGTTTATTTATTTATTTATTTATTTATTTATTCATTCATCTTATAAGAGTAGGTTGTTTCTACAGAATTTTGCCTGGGATTTTGACACCAGGGGTTCTTTCATGGATGCTAAATACATACTGCACACAGGATATCAGTCCATCGTCTTATCACAGGGGCCCCCCCTAGGGGGAAGTAGTGTTCAGACCGACTGGGTAGACGGTTAAATAAGGTTTGTGTAATGGAAATCACGCCATCCATAATTCAAGTGGTCACTCAACAATTTCCAGTCAAACGGGATCTAACGCTCACATGGTTCTTGTCCACCTTTAGTGGGCACAAGGGGTAGATAACCTAGAATACCAACATGTCTGTGAATACTAACATGTCTCAGCAAATACAAATGCCCAAACAAATTACAGGAATGTTGAATGGCGACCATGGCCGCTATGCCAAGATCGCCATCAATGCCCAAGCAAATTACAGGAATGTTGAATGACGACCATGGCCGCTATGCCAGGATCGCCAAGTTCCCCAAAATTGCAATGCCCAATTTCATTGATATCGACAGCTGGAGGGCAGCGGGGAATGTTTGTAGCAGAGACAAAAGATTGGTAAATGGAATCTCACTGTATATAGACTAGCAGTCAGTCATTATGAGTCACTAGTTGGAGAATCAGCACTGAGTCGGCACCCAGTGAGCCATTGAGTCAGTGAATGAGAGACGTCTCAGCTTCCAACCTATCTTAGAGGTATATGACCCACGTTTCATTTTGTACCTTTGTTAGGGTAGGGATAGAAGTAGGTAATATGTTTTATTTTCCATGAAGAGAGAGAGAGGGAATAGAGTAGGACATAATTATGGAAGTGTTCAGCATTCCAGTGATATGTAAGCTAGTGAAGATTCGTAGTGCCTCTTAGGATTTTAGGAATGTTAGGACCCATGGCACTCAGGAATGGTGAATTATGCTTTTGCTTTAATTGAATGAAGATGTAGTAGTTATCAATCTATGTGTGGACTGCTTATGAGAATCATGTCGAGTTTGGTTAGTGCATTTCTTCTCGTCACTCTCCTTCCTTGTTGCGTGCGTGACTTGTAAGTACAGAAACAACTCTTCATAATCACTCCCAATTCCTATCCTTCTTGCAACTCTTAGTAAATATCCCCCAATCCATATTCCTGCAATTATTGAGTCGTTGTAGAGCTCAGCGAAGAGATACAGAGTGCTGCTGAAAGAGGCAACATCCGAGGAATGTATGATGGCATCAAGAAGGCACTGGGACCAACACAGAGCAAGATCGCCCCCCTCAAATCCTCCACTGGGGAAGTAATCAGCAATCCTAGCCAACAGATGGAAAGATGGGCGGAACACTACTCCGACCTCTACTCCACACAGAACATGGTGTCCCCTTAGCCCTCGATGCCATCAAGTGCATGCCGGTAATGGAAGAACTTGACGCAGAGCCAACTGCGGACGAACTCAGCAAGGCCATTGATAGCCTGGCATCAGGGAAGGCACCTGGCAACGACGGAATTCCCCCAGACCTCATCAAGCACTGCAAGACTTCTCTTCTGCACCCTTTGCACGCAGTTCTCTGTCAGTGTTGGAATGAGGGAGCTGTACCACAGGACATGAGGGACGTCAAGATCGTCACCCTGTACAAAAACAAGGGCGAAAGGAGCGACTGCAACAACTACAGAGGTATCTCGCTCCTCAGCATTGTTGGCAAAGTCTATGCTCGGGTCCTCCTAATCCGCCTGCAGAAACTGGCTGAACGCATCTACCCGGAATCACAGTGTGGTTTTCGAGCAGAGAGATCCACGGTAGACATGGTCTTCTCCCATCGCCAAATCCAGGAGAAGTGCAGAGAGCAGCGGATGCCCCTGTATGTGGCATTCATTGACCTCACCAAGGCCTTTGATCTAGTCAGCAGAGATGGCCTTTTCAGGGCTCTCCAAAAAATCGGCTGCCCCCCCCAAACTGCACAGCTTAATTGAGTCCTTCCACTCAAACATGAAAGGAATGGTGCAGTTCAACGGAAACCTCTCCAAGCCCTTCGACGTACGTAGCGGTGTGAAATAAGGCTGCGTCCTGGCCCCAACCCTCTTTGGAATCTTCTTCGCTCTCCTCCTGAGGCATGCATTCAGCACAGCGCAAGAAGGGATCCACCTGCGGACCAGATCAGATGGCAGGCTCTTCAACCTCACCCACCTCAGAGCAAGGACAAAGTCCGTGAAGCCCTCATCAGAGACATGCTATTTGCCGCAGTTGTGACCCATACTCAGCGGGACTTGCAGTCACTAATGGACCGCTTCTCCCAGGCCTGCAAAGATTTTGGTCTGACCATCAGTCTTAAGAAGACAAACGTCCTGGGCCAAGACACGCCATCTCCACCAGCCATCACCATTGATGACTACGAGCTTGAAGCCATCCATCAATTCACATATCTTAGGTCCACCATCACCGATAACCTCTCCCTTGACACAGAGATCGACAAGAGGATCGGGAAGGCAGCCACAACACTAGCCCGCCTCACACAAAGGGTGTGGACAAATCCCAAGCTGACCACAAAGACAAAGATGGCTGTATACAACGCCTGTGTCCTCAGCACCTTGCTGTATGGCAGCGAGGCGTGGACCACGCATGCTCATCAGGAGAAAAGGCTCAATACCTTCCACCTGAGAAGCCTACGGTGCATACTTGGCATTTCCTGGTGAGACAAGGTGACCAACACCGAAGTCCTAACTCGCGCTGGCCTCCCAATCATGCATACCATGCTGAGACAGCGTCGGCTGCGCTGGTTGGGCCACGTTCGCCGCATGGAAGATGGTCGCATCCCAAAAGACATCCTTTATGGTGAGCTTGCCACAGGGCAGAGAAACATTGGCCGCCCACAGCTGAGATACAAAGACGTTTGCAAGCGTGACATGAAGGCGCTTGAGATCAACACTGAGTCCTGGGAGGACCTCGCAGACGACCGCAACAGCTGGAGAACTACTCTCAAGAAACAGCTGCGGATTGGTGAGGACAAACTGTCAGCTGCTGCAGCAGAAAAGCGAGTTCGCAGAAAAGGGATGACAGCCAACAGACCAGCATCAGCATACACATGCGACCGCTGCGACAGAGACTGCCTCTCTCGCATTGGTCTGTACAGTCACAGGCGACGCTGCTTGGACCAAGCAGACAGCCCATCTAGACATTAGAACGGATGTACTTTGTCCATGGTCAGTCATGACCGAAGGAGGCCTACTACTAGTTAGTAGTAGTAGTTGTTGTAGTAGTGGTAGTGGTAGTGGTAGCAGCAGCAAGCAGCATTAACAGCAGCAGCAGCAGTAGTAGTAGCAGTAGCAGCAGTTGTAGTAGTAATAGTGGTTAGTAGTAGTAGTAGTACCAATAGCAGTAGCAACAGCAGTAGTAGTAGTAGTCGTTGTAGGCGTAGTAGTAGTAGAAGTAGTAGTAATACTTGTAGTAATAGTATTAGCAATTATCACTTAGTTTTGTACAATATCGATTCGTTTTCCCAAAGCGCATCTTTTTTTTTTCTTCTTTTTTTTCCTGCATTTCCTGTTCCGCTTCCGTTCGAAACAGACACAGTCGACACAATGCCAAGCAAAAAGAAAAAGTACAATGCCAGATTTCCCCCCGTACGTATGTTTCCCAGACAGAATTTGTAGTACTAGTTAAACTGTACCAGTGTGTGCCATTTGTAGTATTGTCGATAGTTTTAGAGTCTTCTCTGAAACTTTCAAGTTATGTCTGCCATTGTCGTGGTTCGAGTAGTTGGTTTCACTTTCCGGATGACAACGTTTGCTAATGCTGGCAGCTGTTAGACGAACGTTTGAGTGAAAACTGTTTTGATTTGGCTAAGGTTACTAGTATAATCATACAGGGTTAAGCCCTTACACAGCGGCATATTTTATGATTAATTTCTTTCACAAGTTTGACATTTGAAAAAAGAACATTCACTGATTCAGTCCACACATCAGCCGACTCGTTTCGATACATGGTAACATGTGGGTGCATGAGATTTACTGAAAACCATAATGTAGAGGGATCATGTTTTTAATGCTAAACAACAAAATGCATCCAAAATTGATAATCAACTGTGCAATTTCCTGCAGATTTTTTGTGGTGAATAAATGGCGAGCTTCACAACTCTTGACTGTATAAATCTTCACTGTAGCCTACTTTGAACCCCACCACCAACTCCAGCCCTAATCGTAACCCTTACCATTTGGGTTGGCAGTTGATCTATTCATGGAAAAAACTGATACTGAGGATGAGAGTTTAGGGTTGAGCTAAAGTTAGGACACCAGGACTGATAACATATTGTTCCTATCCAAAATCTGTGAAATAGTAGAATTGCACGATTACTTCAGTAACATAAGTGACACTGATACTAATGATGGTTTTAAGTTTTGGGAATTCCTTAGATGTATAATACATATTGTATGTTCAGTGTCTTCCATTCTGTGGGTTTACTACTTTCATGGAAGTTCCTAGCACTTGACAGATGCCAAGATAGTCTGGTTTTTGTAAACTCTATTTCACAAGTCCATCACTCATCATTTATAGTTATTGCTTTTTCTGCCATCATTATGAAAGTAGATAAAAGGAAAGCCAGGTTATTTTTCCAAGAGCTCAAAACTTTAGGGTTGATTTTAGGATCAGAATGATCACAGAGGTTTGGGTTAGAGATTTTCATTATACATAATAAAAAATATTGCCTTGTTGAGAGCTTGGAAAGTGGGAGGAGAGGTTTAAATGTGATCCGTCTTGAGTTTGTTGTTGACAGTTGTTGTCTTTGTTTATTAATGTTTATCCTTATTTGTACCTACTTGTTTATTTTGATGATTTAAAAAAAATTTATTTCATGCAATGATTTAGTCACCAACTGTACATTCCTCGTAAAAGTATTTTTGGATGAAAGCTTTTTAATGACATAAACAACAATAAGAATTGAAAAAAAAAATAGTGGTTCTATTTGAAATGTATAAGTATTCAAGGACATGTGCACATGGGTATACACACATGCATACTCACACTATGCTCTCACACACATACACACTCACTCACACACACTCACACACACACACACACACACACACACACACACACACACCACACACACACACACACACACACACACACACTCACACACATGCATACACACAAAATATTTGCAGCAGATTTCATTTCTCAGGGTCCCAGGGACTCTGGAGATTTCTGAGGGTGCCTTTGCAGGTCTTCAGTGTCCTTAAGGGTCACACTGCACAATCACATAGTGTTCTGTTTAGTCAGTGGTATACACAGTAGTCAGTGTCACATTTGCACAAAGGAGGGAAGTAAAGAAAGAAAAGAGAAGCATTCAGAATTTTGTGCTTTGATTCTTTATGTATTTTGAGTTATTTCTTTTTCTGTTCATCTGTTTAAAGTTTGCCAATGCAGCTGCAGCAAAGAAAACAAACGAGACAGTCTTGAAGGAGGCAGACACAAGAAGATCATTAATAAAGAAGATTAGGAAAAGACAAGCAATATTTATAGGATATTTTATGAGGAAAGGAGAATTAAAGCACCTGGTCACAACAGGAAAGCTGGATGGAAAAAGAACACCAGGTAGACCCAGGAAGAAAATATTGGACGGACTTGCTGGGTGGCTGAGGACAGAGGGGATGGGAGATGTAGTTGCAGCGACAGGGGATAGAGTCGTGTGAAGGGCCACGGTCGCCAGTACCATGCGGCAGGGCACATGATGATAATGAATGCAGCTGCTGTGAAGTCATCATGTATTTGGTAGCTGATATTCTCTGTATGACTCTTCTGTTCCAATTTACACACAGAAGTAATCAGCATCTTATTATTCATATGCTAAGAGTACTTATTAATTTCTTCTGGGTGTTCATTACTGTGCTCTGAAGTGAAAATGCTCTTGAAGAAAAACAAGACAAACACTGGCGAGAATATTGAAGGCAGGAAATTGATCTGAGTGCTGGCAGACAATCTTTGAATACATGGTCGGAAGATGTATGGTCTGCTAGAGTATTGAAACAGCTTCTCCAGAGTTCAGTTGTGGCCTTAAATTTGGAATGTTTTGCGTGTATAGATCTCCAGTCACAATAAGGGGAAGTACTTTAACACGGCTGCCTGACAGCCAAGATGTCGTAGAAGTAAAAAAGCATTCCATGGACACACAGACTAAAATCACTGCATCACTCATGATTTTGATGCATCACTTACTACATTATGTAATGGGAAACAGTGCACACACACACACACACACACACACACACACACACACACACACACACACACACACACACACACACACACACACACACACACATACACACATTCACACACACATTCACACACACACGCACAACCAAATTTACAAATGAGCACACAATTTTTTTTAATATGAAAGCATAAATATTTTTACCATTGAAAAAGAATGTGTTGCAGGCACGCATTAAGAAGATCATGCAGATGGATGAAGAAGTGGGCAAGGTGGCGGCAACAGTTCCTGTCATTATTTGTATCCTTTACTAATTTATGATTATATACAGTTGTAATAATAATAGTAATGATGATAATAAATTGTGCTTTTTATACCATTATTCTCAGGGTTTTTCCTTCAGGAACCAGAAAAACACGAAAACTTAATCAGAATGCGTCTTTAATACAACAAGACAAGTCAGGCCCACATTTTTGGCCAATTTGGCCTTTGTCAAGAGTGAATGTAAGATCACAAACAAACACCAAATACAAAATTAGGAGAAAAAGACTGAAAGTTCCCTGCTGCTTTGTCCAGTGGGAGAAGAGGACTAAATGAAATTGTAATGTGTTTGTGAGTAATGGTAAGAAGTGGGGAGTGGAGAGGCAAATATGATGTCAAAGGGAAAATGAGACGAATTCTGCAATTTGAAAAGTGGTCATGCCATATTAGTATTGTTTTGTCCTGAAGAGGGTCCAGGGCAATAACTATGAGAGAGGTAAGGCTGATGTAAAATGGATCATGCCTAGTGCAGCAAATCCAGTCTGACCTTGGAATAGGAAGAAAATCATCCCAAACCAACAGCCAGGAGAGTGAAGGGAAAACCAGAATACCTGGAGAAAAAACCTTTAGTCAGACGCGGCTGGGCCTGTCTTTTTGAAACGAGAATTAATTAGAACAGATTAAAACAAGTTTAAAAAAAAAAAAAAGGGGGGGGGGGGGGGGAGGGGGGGGGCATATGTGCAACTGCAAAGCCAAGACCTCACTGTGATGGGAAACTGGTGATGATATGGTCTATTTCAGGAATTTCAGCAGGATAAGATATGGAAAGGGGGAAAGAAAGTATCATAAATCATCGTTGAGGTAAAATATGCATTAAAAGAAGATTCTATGCATAAATTTATCCAAGCAGTATAAACATAAACTATGCGTGAAGGATGAGGAAGTTAATACTTACACATTCCAGCGAATACACACACACACACACACACACACACACACACACACACACACACACACACACACACACACCACACACACACACATACAGGCACACACACAGACACACACACACAGACACACACACACACACACACACACACACACACACACACACACACACACACACACACACACACACACACACACCAAGGTAAAAGTACATGAACAAAGAGCCATGTCCGAATAAAAGTACATAAAGTGGCATTAACTGAATTCTGTTGAGGAATTCTTTATGGTTTATCATTGAGACCATGTGGCGTGTGTGTTCCAGTTTTATCTATGAGATGGAGTTCTCTGTCTTTGGTGCTGTTACTGTATAAAAGCCACAGACCTTTCACACAGATGTCATTGATTGAGTGGTCTGATTGGTTGGTATGATTTGAGACAGTTTTATCTCTTTGATGTCAGATATCAGCAAAGTGTTCTTTGAAACGTTTATCAAGGGTCAGTCCAGTTTCACCAATATACAGTTGAAAACATTTAGAGCAGCTGATCATGTAGACATGTTATAGGTTTGACAGTTGAAATGTTTTGTAATTTTCATATGAGATTTGGGGCCTCTGACTGTGGTGGCCATGCACACGAAAGGACATGTCCTGCATTTAGGTTTGTTACATAGAGAGGTTCCTGGAGGTTGGCTGACTGGTTTTCTGAGACTTGAACGTACCAGCAAGTCACAGATGTTCCTGTCTCTTTTGTAGGGAGCTGGTCAAAAATTTCAGCTACAATAGGACTGGATTGTAGAATGTCCCAGTTGGACAAGATGATCTTTTTCACACAGTACATAGATGGGTGATAGACTAAACTGAGAACAGGACGATCCTCTGTTGCAGCTTTAGGCTCAGAATAGAGGGCATTTGACCAAGAGACAGAGTTGGCTTTGATGACACTGAGTGGGTAATGTTCATGTAAGAAGAATCTGGTCATTTCATCTGCTTTGTCATGGAAATCATCATTGTCTGAGCAGAGGTGTCGTAGTCGCTAGAGCTGAGAGAAGGGAATGCTGTTTTTGGTGTTGGAAGTGTGGAATGATTGATAGTCCAGATAAGAATGTGAGTCTGTTGGTTTGTAGTGGACTGTAGTAACCAGTTTTTCAGGTTGAAGTGAAACTTCGATGTCCAGAAAACACACGGATGTGTTTTAAATTTATGTGAACATGATGGATGGATGAAAAGTCTGAACGTAATGAATGAATTGTAAGAGCTGGTCATGATTGAGGGATGTCACACCAGTGGCATCATCAGTGTATCTTTTGTACATTTCACGTTTGGGTTTCTTGTATTGTTGTAGGATTTGTTCTTCTAAGAATCCAATGAGCAGTCAGGCGTAGCTTGGGCCCATTTTTGTACCCATTGCGACTCTGCTGATTCATGAATATATCTCCTCACCAAATCAAAATGTGTCATTGTCAGGCCTAGTTTTGCAAGTCAGGTTTCATTTCTTAGGGTCCCAGGGACTGTCAGGCCTAGTTTTGCAAGTCAGGTTTCATTTCTTAGGGTCCCAGGGACTGTCTTTGGAGATTTCTGAGGATCTCATAGCAAATTTTAACCCTTTGACTCCTGCACCATGTCCACTGGCATCCTGTAGAAAGCTGGTGGATAGGGTGAAGCAGTCAAAGGGTTAAGTTTTTGAACTGGTGGATAGCATACGGGAGTCAAAGGGTTAAGTGTCCATGCAAGACATGCTGCACAATCTCTGTTTTATTTAGTCATTACACAACAGTTACTGTTGCATTTGCACAGTATTTAAAAGTTTTCCATTTTAGGTGTTGACTAAAAACTATTGAAAATTCCTTTCAAGTGGTCAACCATGGCCTTGAAAATCTGGAATGTTCTTACATGTATCACCGGTTTCAGCAAGGGGAAGTAACCTTGACTCAGCTGTTTAATGGCCAGGGTAACAAGAGGGAAAACATCTGCATCCCTTGAATGCATAAGCTAAAAATCACTGCTTCACTTGCTCATTTTATCTCATTTTTTCACTACCGTGCATAGTGAGAAACACTGAAATAATAATAATTATGATGATGATGAATTGTTCTTGTATAGCATTATTCTCCACATCATTTGGACAAGATCTGAAAACATTCAAAAGATACACAGCTCAACATGTACAGAAGATATAAACACATTCAAAATATACAAAGCTCAGCATGTACAGAAGATATAAATACATTCAAAAGATACAAAGCTCAGCTTGTACAGAAGATATAAACACATTCAAAAGATACACAGCTCAACTTGTACAGAAGATATAAACACATTCAAAAGATACACAGCTCAGCATGTACAGAAGATATAAACACATTCAAAAGATACACAGCTCAACTTGTATAGAAGATATAAACACTTTCAAAAGATATAAAGCTCAACATGTATAGAAGCACTGATGTATAAGAATATATGTTTACACTCAGACACACATGTGCACAATTGAACACATACACTCAGAGTCTGACCATGTACTGGTACCTGATGCCAGTAATGGTCATGAATACACAATAACTGCATGTACAACATCACATGAACAGTTGTTTGAGATAAGCATAATTGAGTTCACTACAACATATACATATGTAACTGACCTAAAGTACCTAAAATTGCTTCTGTAACATCACATTTCCCAAAAGCCAAAAATACAGTTCATACATGTGCCCAGTTATCATACCTAAGAGACAGCGTGGCAGCTTTATGAAAAAACATACGGGTCAATAGACCAGTCAGGCAGAAAATGATTGTATGATATGATAGAAGACAAAGGAGCAAAGCAAAAACAAGGAGAGAGACAGAAAAGAGGACATTTCTGGCGCAGAATTTCCAAAAGGTGGGGATGCTATTTATGCTGAAAGAGCTCCCTGGCATCCTCACATGGGAAGAGCATGTATGATGGATATTTTCATGTATCTGTTGGCTTACAGGATCATAAAGTTTACCTTGTTGCTTTGTGTGTGTAAACACACAAGAGGGGTTTAGGATCGTATTCATATTCTTTCATATTCATTTCTTTTGTCACAATGGATTTACCATGTGAAACTCGAGCTGCTCCTCCTTTTGAGGGAGCATTGCCACAGTGTAGTGCCACCAATTTTTAAAATGTTTGATCAAGAGTTCAGAAAGGCAAGATGGCTAATTGGTCTTAAAGGGCAGGGACCTTGAAAATCAACCTGTCTCTCCAGTGTTACAACCAAGGCAGACTGGCAATACCCTGCTCTTCATCATTTTTAACTGCCATGGGATCTTTAGTGTGAGCAGGCAGAAGGCTCATGGGCGGTAGATCTGCTTGTAGCTGACTTGGGACATTGGACAGATCTCCGTCCTTCACCCACCAGGTGCTATTAGGCAGTATTGAACTCTTACCTTGTGATTGGACATCTTATAACCTACCCACATGGCTGTCAGTGAAAGACCAGGATATGTTGTTCTGTAAGAATGTTGCTAAATTAATTCTGTGACTTGCATGAACCTGTTGTGTTCATATCAGTTCTAATACTACCATGCATTGTAACTTGTCTTTTGACTGATTAATTAATTCCTTCACACCATCCCCAGCTCGAGCCTTGGAGTTGTTTATAGAATCTCTGCTGAAGCAAGCCACACAAATGACGGTGTCAAAGAATGCTAAGACCCTGTCTGCATCACATTTGTGAGTATTTGTGTTTCTTTTTTTCGTTCTTCTCATTTTTTTTTAGATTGTCTAAATTCTGTTTATGTTTCACATAGTAAGATATTGTGTTCATCTTCTTTGTAATGTCTTATATGTATTTGCCTGTTCTCTTTTTTTCTCCATTCTTTTTCTTTTAAATGTCTAAAATGTATGGTTTTAAAGTTTTTGTCATGTTTGTAATGTTGGAAGGTTTGAGTTTTTTTTATGTGTTATGATTTTTTTCTGACGCTTGTATGCCGATTTTGCCCACATTGAACAGACCATATGTTGCTGCGCTACCTGCTTACTCTATCTTTGTTGAATTTGCATACTGTCATTTTCATGTTTCCATAAGCCACCAGACCCTGATTTGACTTACAGGGTCTTTAACGTGCACACTTAATGTTCTGTGTGCATATAGATATGAAAGGGATTTAGGCACTAACACCCCCATGGGGGATGCCGGGGGCTCTTTCAGTGTAAATAGTATCCCCACCTTCTGGAAATTTTGTGCTAGAAATTTCCTCTTCTGTCACGCTGTTTCTGCCTTGTTCCTTAGCTTTCTGTCATTTCTTCCTATCATTTTCTGCCTTGTTGGTTCATTCACCTGTATGTGTTCAATAAAGTCTAACTTAGTTTCTCTTAGGATTGATAATTGGGTATGTGTATGAAGTGAATTTTTGGCTCTAGGGAAATGAGACATGCGGAAGCTATTTTAGGTAATTTAGGTCTGTTTTTATATATTTTAGTGTCCTTAGTTATGTTTAAATTTGTATTCAGGTATGTTTTTTAAATCCCCTGTGCGATGAATTGGACGGAGTGGTCAGCGCCAGGGGCATCTCCTTAGATTATGTGTACGAATGCATTGATATGTATACTTAATTTTCTTTTCCTTTTTTTTATTTTATTTTTGAAATATTGTGTGTCTCAAAACAGCTGTAGCCCTGAGATGGCTCTACGCAGTCGGCTGGGCTTTAAACAAAAGTAACAGTAACAGGCATTAACAGGTTTGCATACACATTAACCTGAGAGATCAGAAAGATCTCCACGTTTTACCCACCAGGCGGGAGGTCCCCGGGCAGGATCCAACCCCCAAACTCCCGATGAAAATTTGATGACTTATCCATTTGATGACTGCACCCATCTGAGGGTTTCATTTCTGTTGTAGGTGAGGTACCATTTCTTTGCTTGGAGATTGTTCAGATGATTTCATGAATGTTTATTTTTGCCAGTTCAACAAATGGAATTGGGGAAGTTTTGTGCTCTGTTGTTTTGTCATGAATTTGGTGAACTTGGTTTTTTTGTTCTCAGTGCATGTTTGACAAAGACCAGTTGGCCACAATTAGTGCCCATTTTGTTTCTTCAGTTACATACTTCTTATTCTTTTCATGTGTTTTTGAATGTTTCAAGTTGTGTTTTGGATCATTCTGTATCAGAAAACATACCATAGAGTCACAAGAGAGGTACAATTTCTTGCGAGAGTTGGTGGCCAATGTTCCGGATCACCAAGTGGAGGAGGAGGGTGCGGGCTGTAGCACAAACTGTAACAATGGGGAGGAGAGCGGTCCCAGTGTGAGTGCCAGCACCAGCTCCATAACTGGTGGGAAGAGACCACGAGGCAGGTAGGTCACCATCATTTGAAACACTGTCTTTTTGTTTGTTTGTTTGTTTGTTTGCTTTTTAACCTTACCAGACCGAGCGGGAATGACGAAAATGACTATATACCGAGTTCCCGCTATAGCGGGAATAGCACACTCACATGATCGTCACTTTATCAAGAGCTAAAAATAGCCACCGAACCGTTGCTAAGCGTCGCGTGAGCGTGTGTTCAGCCTATCGCAAATGTCTGCCTTTGTGTTGATGGTATTTTGAGGTGATTTGGGTGCAAAATTGACCATGAAGCGAGCTAGTGATGAACCAAGCACTTCAACAGGTAAACGGGCGAGGCCAACTCGCTTCACAGTTCAACAAGTGGTGGACATTTTGCAGATTGGAGAATTTGATCAGGAATACGTTTCCGATTCAAGTGACGATGATTACGTTGATGAAGCATTGAGTGAAAGTGATGATTCTGACAATGAAAGAAGTAGGTCGAGACAGAGTGTTGGAAGAAGGGGGCGTGCCCGTACCCCCCAACCAAGTGATAGGGGAGATGCTTGTGTGATTGAGGTTGGACTGGCGTTAGATGAAAGGTAGGCCTATTTTCTACAATCTCTCCACGTTTCATATAATTCTAACCATTGGTGTGCATGATTTGAACAGTTTTCTAACGTATATACATTTTTTTCAAAATTTTGCTCAGGAGGCCAGGCAGGGGGCACAATTACGCTCAGGGGCTAAGGTCTGGTAGGGTTAAGCAAAATTTTTTACTGAAGGTGAAAAAGTGAATAGTTTTTTTTCATGTTGAACTGAGATAATGTTTGTTTTCAGTATGTATCTTGTTGCGTAAGAGTTGAAGCTTGCATGTAGGGGAAATGCATCGATACACCAAAATCAAATAAAATGTCTTTGTGTTGGGAAGATTTTTTTTTAATTGGAAACAATATCAACATCTTTGCTTGCCATGGACATTGGTCCAATTTTGTTATCTGCCATCATGTCATCTGCAAGTGGCCAGACAGTGGGAAACTGTGAGTTTGACAGAGAAAAAAAATGGAGATTGTTTCATATTGATCTGTGTTAGATTTTTCTCAGATGTGTTTGAATAGATCTTTACCCTATCCGGATCAAGCTGAGAAGTTTTGAATGCATAAAATGTGGACGTCATGGTTTGAGATCAAGAGCTCGGGGATCAAAAAGATTCCCCAAATGAGCTGGGGGAGTTTTCAGGGAGGTGTGTGATCAGCACCTTATTTAGGAACTTTTGACAGTGTTTACTTTCTGAATTCACTGTTGTGACAGTCTACCACTGTCCTTGCTTCATGTTGAGCTTTATTTCATCAGATGCTTCTACAAGATCACAGTGACCTTGAGATTTTTTGTAATAATTTTGTATAAAATGGGAGATTGTTAGAATAGCTTCATCATCTTATTTTGTTTGGATAGTGGCGAGTGTGTACTGTACTTTTCAATTGGTGTTGTTCACAGACCAAAGAAGATAAAAGACGGGAACACAGGTATACAAAAAGTTGGGAGAAAAAGAAGGAAGGAATCATCCGAGTCAGAATCGGTAAGTGATATATCTGCATGATTAACACATTCGTGAAGGAAAGCATTGGTAGTTGTTTCACACTAGCAACCTTGGTGGACTGAAAGTATCGATCATAGTTTCACCTAGGAACCAGAAAAAACATGAAAAAAGAATAAGAATGCGTATTTTATACAACAAGACAAGACAGGCACAAACTTTCGTCCAACTGGCCTTTGTCAAGCGTAAGGTCACAAACAAACAAACACCAGGTACAAAGGTTAGGAGAAAAAGACTGAAACTTCCCTGCAGCTATTTCCAGTGTGCGATAAGGAATAAACTAACTAAAAATGACTCATTTTTAGTCAGTTTATTCCTTTTCTCACACTGGAAGGAGCAGCAGGGAAGTTTCAGTCTTTTTCTCCTAATCTTTGTACCTGGTGTTTGTTTGTTTGTGATCTTACGCTTGACGAAGGCCTTGTATTAAATACGTGTTCTTATTCTTTTTTCATGTTTTTTCTGGCTTCTGTTTGCTTTAACGTGGGCAGTCACACTTGTCTTGGATTTCATAGTTTCACCTCTTAACTCTTTGACGACGGGCTACTTCAATTGAAGTAACAGCTGAGCTCTCTCTGAGGATGGGCTACTTCGATCATAGTAACAGACGGTCTAGGGTACATAACTCCCTCTACTATTGTTATGCTAATGATTTAGTAGTTGGCAGTTGTTTCCCTTGTGGAAGGAACTTCCGTTGAACGCTTCAGCTAAGTTTTGTCGGTTTCTTTGTCTAAAATCAATGGAAAATGGCTCAAAGGTGACAGTTCTCAGTGATTTCACTGTGGCAGCCCTTGGCCAGCAGGAGAGCTCAGCTGTGGCAAGTGCAGTCACAATAGAGTTAAAGGTACAAAACTGGCTCTAATTAAGCTGGGAGTTATCTCTCATGTTTGCTTACTTCCATAAGCATTTTGTTGACATTTTGCATGTTGTGAGAACAAGTTTTTAGCTGATTTGAAAAACAGAAAATGGCAAGAAATCGTGATCTCACATGTGAGAAAATAATGCAACTGCTTCAACTTGATGACAATTCTGGTGATGGTGAAAATGGACTTTTTGAGGCAGAAAGTGATTGAGAAGAGGACGAAACATATATGACGGGTATGGTAATGCACTGAATAATTTGTATTGATTATGAATAAAAGTAAATTACCACAAAAGCCATATAACCACTTATACTACAAAAAATACTCAACACAGATTTTATTTTGACAGATTCAAATTCCCTAATTATTTTGCCATAAGAATGTAAAAATGTTTTTGTAATTCTGTCAATAATGAGAGATGCTATTTAACAAAAATGACAAGTACCCATTCGCCCCAAATTTTCGGATGGTAACCTCAGGCCAGTGCCGCAACAACCTAGAGGCAAGTGCCATGACAACAGAGTTAACCCTTTGACTGCCACACACCCTGTCCACCAGCACCCCGCATTGTCAACCATGCTTGCAAAGCAGAAACTTGACTCTTCAACTCCTTCACCCTATCCATCAGCTTCCTGCCAAGAAGCTAGTGGTAGGGTGAGGGAATTGAAGGGTTCACTTTTTTTGCAGTTGGTGGATAGGGTACAGGAGTCAAAGAGTTCTAAGTGTTCGCGGTTATTGGATAGGATATGGGAGTCAAATGGTTAAGCTAAGTCATGATAAGAAAAATATATTTTTGACTTAACAGCCATTTGAGAAGTGACATGGTATATTCATGAAATAGAATGAGACCATTTGGAGAAAGATTTTCGAAACGCCCTCACCTATCTCAACCATAAAAAATTTTTAAGTAAATAAGTTAAGAAAAAAAAATTTTAAAAAGGAAGGAAAGAAAGAAAGCAGGAAAGAAAATGTAAAAAAGGAAAGTCTGCACTGAGAATTGCCTGCTGTCTGAGCAAATCCAAGCCTACATAGTATGAAGTATGTTCAAAATGACTCTAACATGTGAGTTGTTCCTATGCATGTATCCAGTACTCTTCATGTGGCACACAAGTTCTACATGGAAAAAACAAAGTAAGTATTAGAATGCCAAGGCAATATTGCAAGACCTCCAGACCACACACAAAAATCATACCACTCTTTTGTCAGTGACATGTTTTAAAATGACTTTGTGTATTTATGTTCATTTATCTAGTGTTTTCTCCAGGAAAACTCAGAAGAGACAGATGAAGCAGATGAAGGAAGTGATGAAGAATCATTGCCAACTGGCTCTGCAGGAATCTCTGCCCCAGTCACCACCACTGCCATCCCAGCTCCTTCATCCCCATCAGCATCAGCAACGACAACAGCAGAAGTCCAGCCAGCTGCCATCACCACCACCACATTGACTAATCCACCCCCCATCTCAGAGTTGCTGGCTCAGTCAGAGGAAAATCAGACACCTGAGGTACAGCAGCAGCAGCAGCAGCAGCAGCAGGAGCAGCAGCAAGAAGACCAGCAGCAGCAGCTGCAGGATGGTTCTGCACCAGTGACTTTAGCATCAACGTTCCAAGCTCCCACGATGTGAGTTTGGTATCACATAGATGTGTTTATCTTAAAAATTTGTTTTTTATATAGTAAATGTATATAACTTGTTATAATTAAGTATCACTATCAGGAAAATGACAAAGGATGTGAATTGGAGATCAGGATTCCTATTTGAGTCAGCCAAAAGAGGATCCCTTGAAGACTAACCTGACAACAGAGGAAGCTTTGAAGATTTAGCCTGACAACAGAGGAACCTTTGAAGATTCAGCCTGACAACAGAGGAACCTTTGAAGACTTAGACTGACAACTTAGGAACTTTTGAAGACTAACCTGACAACAGAGGAACCTTTGAAGACTTAGCCCGACAACAGAGGAACCTTTGAAGACTTCGCCCAACAACAGAAGAACCTTTTAAAACTAACCTGACAACAGAGGAACCTTTGAAGACCAATCTGACAACAGAGGAACCTTTGAAGACCAACCTGACAACAGAGGAACCTTTGAAGACCAACCTGACAACAGAGGAACCTTTGAAGACCAACCTGACAACAGAGGAACCTTTGAAGACCAATCTGACAGCAGAGGAACCTTTGAAGACCAACCTGACAGCAGAGGAACCTTTAACTCAATTGCTTCGTGCCGGAAGAATATCTCCGTCACTTCCGTTTACTGCTTGGGTACGTGACGTCGATTTATTGACGGCGGACATTTGTTGTTGTTTTTTACGTCAGAAGCGTCAGTTATAAGGAAAACTCACTGGGAACCTAAACTAGGGTATGTTTACAGCATTTATTTACCTTAGACCGTTTGTGGCAATGTGAAACAAAGACAACAGTAGCCTTTTTTCAGCGCTATCCGCGACATGCGAATTTCGCAAATGGCGTCAAGGAAAGCAAGTCGAACCTTACAATTCTGTAAATATTTTGTGCTCTGGAGCAACTGTACGCAAAAAGTGACAACTACCAGTAATCTTGTGATTTGAAACATCCATGGCATCGAAATCATGTTCTGGACTTCATCTAAAACTGTTTCACAATGTGTGTTCATATCCATCCAAAAAAAAAAATTACCCCTCTTTGGATACCTATTTGGATACCTCATCATTTACAAGTACACGGAATACCATAAATAAAGTAAGATTATTTGTAAAGATCTAATCCTGGTCTTTCTGTATCACTTTACTTTGTTTGTCTACTTTATTTGGTTGTTTTTCTATATTTTTTTAAAATGTGCTAAAAATCCTCCGAATTGAGGGGGCAGAATGACCCTGAAGACTGCGACTCGATTGAGTTAAAGACCAGCCAAGGCTCTTCTGTTGTCAGGCTGGTCTTTAAAGGTTCCTCTGTTGTCAGGTTGGTCTTCAAAGGTTCCTCTGCTGTCAGGTTGGTCTTCAAAGGTTCCTCTGCTGTCAGGTTGGTCTTCAAAGGTTCCTGACATCAAAGGAAACTTTGAAGACTAAGTTGACAACAGAGGAGCCTTTGAAGACTAACCTGACAACAGTGTCAGCTACAGTGAGAATAGAAGCATGAGATCACTCCTTAAGCTACAGAAAGAAAGGGACGATTGCCACTTTCAGTCCAGAATGGTCCTGAGAGGCTCCACACTAGCCACAACCATCTAAACACCCATCTACACCACAATTACAAGATGATACCTTCAACAGCCTGCCCTCGCAGTCAAGAGAACCAGACAGCTGAACATCACCTCTGTCAACTGGGGTAACAGGAGACAAGCCAGCTACAACTCTCTGATCACCACACTCCATGGGAAGTTGGCAGGGGCTGGATAAAAGTGGCCACATTCATTGCCAGATGTGGCCTTTCCCCTTAAGAGATGCCGGGTAGCTCTTTCAGTATAATTAGTATTCCCATCTTCTAAAAATTCCGTGCTAGAAATTTCCTCTTTTCTGTCATTGTTTCTGCCTTGCTCCTTTGCTTTCTGTCATTTCGTCCTATCATTTTCGATCATTTGCTTGTCCATAAAGCCATACAAACTTTCTCTTAGGACTGATAACTGTGTACATGTATTGAGTGCATTTTTGGCTCTAAGGAAATGTGACTTGCAGAAGCAGTTTTAGATAATTTATGCCCATTTTTATACATGTTTTAGTACCTTTAGTTATGATCATATTTGTAATCAGGTTTCGATTTTTTAAATCCCCTGGTGATAAATTGGATGGAGGGATCAACTCCAGAGGCATATCCTTGGATTTTGTGTGTGAATGCATTGATCTGTGTACTTGATTTTATTTTCCGGATATTTTTTTTCTCCATTGAGTTACAGTGCACATTTTGAGATGGTTATTGCCCTTATATGTCTCTGCATAGTGGGCTGGGCTTTAAACAGCAATAACAGTAACAGATGTGACTCGACCATATAGACGCTGAACAAAGGAAGAAAAAAGATTTTAGTGATTGCATTAGTGCTAAAACATGTCTAGGAGAGATATATTAATGCATAAATGGATATGCTAAAACATGTCTAGAAGGGGCATAAGGTTCGTTAGAAGTGCATTGGTATAGATATGTTTTAATGCATGAATGCATATGCTAAAAAGTGTCTGGGAGTCATACAGGAAAAGATAAGGTGAAACTGCTTCATAACCTGAATGGTCTTTGAGGTGGAGACCTCAGTTTTTCTCAGGGTTAGCATTTATGAGTGCTTGTGCCCATCGCCTGTTCTTTCTTGCTGCTTTACCTTGCCATTATTAAGTCATTACAGACAGATTCTGATATAACTCATTTGGTACCAACTTCTGAGTATATTCGTAATAGTTAAATTTGAGTCCAGAACTCATCCATTTTCCATTTTTTCTTGATCCTGACCATGTTTCTTTTACTAGTCTTCTGACCTACATGTGAATGTGTGTTGCTGTCTTTCTTTGAATTTTTGCACTAAAAATGTTGATACATATTGAGAATATACAGAGGAAGAAATTCCTTATGAATTTTTCTTGAACAGCAACAATGACTAAGAGCTAAATTGTGCAGATTTTAGCCCTAGTGATGTCAGTTTTGAGGAAGACATTGACAGTAAATCAATGGACAGTGATATGTGAGAGTTTTTGTTTTCAGAATTCTGCGCTTTTCAACATGGCGGTCAGTTTGTTGCTATAGCAGCAGAAATCCTGACTACTCTAAACTAAAGCTTAACATATCACCTTTTGACATTCCAAAGTTTGGGCAAGCCTGTCGATAAATAAGAGCAGAGTGGTGCTTCTTGTGCAACTCCTGTTGACAAACTAATTTTTCTAGTCAGCCTCAGACAGGAATGCTGTTTTCCTAAAGCAGTAGTGTCCTGAAAAAGTTAAAGAAGGTCACTGACCATTTACAACCCAGTGAACTGGGGCATTATGTTCAGGTTTGTGCACAAACTTGGTTACCCACCCATTTGACCACCATGCTAGATCATTATTAATTTCAGTTTTCAGGAGCAAATGCTGGAACCAATATGCTATCTCATCCCATTATAGGATGCACAAAAAAGAAAAATGACAAAAATAAAAATAAAAACACTTATTTTAATCTGAGTATGGTTGATACCAGGGTATTAAAATCATATAGAGTACAACCGTTTCATGCAGTCTCACTTGCAACTGGAACTCCATGTAATCATTGCTTTCATCTTTCATTGTCATCATCATAGCATTGTGAAAAATTCTGTGGCTCTTTATGCTCGGCTGTTGTGGTGGCCTCACTTTAGGTGGGGTTTGGGGTAGGTATTGGAGGGATGAAATGAGTAGCGTTGGAGTTGTGACACTGAACTGGTGCCGAAGATGGAGCAGCAAAAAGACAAGAAAAAAGTTAAAAATGTGACCAACTGTTGAAGATTGAGAATACTGTCGCTGTTCACTCTGTTAAAGTGTTGGCATAAGCTTTCCATTCATCAAATTTCTGCTAATAAATACAAGTCATGGGTGTAAAGATTTTTGGATCTAACTGTGCTTGCCCAAAAGACCACTTGGTAGCAACAAAATCTGCAGCTGTTCCTACCTGAGCATATGCTTGAGGTTTATTTCACACAGTACCAGTTGGAAACAACTGAGACAAGAGTCTGTTCTCTCATCTAAACTCCCAAAAGTAGCACTAGGGCTTTTTTGTGTTTTATAGCAGTGTCTGAGAGACACATATGCTGCTGCTTCTTTCATTTTATGTCTGCATGGTCAGGCCACATCTAACAATGAATACCAGGGATACCAGGGCTCTTTCAGTATAAATAGTATCCCCTACCTTCTGGAAATTTGTGCTAGAAATTTCGTCTTTTCTGTCACTCTCTTTGTTTCTGCCTTGTTCTTTGCTTTCATTTCTACCCATCATTTCTGCCTTAATGGTCATTCACCTGTATGTGTTCAATAAAGTCTTACATACTTTTTCCTAGGATTGATAACTGGGTACATGTATTAAGTGCATTTTTTTGCTCTAGGGAGGTAAGATATGCGGACGCAATTTAGGTAATTTATGCCTGTTTTTGTATGTTTTGGTGTCCTTAGGTATGCTTGTATGTGTATTCAGGTGTGTTTTTTAAATCTCCTGTGCAATAAATTGGATGGAGTGGTCAGTGCCAGGGCATGTCCTTAGATTTTCTTTTCTTTTTTTTTTCCTGTTGAAGTTTTGTATGTTTTGAAGCGGTTATAGTACTGAGACAGGTTGATAAGTTTAAATATCTGGGAACGATCATTTCACCAGACAGCAGATGCACATCAGAAATAGCCAGCAGAATCGGCCAAGCCAAAACAGCATTCAAGAAGATGAAAAGCATTCTTACCAACAAATGCCTATCAATTAACATCAGGAAGAGAGTTCTTGAATGTTATATGGAACCACTAATGTTATACAGTTGTGAGGCGTGGACAGTCAACAAGCAACGCCAAAACAAGATGGAGGCAGCCAAGATGTGGTTTCTAAGAAGAATGTTGAGAGTTCCATGGACAGCAAAGAAAACAAATGAGACAGTCTTGATGGGGGCAGACACAAGAAGATCATTAGGAAGATTAGGAAAAGACAGGCATCATTTATAGGCCATTTTATGAGGAAAGAGGAATTGGAGCACCTGGTCACAACAGGAAAGCTGAAGGGAAAGAGACCAGGTAGACCCAGGGAAAAAATAACAACAACAAAAAACAATGAAAGTGACCATTTTTCGTCAGTTCCTGTTGGCTGCCATAGGGCTTGGCGGCCAGAGGAGTTATAGTGGGCCATGTCTCCTGTGGCTCCTCTTGATAGAGACGATATCACTGCAATATGTATTCAGTTGTTTGGTCCCATTGATGCTGCTGATTTGCTGTATTGGGAGCCTTGAAATTTGTGTCAGATATTTAATGTTATGTAAACAAGTTGTGAGTTTAAATGAAAGTAGGAAAGTTTCAACGCTACATGTACATATTTTTATTAGATATTTTCATAGCAAGGAAGAGTCAGAAAATGTAAATTAAGCTTATGTGTGTGTTTGTGCATGTGTTTGTATGTGTGTACATGTGTTTGTATGTGCATACATGTGTTTGTATGTGTGTATGTGTTTGTGTATGTGTTTGTTTTGTAATGATGAGTACAAGACATAACTGGACAAAAGTAGTAATGGTAGAGGTGCTTTTCCCGTTACTCCATTAAGCTGACTTAACATCTCTTCTTCATTTCAATTGCAGGATGCCAGCTGCCATGCCCATGTACCAGAGCATGCCTGGTGCAGCGCCTCCTCACCTCTTCACCTGGCCTGCCAATACAGGGATTCTGGCTGGAGGGGGATTTCCATCGCTCGCAGCCAGTCCCCAAGGCACTGCCTTTGCTGGCTTGCAACCCCAGGGGGCTGCCTTCCCTGGCATGATGCTGCCTGGCATCGGCTTTCCTGGCATCCCTACACCTCTTATGGGCTTCCATGGGCTTCCAGGCACGGGCTTCACAGGGGTTTCTCCGCTGGGTGCTGGCATTCCAGGAATGAATGTGGTAGGTGCTGGGCTCTCAGGGATGCCATCCAAAGCACCAGCCATGGCAGGAGCCCCCAGTGGAGCTCAAGGGGATGATGATTATGACACTTGATGATGATGCCGGTGATGGGGGAGAGATGGGGGTTGGGTGGGAGGTGGCTCTGATGAACATTTTTTGTTGATTGTGGATGTGACTGCTGAGCTGCTTTGAAGTGGTATCAGGCTTGATTTAGTGTAATTTAAAGGCATAAAAAAAGGAAAAATAACAGAGAGATAAAGAAAAATTGTATGGATGGAATGCTGTGGGTGTTTATATACTGATATACTGTCTGTATTTAGTTTAAGTAATGTAAAAAACATACAAAAGAAATGAAAAACAGAAAAAGAAAAATGATATGGGTGGAATGCTGTGGTTTCCTTAAACACGTATTTTGAGGATTTCATGCCAAACTGGACAAAAGAAGACAGATGGATGTATTGTTGTTGTAGCCAACCCTGATGTTGGCTATGTTGTGGGAATGTGTCTTACAATCATGGTGATGGACTCCTTTTAGTGCATCCCTTTTTGTGAGACTGGATGTAGAACCTTTCCAACACATACACAAAATTGTTATACTGTTGGGCATCTAAATGTTTTTCGGCTGTGGGTAAAAGTGTGATTGTTTGTTTTTTTGTTTTTTTTTATAGTGATGTGGCGTTTGAGACGTGAGGTGATGATGATGATGATGTTGATGGTTGAAAATATTGTATGTGACATTGTTTTAAGGTGTGTCTGATAAGTTTTTGATGCACATGATGGTGAGTATTGAAAGTACTGCATGTGATGTTGTTTGAAGGGCTGTTTTATTTGTATTTGACACATTAGGTGGTTGATAATGATGAAGGTTCAAAATATCGCATGTGACAGTTTCAAGGTGAATGTCATATGTCGGTGCATGATTAATCTGTGCATGAATGTTATTGTCTGAAAGAATTGTTTCCTGGTAAGAAATTTGTTACCTTCTGATTTCATTTGTGGCCTATGTGGTTAGATCACATCTGGTGATGGATGTGGCTCTTTTTTCTTCCTGCAATAAGACAGATGAGTGGAATCTTTTGTAGCTGAGGATGGATCCTGTTGAGGCGCAGAACCCAGTACTGTTCCAACCTGAAGGGACCTCGATGGACGAGTGCCATTCTCTTCTGATGTAGATAACTGTAGATGTTTGTGTCATATTGCATGGTACCATGGTAAAACACACCTTCAGGCGTGGCACTCCTGATTCAGCTTTCTAGGTTTTCTGTGAGGCTTACTCTGCCGCCCTTAGTTCACGACCAGAAGACCTATCCTGTGATTGCAGGAGGCGAGGGCTTTTGGCTACCCTTACCTGCCTGTTGACTCTGTCAAAGGACATACAAGTTTCTAGTTGTGGGTCTTGTGCAGAGCCTCCCCACTCCATCCTAATAGATACCATTTCCAGTTGGTCCGGAGCTACTTATTTATCCAGGCAAGCCAGGCTTATTTTGCAGCTAACCTCTGTATCTGAAGACTAGTTGCCAGTTGGAGCCCACTAGGTTGGGGATAGTCATCTAACTACCAAGTTGGATGAAGCTTTTCCAGGAGAAATTGTGATGAGATGCAAAATGTTCAAAAGTGAATTGAGATTGGGCTATTTTAAATGCTGCTAGTGTTTAGAAAGTCCAGTGAATATTCGGTTATTATCTGTTTCTGTCAACAAAATGGTTTTAGGGGGTTTTCACAGAGGGGAAGGGGTGGGATAATATTGTATATTTGGAGAAGTGTGTTTTTTTCGAAGTTTTCCTTGTGTAAAGAAAGGAATCTTTATCATGATAAGTTTGAAAGATTGGTAAGATTTCAAGGTCTTCAAGCACACACATGAGGATCCCTAACATCAGGAGTGACATTTTTCTAATAGATTTTAATCTTGTGATGTTGTTCACAGCTGATCAAAAATTGATATGGAAAACTTGTGATTGTCTGACTTTTGCTGTTGGATTAGGATATTGTTTCTTCCTTTTCCAAGGCTGAGTGGATTGGTTGCACTAGGTACGAACCATTTACATCGGTCATACATCTCGCGTTCATATTTTTTCATTCATTCATCCATGTGTGTATATTTCTGTATGCATATATGTATATATAAATACTTCCACTCAGATGAAGGCACCCAACAAATGCATTATAGTTTGTCGATTTCCAATGTTTCGGCCATAGACCTTCCTCAGGATAAAGCAACAATGCTGTGGCATAAACACTTCGTAGAATTCATGTCACTTCTCTTAGTCATCACATTTATTTTTTTGTCTTTCCTGGTTAGCACAATTCACAAACACTGTATGATTTTGTATCAGTCAGTTTCTCCTGCTCAACAAAACAGGGAAGTCTCTGTTTCCCCCCCCCCCCCCAAGATTGTATGTGTTTGTTCTGTGTTGTGTTTCATGTGTGTTTGACAAAGGCCAATAGGTCAATAATTTGCACCTGTCTTGTTTTGTGTATTAGTTGCACCATCTCATTTTCTTTGTATGTATTTCTGGTATGATGCTTGTTTACTGAAACTGCTGTGCTGTTTTGTTCACAGAATTGTTCCATGTTGAAGAAAGAGAAGCTCATGTGACTTGAGAAGTTAATAATGAAAATTACTGAGTAGCTTTCAAACCAGAACTAAACGTGCTTGTGAAGTTAATACATTGCTGCATTTTTCATGTTTTTAGGCTAGATATTTATCCCTTGACTAGTGAATTTCCAGACATGTCAGATCATTTTTGTTGGATAATTTGAGGAAATGTCAGAAATTTTATTTTTAGTTAAAAATGGGATGGGAGTGTTTTTTTGAATGAAGAAGAAAAATGTATGATGAAGAAACATGAAGTTATAGACAATAGCTGTCCTGCAAGACCCCCTTGGAGTGATTAAAACAAAAGCAAATGAAAAAAAATTGTTGAGAGACTCAGGTTTTTTCAACAGCCGTTGTAATGCTTGTCATGACCAAGACTCAGCACTCTGGATTAATTTGACTGGTTGCTTTGTGTGTGTGTGTGTGTGTGTGTGTGTGTTTAAAAGATTTTTTAATGAAGAAATCTTTGGCATTGTTTCTTTTTGCTTTTGATTTGCTGCAAACATTCAAACTGCTACTGCAGCTGATTACGGAGGGATTTTAAGTATTAAATTGGGATATTCAGAAGATGGGGGGGTTGACACAGAGAAGCTGCCAATCAAATTGTCATTAATGCATCACCTCATGTATTTCTCTGATCAGTTAATGGTAAGTCAGATGGAAAATAATAATGTGATGGAATGTAATAACGTCAGCATGTGGTCATTACATAAAAAGACGTGAAAATGCAGAAGGTCAATTCACAGCTGATTCAAACAGATTGACTGTGAACATGCTTGGAGCATGATGGACGACCACTGGCAGCATGTCATGCTTGGTTTATATGTGGAACTGGAAACACAGTGGATGTGTGCAGAATGGCTTTTTTAAATTGTTTTCTTTTTTTGTTTGTTTTCCAGTGTCTGATTATGCTGACGTTAATGAGTGGATGTAAATTTGTGAAAAATGAAGTAACATCCATGAACGGATAATGTTAATATTGTATATGTGTATGTGCTTGCATGTATTTGTGAGTTTGTATTGTGTACATATTTAATATGTGTGTATGTATGTATGTATAGTTGTCTGCGTGTAAATTGTATGTTTGCATGCTGGATTGGGAGGGATTATGACTGTATATCAGAAGTGAATTATTCATAATTGTGTCATTGTGTACTTAAACAGTGTCAAACTGGGGCTGATAGTGAAACACTGCATGAAATAATGTAGGATATTTTACAAAAATAGGTTGGTTTTATTTGGACATTACATGTATTATTGTTTTGGAAGATGGATGGGAATCAGTATGTCCTTGCATCTATCTGTCTATTCAGTTGTTTGTTTTTATCCTCTCTCAATTAGTGTCTGGATTTTTGGGCTAGAGTAGCATTTTTGTAACTAGTTAAATTTATCTTGTGGTCAGATTTGTCAAGTATCTGTTCCACCATCTGTATGTGACCTATTCTCATAAAATCGCTACACACACTACATTGTGAATAATGAGTAAATTGTCTATGGCAGTTGGCCATTCCTGCCTTGTAAAGACATGAAAGCTGTGTGCATCCATACAAGAATCAAGAACGCAAACTACCACCAGCCTCATAGGTGGCAGTCACATGCACATGCGCATTATCGACTCTTTTCTTTGGCAGTTTGCTGTGTTATTCCTGGTCTTGTGTTTCATCAGCTAAGTTTTTCCCACATTTTCTCATGATCGTGTGTTGCTTGTGTTTTTTGCTGTGTTTGTATGTCTTCTTCCAAAGGGAAAGCATACATTGCAGGGTTAAGTGGCCATGTGTGCTTCTGGCCCCCTGTTTTTTTTTTTTAGTCTCACTCTGCTCACAAATCCTGCTGGTACTTAGCCTTTTATTCTTTATCTTCAGTTTTCATCTCTCTAAGCCTCTCATCTTTTTCATTGTCTTTCTCTGCATTCTCTGCCCCTGTGCAACCTCCCCTGCCTCCTCCAACGAAGACACCAAGTCATGGTTCTGCTCAGTCAGTACTAAGCTGGTGTCTGAAAGTGCTCAGTCTAATGGCACCATTCAAGTCAAAGGTTTTGGTCTCTGCAAACTCTTGCTTGTCAAAGCCACCAAGCTCTGTATCTTGAACTGGGCTGCATTCCAAGATAATTTCAGTTAAATACAGTTAGAGCATTTACCTCCCTAGACAGACTGGGTGCTTCATCGTCTTTGGCGCTAGATCCATGCTTTGTCCACCAGCTTGTCTCAGCTACATGGCCCCTGATTAGGCTCCATTTTTTAGGTGGAGCCCCACATGATTCTTCCCCAGAGTGGATGTTGATGGGGCAGTCCAAGCCCCATTCTGAGTCACTAGGTTTTATCTTGTCACTGTCTACAACGAGATTTAAAATCACAGGCCAACCTCATTCTTGTCATTCGTCAATGACCATCTGGGACAGGATTTCTGGAACTTCCTTTTCTGACGCTTGTTCCTCCATTGAAGCCACATCGGCATCCCAGGGCTTTCCTTCAACCCAGGTCAGGTACCCTGCTTGTATACTCTACCTAAGGGTCAAAGGATGACATTCAGATCATGGTTTCTCCGTCCCTCCAAACCTTTACTGAGTTTGAGGGGCAACCCATTCCCACTCCATCAGCATGAAGAGTGCCAGTGGATTTTTTGTTTTGTTTGGGGGGGGGGGGGTATTGAGCAGCTGAGACCAGCTGCGTCAACATCCACTTCACTCGTAAGTGAATCCATCAAATAAATCATGGAGGTGGCTTCAGTTTGCTCCCCAGGCATGCTCATCCTTTTCTACCCTGGAGCTTCTGCTTGCTTGTTTGAGGGGGACTCCATGGGGTTTACTTCTACCTCTCGTTTCGCTTCAGATGGTCTCCCATTCCAGAACATTCTGTTAAGAACTGGAACCAAGTTACCCCTTCTTCTTGTAGTGCCAGTCTGCACTTTTGAGTCATGCTATAGTATGTGTAATTAAAAGGATTTTTTTTTTCTTTATAATCACTTTTAATGAACATGCTTAGCATGACCCATGTTTGATTCCTGCTTGGCCTCCTTTCTGGTTAGGATTTCCAGTTCTTTCGGTTCAACTGTTCTGGCAACTTCTGTGAGTTGCTTTGAAAGAGGATGATACCATACATGCATGTCATTGTCACGTATGAGGGTAATGGTGATTAGCTTGCTTGATTCACTGGTTGCCCATAGCTTTCATTTTTCTTTTTTACAAGGCAGAGGTAATGAATTGCTGTAGATAATTGGCTCTTTTGAGTCATAGTAAGCATGTTTATAACACTTAATCATAAGAAGAAATTTCCTTTAGGCCTCATTTTGTACATTTTTACTTGTATGTGTCAGAAAATGTACGGACTCTACAGTTTACAGTGATACCAGTTTCATTTCTCCTTTGCGAAAAGTGATGGAGATGTTTTAAAATCTGTAAATGCAGAATTGGCCGTTTTGAGAAAACAGACTTTCAAGATTTGGATCAGGCAGCTGATTAATGTCCTTGAAAAGAAATCTAAATCTTGACGAAACTCTGTAAAACTTTGTGATTCTTATTCTTATTGTGTAAAGCTCAACCAACTGTATTGAGCCATATCAGGACTAAAACATCTAAGTGAATTCACCTTACCTCAGTGGAGAAAAAAAATCTGGAAAAGAAAATTAGGTACACATGTCAGTGCATTCATGCACATAATCTGAGGATATGCTCCTGTAGTTTACCATTCCGTCCAGTTTATCACCTGGGATTTAAAAAAGCTTATGTGAATACGTAAATGTAACTAAGGACACTAAAACATACATAAAAACAGGTTTAAATTACCTGAAATTGCTAACATTTCCATAGAGCCAAAAATGCACATAATTCATGTACCCAGTTATCAGTCCTAAGAGAATATATGTAAGGCCTTACAGAACACATACAGGTGAATGGATCAGCAAGACAGAAAATGATAGGCAAAGATGACAGAAGGCAAAGGAGCAAGGGAGAAACAGAGTGACAGAAAAGAGGAAATTTCTTGTACAGAATTTCCAGATGGTGGGGATACTATTTATGCCAAAAGAGCTCTTGGCACTCCCATAGGGGTAACTTTGTAATAAGATAAAGTATACCTAATTAGCAGTTTTCATGCATTCAGTAAATTTTGGTTGACTTGTTGCTATTGAAATTGTATGACTCTAGGCATTGAAAATAGCAAAGCAAGCACAAATGTTGTCTTTTTTAACCCTTTGTAAGCACAAACGTGTTTTTTAACCCTTTGGCTCTCGCATCCTATCTACCAACTGCAAAAACAAACTTTTTGACCCCCTCACCTTAAGGGAGTCAAAGGGTTATGTTTTCGTTTTGTGAGCATGGTTGATAATGCAGGATGCTGGTGGAAAGGGGCTGTAGTCAAAGCGTCAACATTAAAAATGATTCTAACCCCTTCCCCCCAGAAAATGAACAGGAAACGTTACAATGGAGTTATGGAAGTAAAACTGCAGAAATCCCAGTTTTCATCATCTGACCCATGATCACTTTTCAAGGCCTTTTTAACACAAGTCCACCCTTATCAGAACAGGTCTCAGTTTTATTTTATTATGGTTGTGATGATGTCAGTTGAGTTCTCTGAACACGTGGGTGTTAGTTGTGTCCTCTGCAGATTTGTATCAGCACAACTGGATCCCAGCATTTGAGATGAAATTTGTTCCCTGTGGTTCATGGCTGGAAGGTCACATTGATGAGGTTTTAATATCCAAGAAACTGACCCTGGTGTCTTCTTCAAGGCTGTAAATCACAAGGAAAAGGGTGGTAAAGATATTAAAAACTGAAAATAATGTAACAAAATCCCATTGAAAGGATATGATAAAGCCAGATGTATCTTGTGGATAGGAAAAAACTCTTGTTGTCGTTGTTGAACTCATGTGCAACCCTGCTGCTTGTTCCTCTCCATCTGCGAGTTTGTGAGCTTGGTAGCTGTCTGGTTTTCTGGCTTGGTTAGACACTTCTGCAGTGATACAGTCCAGTCTTCAGGGAGTGCGTTTTTTCTATCTCCGCCCTGTCTTTTGCGCCGTCACTCTAGTGGTGTTGATCCAGTACCGCTCATTGCTCTCTTCAGCATACCACCAACCCCAACTTTGTTCTGCCAAAGTCTGAGTGTCAGGAAGTCCACTGGAGCCTGCAGTGTCAAGCCACCAGAGGAGACAGCATGCTGATGGATCACTTTGATGGGGTTCAACAGTTCCTGTTCTCATCCAACTTAATAAGGACACTGGCTGTTTAGTCAGGGAGAGTAAATTTGATCAGAGGGTTTTGGGCAGAGGGCAAGTACAGAAAGTGATATGGGCATGCATCCTGTATAGGTGTTGAGCTGTAAACTGTACGTGTGTACTCATACACTTTCTCTGTTTTTTCCTTTCTGTCATTTTCTCTCTCAGACACACATACACACACGGACTTACACACTCAGACACACACACACATACATACACACACACACACACACACACACACACACACATATCATTCATCAGAAAAATAGTATTAATTAGTGGCAGCCTCTCTATCAAATAGTCAATCACAAATGATAAAGGTGGGGGGGGGGGGGGAGCACTCAAGTGTTTCCTGTTTCACATTCCACTCATGCATCACTTCACACTTTCACCATTTGTTATGTAAATAAAAGACTGAATCTTCCTGTTCTTGATGGTGTTTGTCTCTTTGTTGTGAATGCACAGATTAATAATGATAAAGACAACAATAATAATAATGGGTGGTACTGCACTGCAAATGGGAGAGCAGCCAGAGTTTCACCTGGTTAATCCACTATGACAAAAGAAAAATGAATATGAATATGACTAAAAACTACATTCATATGGCGCAAACAATCCATCTTTTGTGTACATTCTTCTTTTTTAAAAAGAAGAAAATGAAATAAACAGTTGGAGGAAAAGTACATATAGAAATGTGAGCATTTATTGCACAAAGTGAAATCAACCAGACTTGACATAATTCGGCAACCTGTTTTGATACACAGTATTATTTTGGAGATTGTGATAATTGTATACACACTGTTCCACTTTCAATTTGTAATCTGAAGCTAGGTTTCAGACATTACTGAATTTGTCATGGATACTATAAGTAGTGTGGATTCCATCTATGACAGTAATGTGTGGTATGAAGTGTTAAGAAAAGTAAGTAGCATTATCCTTTCAGTGAATGCCCAGGTGTGTTAAAGCATGTAGGCTTACATATTTGTGTATGTGTGTGTGTTTGTGTGTATGCACATATGTGTGTAAGTGTATGCATATATATGTATACACATACACACAAATAATACATAATACACTCATGTATATAAACACAAAAATACACTCGTGTACAGAAATCACAAACCTGAAGTACACAGATGACACTGCTCTCATATCAGACTGCAAAGACAATATGCAAACAATTATTGACAAAATGAATGGAGCGGGCAGAACTGCAGGCCTAACACTCAATGCAAAGAAGACCAAGGTAATGCATAAATAGAAACATAACAGTTGATGGAGAACCCCTCGAAGTTGTACGTCACTTCAAATACCTTGGGCCATACATGTCAGCTGATGCCACTTGTATCAAAGACATCAAAGCAAGAATTTTGCCCAAGCCTAACAAAGAATGGTCCATCTTAGCTAACATTTGGAAAGAGAGATATTTAGGGAATTTAAAATACTGCGAACACTTATCTGGCCCGTTATGTGGAAGTGAAGGATGGACTCTTAAAGCTGCAGATGAAAATGGAATCAAAAGTGCAGAGATGTGGTTCTACAGAAGACTCCTAAGAACAAGTTGGACTGAAAGACAACAAACAAAAGCATTCTGGAAGAACTGAACAATGAGACATCAGAGCTGCCATGTAACGAAGACTGTGGCCCAAGGCAAAATGGAAGGCAAGAGACAACAAAGAAGACCGCCAACTTCCCATGATGTGAACATAACCAACTGGACAAGTTGCTGAAAGGTGAAATCTACAGGACTGTGGACAGAAGGGGATGGAGACAGCTGATGGGGCATGCATCAGCAGCTACCATCAAGAATGATGTTGCTGACAAGTAACAGGTATATATCTGCATATATGTGTATCTATATATATCTATATGTATATAGATAGATAGATATATACACATGTATATA
>JAPXFY010000012.1:20205698-20218198 GCA_030674185.1 Monoplex corrugatus
GTATCTCTATACCCCCCAAAATTAAGTTGTGACCCCATTCGTGAGAACAGGTCACATATGTTTTTGTGACAACAAAATTGAGGGTGGCTGCAATTGGATAGTGGTAAAGTTCACACTGCTCCTGAAAAGTGGACAGTTTTCCACATAAATCACATTGAAAATCCCAGTAGAGAGTGAACAATGGCTACCTGAGATTTCTACTTTATACAATTCAGCTACAGTCAGCAAAATGCTGCTGACTACTTGGCGATTTGTAGTCAGCTTCAGCATAACCAAGTGCTTGAATAGAGTTGGAAAATTCATGAAAAAATATTAACAAAGCACACATTCTTGAAACAGTAACATATGATATATTGTTTGACTAAAAAAGCACAGCACAAGGTTTCAAAACTATAACCTTAACACACAGACACACACACCCACACACATACACCCACATCCATACACACACCATACAACACATTCATACATACAACATCCACACACACACACACACACACACACACACAACACACACACACACACACACATACACACCACTCAACACCACACACACACACACACACAAAAATACATGCATTTCATTCACTGCTGTTCCATTTCCAAACTGTATTTTGATAGTTCCCCTTATGCCTGAAGGCTTTTATCACTGCATCTCTTTGTTTCATCAACCATGTGCTTCATGATCAGGTCACTGAATATTTGGTCAAAAAATTAACGGGGGCGTGGTCTGTAATGCCATACAAGTTTAGCCTATGTGTTTGGCTATCTGTGTATGGAGGAATAAAAACAACACACACACGCATAAAATGTTCAAGCAGACATTCATCACGAAACAACAAAACCAACCTCTGTCAGATCAGCTAGTGGGCTATTTGCATAGTGCCGCGCTACGAAGGCCACGGGTACACACTGTCTGTGTCACTCACCACACCTACCCCTCTCTTCCTTTCACCTTCTCTGTTGGACACATTTTCATCAATTCCATCTCTTCTGATGAGCTAAAACCACTTTCTTCATACATTTCTGCATCTTCAGAGTCAAACCCCTTGGTAAGAATGACTTTTTTTGCCTGACATAAAGTGCAAACACGTCTTGTTCGACTCCTGTGAGTGCAACTCGTTCGCAGCTGAGACACCATTGTTCTCACGTGGTAAACAGGAACAGGGTCAGTACAAAGATAGCTCTGTGGCCGGTCATAGATCACTCACCACATGCAGTGGTCAAATGTTACTCTGTGGCAATGAGGCTTTAGCGTGACCCCCTTCAATTTCCATTACATTGCACTATTTCACCAGTGGGAATTTTTGAATGCATGATCCGCATATCAGGCCCTTAGCGCGGAACCATATCGCCGAAAACATCTGCATATCAAGACGTTAGTAGGGAGTGAGTTAAACACACAGAGCATAAATTCCACTATATATAACACACTATGTATAACACACACATATATAATACATACTCGCGTACATATGGCAGTGTATGGCGTTTAAATCAAAATAAATGATTGAAATTATAAAACAGTCATCACTGGCCCTGCCAGTCTCTAAGAGCACTGATCACTCTGTCTTTTCTGGGTATGAACCTCTGCTCTCTGGAAGAAGTGGAACACTGACATGGAAGTTCGCCATCAGCTGACGCACCCCCAAATCAGGAGGAATTCCTAAGTCTCTTTCCTTCTGCAACACATCATAATAGAGTTTCAACTGTTCCATCATCTTGTTTGTTTTCTCTATTTGCAGCACTTCAAGCTCCACTTGTAGTTTTTTGTTTTCAAGCTGAACTCTGCTTATTTCTTCATCTACAAGGTCTTCTGTTTTTCTGGCTTTGGTCAGTATGAAAGAGTCTTCATTTTCTGTTCGTTTTCTTTTTAGATGGCTCAATCTGTCTACAGGATCCCTGACAGATTGGCTACATTCTGAGCCTGATGGATCTTCTGGATAAGTTGAGGTTCTTGCCTGTGCTGTACTTTTTGATGACTGTGCATGATTCTGTAGTCTGTCTTCCATGCTGAAGTTAACAGGGTGTGTACTCAATGAGCTCTCTGAAAAATGACAAAAAAAGTAATTTAAATAAACACCAGACTGCAAATGCACACTCATGACAAATAATCTGAATTAATGATACACACACACAGACACACACACATACATGCACATGCCACACACACGCACATAAGCACATATACACACTAACAAACACACACTAACACATACTAACACACATACAGACACATCTAAACAAACTCATGGGTCATACCTACACACTTTTTACTGAGGAAAAATCTTATCATTATCACAATCACTATTATCATTATCGTCATTTTTATAATCATTATTATCACTGTTGTTATTGTTAGTGTTTATAGCCCAACTGACTGCTCAGAGCCATATCAGGATTATAACCATTTCAAAATGCATACATCTAAACCCATCAACAGCCCTGGAAAAAAAGAAAACCAAGGAAAAAAATCAACTACAAATATCACTGCATTCATACCAATGCAATGGAGTCTGCCTATAATGAACCTGCCGACAATTTTCTGCCAATAACAAACTCCTTTACTTTCCCCATCTCCTCTACTTTCCCGTCCAGCTTGCCCTCTTTCCTGCTTTAAAAATCACTGATTAGAAGGAACAAAATCTACTATCATGCATAATGAATTCCTCTATGTACGAAAGTGATGTTGTTTCTCAAAGACTAAGCATGTTATGAATAGTCTTGCCCTGCAACAAACAAGCACTCAAGACTGGTATAACTGCTGGCATCATATGGCATCTGCGTATCTCAAAGGCTTCACGTGCACCTTACTGTATGTCACACACACAATCTTGCCCTACAATGAACAAGCTCTCAAGACTGGTACAACTGCCCAGCATTGTGTAGTGTCTATGTCTCTCCAAGGCTCCCCTCGTGCTTTATATTATGTGCATAGTACAATGCCAGAATATGTGTGTTTCTTTTTGGATTCTTCAATAATGGAGCTATAAAACTGATAAATGGCATGATGATGATGTATGAAATTGGCAAAGTTATGAGCAACAACTACACTTCACCTGCAAGGCAACAAATAATTAGCATGACATAAAGTTCAAAGTTATGAGCAACATCTAAACTTCACCTGCAAGGCAACAAATAATTAGCATGACATAAAGTTCAAAGTTATGAGCAACATCTAAACTTCACTTGCAAGGCAACAAAGAATCAGCATGACATAAAGTTATTGATATTTCTTGTATGTCCATCTCCCTTGAATTTAGTGTAGGTGGACTCCACTGTCATCTGAGGATATGCCCCTGGCATTGGCCATTTCGCTTAATTTATCACCTGGGAGATTACAAAACTAAACTGGAATACAACTGCATAATCATAACTAAGTATACAAAAACATACATTAAAACTGGCCTATAGTACCAAAAATAACCACTTACAATACGCATTTCCTTAAAACTTAATATGCATTATACATGCCCAACTATCAATCCTAACAGAAAGAGAGTATGTAAGACTTCATGGAAAACATGATGGTGAATGCACCAGCATGACAAAAAATGGAAAAAAAACCTGATGAGATGACACAAAACAAAGGAGCAAGGCAGAAACAGACTGACAGAAATGAGGAAATTTTTAGCACTGAATTTCCTGAAGGTGGGGATACTATTTATACTGTAAAAACTTTCAATACCGACATGGTGGAAGAAAGTCTGATTTATGAGAGATCTTTACCATTACTCACAGTACAGGGACAAATTTAACAAAAACAAAAACTTAAATAAGAACTCTGAAATTAGAGTTAAAACACAAATAATTGTTCTATCAAGCTGATATATACATTTCAGTCTTTTACATCTGTTACAAATACAAGAAAATCATAGTGCACTTGTCATGCTCTTGACACATGTCTACTTTTTACAAATGAAAATCATCAAACAGGAAAGAAAAATACAATAATTCTTTCAGTTCACAAAATCTTACACCGTTCAAATAAAGATCCACCTACATCTATATTTCCAGTAGAGTTCAAATAAATTGCAAGACAACTGTACAGCTATATATGTGCAATAACAAAATCAAATTCAATCTAGCCTCTCTACAAACTAGACAACTCAACTGCTAAGAGTAAAACCTCATTATTTCAATGATCAGTTTAAAAAAATCAACATCAGAATTACATCTCAGCCATCTCAACTAGCACTATATTATATACCAGCATAATAATTTCATATACATAGATAATATAGAAAACAGATTAAAAGTGACTAAACTGCACTAAAGTTGAGTTGATGATACTAATAATGTGATACTTAGCACACACACATACTCAACACACCACCATGACACATGCTCTACATCAACATGAGTTCACAATGGCATGTTAAAAGATGACTACACTAAAACCAAACAAATAGATCGTGACATTGTAGACAGGAGTTCAGTATTACCTTTGTTAAATCAATTATAGCAAGATGAGTCTATCAAACAGCAATACAGGATTACCTTGCCCATTTTGGAGATGACAGTCAGGGCTGCTAACTTCAACGCTTGCATGAGAGGATGATGTGTCTGGTGCCATGGAGAAGAGTTGTGTATCTCCACCACCTGAAAACAAATCATAAATTTTATAAATATATTGCCTGCTTAACATAACTGCAACAACACAAACATATACTAGACAGACAACGAGTTACACGGTGTCCTTTCATCTGCAACTATGTGTACAAAAACTGAGTTATTCACAAAGTGTATCAACTAATTACCACAAAATAATCATATTCTCATGAGGAAGGTGTAGCAGTGTGAAGTCACTGAAATGTGGTAAGGTAAGGCTGCAGGCATTGACAGCATCCCTGCAGAACTCTTGAAACATGGCAGGGAAGCAATCACTGATATCCTAACTGCCATCTCAACAAAATCTGAGAGCATAAATCATAGGCAAGTGGTCTGTGTCATGGACTCGATCACAAATCGTCACCCTTCCCAAGAAAGGAAATTTATCTCAAATGCTGCCAAACTATTGCACTATCAGCCATGCCAACAAAGTAACGCTCAAAATCAGTCTGTAGAGATTATAGCTGCAAGCAGGTATCAGTACTGCTGAAGAACAGCTGGGTTTAGCAAGGGCAGAATTACCACTGATCAGATCAACTTTTGGTGATGAGGGTCTTTACAGAATTCAAGAAGGCATTTGAAAGTCTAAAAGTAAGTGGCACTATGGGCCACACTAAAGAAATGTAACATTGGGCAAAAGCTAATCAAGACCATCAGCAGGTATACTCAAAAACAATCAGTGCAGTACTTATACAGGAGAAAGGTTCCATACTTCAGTTGGAGTTCATCAGGGCTGCCTTCTGTCCCCAATCTTTTTCACATTTCCCTGGAATGCATAATGACTGATGCACTTGACAATCATGTAAACACAATTAGCACGGGAGGAAGAATCATTAAGAACTTTCCCTTTGCAGGACCCTAATGGACTGGCAAACAGTAAGAACTCACCAAGCATATTAAAAGACACCATGAAAATTTGACAACACTTGGTAAGGAAATCAGTGCTGAGAAGACCAAATTGCTGGCCAGCCACAACACCATCATTGCTACTGACATAACTGTCCATAGACTGAAGACAGGAATGGTTAAACAATTCAGTTACCTGAGATCCATCAGCAGCAATTAAGGATTATGCCAGAAATCCTCTCAAGGGCAGCAATGAAAACAACACTGTCTAGGCTGAAACTTGTATGGATGGACAAGAATATCTCCATGAAACACAAAAGATCAGGCTGGTATATATTCCATAGTCCTGTATGTATGTAAGACATGGACCCTCACAGCAGATTTGTTATGACGAATAAACCATGAAAATGAGACGTCATTGCAAGATTCTAAACATCACATACACTGATTATATCACCAATGAAGAAGTGCACCAAACCATCAAGCAGCACAGCGGACCATATGAAGATCTGCTGACATCTGGTAAGAAAAGAAAACTAAGTTGGTATTGCCATGTAACAATATCCAATGCTCTTACCAAATCAATCCTCTAAGAAAATGTTGAGGGAGGGAGATGGACAGTAAGACAAAACAAATTATGGACTGACAACACTACAGAATAGACAGACAAATGTCCGCAGAGACCCAAGCTTTGGCATACAACCAACACAGCTGTAGAAATTTGGTGAACAGTTCTTTAGTCTGGTGCCCCAATGACTCTTTACTTCATCATGGAGGTAAGCAAGAAGAAGAAGAAAAGGAAGAAGAATCATATCCTAATGGAAACATTTCAGTGTGGACTTAAAAAGTTTAAATTGAATAAAAAATATATGGTGCATTCAGTATCACAATTTCACTGGCAATTACATTAACTCTCTTCAGGAATGTGATTTTTTCAGATAATCACAGGTTAAAACGAATGGGAAGCTTACTGAAACTTACAAACTTCAATCGGACATGTATGCAACCACAGGGATCTGCACATTTCAACACACACACACACACACACACACACACACACACACACACACACACACACACACACACACACACATACACAAACACACACACATACACAAACACACACTTCAATAGAGTACGTAACCACAGAGATCTGCACATTTCAACACACACACACACACACACACACACACACACACACACACACACACACACAAACACACTTCAATAGAGTATGCAACCACAGAGATCTGCACATTTCAACACACACACACACACACACACACACACACACACACACACACACACACACACACACATACCACAAATGTGCACATATTTACTATTACACACATAAAAAGCTTATCTCATTTTGAAATTCTTTCAAGCCACACCATATCAGCTATGTAAAAATTGAACTAAACTGCCAAGCCCCAACTGCCACATTAATAAAAAAAAAAGTAACTTTTTCTAAAAACGCACCCAGTAAAATACCAATGACTGATTTGGGGTGGATTTCCATTACACCAATTTCGGGGTGGATTCCCATTACATCAAAATTCTAATGACTAGCAGCTCCTTCCTCCACTCTGGTCATTTCACACACATGTACTTAAATCAATGCATAGGCTACATTCCACTTTGTTTTCTCTCCTCACTCTCTCCCTGCAAAGAAGCCTGGTGCTCTTTCACTAGTTTCAGTAAAGTAAAATATCATCTCCACCTTTTGGAAACTGTGCTAGAAATTTTCGCTTTTCTGTCACTCTCTTTGTTTCTGCCTTGGTCCTTTGCTTTCTGTCATCTCTTCCTAACATTTTCTGACTTTCTGGTCCATTTACCTGTTTGTGTTCCGTAAAGTCTTACATACTTTCTCTTGGACTGATAACTTGGTGTATGTATTAAGTGCATTTTTTGGCTCTAATGAAATGTGGTGCACAGTACAAGCAATTTTTAGGTCATTCAGGCCAATTTTTAGGCATGTTTTAATGAAATTAGTTATGTTTACATTTTGTATTCAGGTTTGTTTCTTTAAATCAGAGCCTGGAATTGCTAAGAAAAAAAAAAGAGGAAACTTCTAGGGGGGTCCGGGGGCATGCTCCCCAAGAAAATTTTTTAAATCAAGACTAAAAATTAAAATCTGTGCATTCTGAGGCATTCTGGAGACAAATTTAAAGGCATCTAACACACTGAAAATCACAATGAATATCAGTCAAAAGAGTATTTAATAAACATTGGGCACAAGATCAGGATCCATCATACACAGCAGATCGTTTCAGTGTGTTCATACACAGACAATCGATTTTTTTTAACGCGAAAAATATTTTTTGGCGCGATTTTCGATTTTGATTTCCGCAGAAATCCTCGTTTCCGCAACGAATTCCAGGCTCTGTTAAATATTTACACTGATACATGGGGCAAAATGGTCAACAACAGAGGCATATCCTTTATAATATGCATGAATACATTAATATATGTACTCAATTTTCCTATCAGGTGTTCTTTTTTTCAATGAGGTATTCTGTATGTTTTGAGATGGTTGTAGCCCTGACACGGCTCTGCGCGGTCGGCTAGGTTTTAACTCTTTGGCTCATGCACTCTGTCCACCAGCATTACCACTGTCAACCATGCTACCAAAGCAAAAACTTAACCCTCTGTCTCCCTCAACTCCCTGCAGGAAGCTGGTGGATGGGGTGAGGGAGTCAAAGAGTTAACTAAGTTTTTGCAGTTGGTGGATTGGATGCGGGAGTCAAAGGGTTAACAATAACGTTTCCTTACCTTCAGTTCCTGAAATGACCGCACTGTCTTGTCCTATGATGTTCAGCACTGTCTGCACCCACCATGGCACATCTTCGGGGAGTTCGCCGCCTGTTGCAGGATCTTTCTCTCTCTTCTTATGGAAAAGTGCTTTTCCACGCATCTCTGACCATTTCTTCTTGATCTGTTTGCGGGTTCGTTCACAGTGACAACCTCCCCTCGCATTGACACAGTCTGTGACCTCTTGCCATAGTCTGTCTTTTACTTTCAGTGTGTTTGTTGATCCAAACTGGTCGAACAGCGCAGTGGAGTGCTCTATTACCTTTGCCAAGAGTACCCTTATTTCAGAATCATGAAAATTCGCTGTGCGGATACGCTTGGCACTTTCGGTCGTTTCCATCTTTGAATGGAAAACGAAACAAGTCACAAACGAACGGAAGTTCTCTCCTGATGGTCGTTCGTTCAACAGTCGTGACGTATGCGAGGCGCGACCCAGTTCTCTGTAAAGATCTTGGCAAAGATCACACAAGTGCAACTCGGATCGAACAACGTGCAAAGCTCGTAGGCTAACACCACACCGTGTTCCTGCGGCAGGCCAAAAAGAGCATTTCACTTTGCTTTTCGGCACCTTTCCACATTTATCCCTATTGTAATACTTGCATCAGGAACCCACCGTAAAGACAGAATATGTGAAAAGATAAAACGATTTATATAATGAAAAACAATAATGCACACTCCCGTGCGGAACGAATGTTGAAAGTTAGCCTACTGTAGGCCTACATACACTTTTACTCGACTTGTAGCCTCTTCTGTGTGCGCGTGGGCCTATTCCGTATGTGTGTGAGCCATTTCAAGAGGGATTCACCGCACTAGAACAGCTCCATATGCGCTCCACCCAAATCCGCCGGCAAATGTCTGACAGACCTCAGTCTGCACGAAACCTTATGCGCTGGCAAGGTGTCGAAACGGGGAACGGTCAAACACTAAGCTGATACCACCAGAATGATGGAAACATGAAGATGGGTAGTGAACAGGCCAGTTTTTGATGTTGCGGGCTTGGATTGAACTCGAAATATCAAATCTTGCGTTAAATTAAAACGTACTGAACAGCATTTCCAATGATTCCATGTGCAGATAAGTTGTTGCACAGATACGGTGGAAGAAACAAACAAAAATAAAGAATCAAAGGAATGAACAAACAACTACAAAGAAGAAGCAAGATACTGTCGTAAAAGATTTCTTGATAGTAAACGCTCCACTTATTTCAAAGGGTTTACACAGTGTGCTTTCAAAGGCACAGAGAAACTGCACCCTACACGTCTCGTTATTTTACTACCAATAAGCACCCGGGACGTCAGACTAACGCTCTCACACATGTACACATAACATTTTGCACACCTGCTGTCAGTGTGTATTACAATGAAAAATCTGGAAGTACTGAAAGAAGGTCGGGACACAGAAAGAGAATGTTTATTTACGAGGGTATGAAATAAGCAAAATATATGCTTTTTTACATCCAACCCTCACCCAAAGAATTCTACATCAAACTACACACAAATTATACATTAGATAACATAGATATCCCAACAAGGCAATCATCACACTATCAGTCAAAATACATTTTAAGAGAGAGAGAGTGGGAATCACTGTGCCATGGGACAGCAGCGCCCGCCGGCTGGAACTTGCTCTGTCCAGGAGAGGGAGTGTACATTGGTGTCAATTGTCAGTGCTGCTGTTTGCTTGATTTTAAGGGGCCCACAATCCGTCTTTATACACTAAACGTTGGCTTAGGTCCAAAGCAAACTTACCCAAGTTCACAATCTAAGATCAGTTGTGAGAAATTACTGGCTTGGGGTAAAATCCTAGACCATAATGTGTTCTAAGCGTTGTGAGCGTGTCAACATCTGCTTGAGATTATTATCATACCATTATTTTTTTTTAAACAAATCCTATACACACTTCTGTTTAAATTTAGCATTAGTAATGCTATATTTATGGATACTTCTCTCATAAGTCTCTCACTCTGTGTGTGTGTTTGTGTGTCAGTCTGTAACTCTGTGACTCGGGCTAAAATATACGTATATTTTCAGTAGTTACCTCTACGAGTCTTGATAAACGACTCAAGAAGAAAAAACTTGTAACAACTCCCTTACATACGCACCGTGAGCTTAGTTGTTACGGGTTTGTTCAAGGGGATTCATCGCACTCAGGCAATTCCATATACTCTCCTCCTAAATCTATCAGCAATTATTTGGCAGACGCTTTGTGCCTACACAAAACCCTATACTCCGGCAAGGTCTGGCGAGGTGTGAACATGGGAAGGGCTAAGGGGCTAGAGGGCAGGATCTATGAAACACTAAGCTGACACCACCAGAATGATTGAAATATTAACACAGGCAGTGAACAGGCCAGTGTCTTTATGATTCAGGCTGAGATTGAACTTGAGACATCAGACCTTGAGTCCACAGCACTATCACAAGAGCCATCCAGCCTGTGTAAAAACTGGTCTGCATGGGGATTGAATTCACAACCCTCTGATGGATGTCCCTTGAGGACAGAAGGAAAATAGCAAGGCTGTCCATGTTCTATAAAATCAAGAACAACTTAATCAGCTGCCCGAGGTTGAAACAACAGCTCCAACCTCCCAAGAAGAGAATGCGACGAAGTCACGACTAGCAGTTCACACAAATAGCTGCAGATACCGACTACCGGCTGATGTCGTTCCTCCCAAGAACAATTGTGGACTGGAACTCTCTCCCCCAGGAGATCGTCGATGCCAAGATCCCTGACACATTTGTGTCACGGGTCAACCGACTCCTCCAGTAAACTTCCCCATACTTTGTCTCGTTGTGTGAATGGATGAGTGGAAGGATGTTGCGGGCCTGAGTTGCCTATTGCAACCTGGGGTCAGCTAGTCCATAGTAATGGATGAAAAGCGAACGTGGTAGCCTGCTGACAGCTCCGCACATAGCTTTTACTTTGTTTTGTTTTGTTTTGTTTTCTATGCAGGCTAATGAGTAGGTGAGGTAGGGGTGGGGGGGGGGTGTCACTTTGTAGCATGAATGTGAGTAATCTCGTGATAAAGAAATAGGAAACAGAACAGTTTTTTTTTTTATTTGTTTTTTTTAAACAGAGCCCCCGTTTCACAGTCTCATAATAATCAGCCTGTTGATTGTGGAGACTTTACGGAAGAAGAAGAAGAAGACCTGTGAATCAGCATGGCGCTCTGAGCAGCTGAGTTACAGGCCTTGTTACGATATACCATGCACATTGTGCGATATAGTATCACTTCTGAAAACTTGTTGTCATAGGCCTATCCTTTCCAACACATATTATCACTCATTGTCTGGTTTATTTTACTGTTAGTATTACACTGTGAAACTGACGTATGGTTTCACAGTAGAAAAAAAAATCATGTTTATATCATCACCAAAGAGTATAGTACCTACGGAAAGAGCAGTCACTCCTTCTTAGCGCCTACTAAGCAAAGAGGCCCTCTCTCGTCGGCTGCAGCAGGCGGCCGCACCCTTTCCTTTAGGCTACGTTCATACTGGCATTCACGACTGTAGTGCGAACGGAAAAAAACGTGTATGCGTGAGAAAAGGTGTTCATGCTTATCAGCACGTTTTCCGTCCTTGAGGAAGAAGGGAGGCTAGCGTTGTTTATCTTTCTGGTAAACATGACACTGACGGGGCGACAGAAACTGATTTTGTGGTGGTGGTGGAAGAGAAGAAACCTGAAACATCGAACAACTCGCCGTTTTTCTGTGCACCACAGACCTATAATAAACGCACGCTTTACAAATGCACTCAAACAACCCATTCACAAATACACATAATACTCATGAACAAACACCGGCCCAGTGCACACAGACACAGAAAAACCGACAGACAGACACACATACACACACACACACACATACACACATAATCACACGCATGCAGCACGCACGCACGCACGCACGCACACACACCACACACACACCACACACACACACACACACACACACACACACACACACACACACACACACATCTCCTCCAATTTCTTTTGCAATGTTGTTCCATGCCTCGGCGATCATGTCTCTGTTGAAATGATTTCTGTCAGACTTGTTCCAAAGGAAGGGTCGAGTCCTGACTTCGGAAATCAGCTTCTCGTCTTCCATCTTTTGTTAAAAATGACTGAAAATTTAAGCACAGTACAGTCTCTTGACCCGCACACACGTACAGAAGCGTTTCAGTATGAACGCGCAGAGGATGGCCAGTGATAAAAAAGAAGGGTTGGCTTCG
>JAPXFY010000012.1:20223198-20288198 GCA_030674185.1 Monoplex corrugatus
GCATTGATATGTGTACTTAATTTTCTTTTCTTTTTTTTTCCTGTTGAACTTTTGTGTGTTTGAAGCGGTTATAGCCCTGATATGGCTCTGCGCAGTCAGCTGGGCTTTAAACAACAATAAAAGTAAAGTAAAGTAAAGAGTGAAATTCATATAGATGAGTCATAAGCATGTGTTGATATGTGTGTGTGTCGGGTGTGTTTGTGTTTGTGTGTTTGTGTGTGTGTGTGTGTGTGTGTGTGTGTGTGTGTGTGTGTGTGTGTGTGTGTGTGTGTGTGTGAGTGTGAGTGTGGGTGTGATCTTTATCATATTCTGGGGTATATTTTCAGTGTCTCCATTCCCAGCCAACTGAAGTGCCTTTTATCAAGCACAAAGTGCTTTACAATTTACAACTTTTTGTAATTGTACAGACATACGTGCACACATACACACACACACCTGCACACATACACATGGATGTACATGCACACATATGCACATTACCCCCCACAAAACATGACACAATACAATTCTACATCAACATGTCAGCAGCACAGGTGGACTGCGAAAGTGGGCGCTAATGAAAGGACAGCTAGAAAAGAAACGTTTTGAGACTAGGTGTGAATGAAGACAGTGATGGACTGTGTTGAACAGTGAAAGGCAATGAGTTCCAGATTTAAACAGCAAACTAAGTGAGAGCTCTGCCACCTTGCTTGTCTCTTTTAAATCAGGGGATATGAAAAATTCTGGAATGGAGAGAGCGAGATGGAACATGGATTTCCCAAAGTTCTGAAGGTGTTGGGAAGCAGATCCAGAAATGACTGGATGACAAACATGGGTGCTTTGTAATATGTAGGTTCTTAAGAAACATATGTTAAGACTTGTGTATATCTGCATCATGTTAGGTGTTCCTTGGGATGAGAAGGGGTGGTTCGTGAAAGAGATAAATCATTATTAAAATGTATTTCCACATTACAAATCAATCATGACTTGTTTTTAAATGTCACAGTCTTTGTGTATATTACTGCAAGTCATGTGTATCTGGTTTTCAAAAACGATATTACAGTTTTCTTATCAACTGCCATCTGCAATCAAAGAAAAAGGACAGAAAAAATACACATTCAAATCACTCTCCAAGTCTGGAAGTTTCACACATGTGGATACTTCATGCAAGATGTGTACAGCAACACAGGATAAAAGTGTTTTCTATGTTTATGAGTTTTCCTCTCTCTTACCCACCCACATCACTGCCAACAAATATGGTTATAAAAGTGCCTTAAAATCACAAAACACCACTAACAAGCTGATGGTGACACACACACAACAAGCAAGTATACACAAGCGTCACAATAATTAACACTCAGAAAACAGTTTTCGTTTTCATGAAGTATTCTCATACTTTGAAAAGTTATTTATTTAGGACTGTACACATCAATTAACTATCCACAAACTTTTCTCTTTCCTGAAGACAAAACACATTCAAAGACATGATCATAAAGACAATTTAAACATCACTACATGGTGGATCAATCTGAACATTACTAGGGTACAGACCAATCTGAGCAACACCACTATGCTATAAATCACTTTGAACCAAATCACTGTGCTTCTAGGCCCTAAGACATGTCATTTCCCTTCTTCCATGCCATGCATCAACTTGCACCAATTATATCTGCCAAAGCCTGAAGAAGGAAATTTTAAACAATCCCAACTTTTAAATTGCAAGTGAAAACCGATTTAGTCATATTCAGTTTGCAAACAGAATTATAAGAAAAATGCAAAATGCACTGCTCAGATAGCTCACTGACTTCCTGCAGGAAGCTGGTGGATAGACTGAGGGGGTCAAAGGGTTAATTGGGCCATCAATGACTGAATGAGACTTTCCAACAAGACCAGGTCTAAAGTGAAACCTTTTGCAAAGTCCAGTTAGAAGACATGCTCTGAGAGAAATGATATCATGTTCCTCACCATTACAATAATTTGAACATGCAGAAAAGTATGTTTTCTTCATAGAATGTACAGAAAACCTCACACCAGAAAACCTCACACAATGTACAGAACCTAAGTCACTGATTTGTACACCACGTACAAAAGTGATGGGAAATACTCATACATTAGTAGTAACAGTTACTCTGTTGCCATCATCATACGATCACCAAGGAATGCAGTGGTAGACCTCACAACACACTTCTCTCTCAGATAAGCTTTTCTGAACAGAAGGTAATGGGTGTGAGTTTCCCTCACATTCCAACATTTGTAAAAGAGGAAAAAATATAATTAACAGGAAAAGATACCAAAAAAAAAACAGCCTCATGAAAAACTTTGATTTAAAAAATTCCAACAAGGAAAAAAGTTCCAAAAGCTCATAAAAATCCTTGATTTTAAAAAAAACTCAACTATACAACAAAAAACAAAACAAAAAAAAAGTTAAAAAAAGTCCAAGTGCTTACAAACCCCTAACACCAATCAACAATTAGTGCTGAACACACATGTCAAGACAACTTTGCTGTATGGACAAGGTAGTTGTTTACCTCATCTCCAACTCACAGCACAAAATGTCACTCAGTTTTCACAGGCAAAGTGTCAGTAGACACTGATCACTGAATGATTTACTGATTAGGCAATCAGCCCACATCAGTGGGGTGTGACTGCATTATTCTTATACAGTTCACATTTCAACAAACAGACCAAATGAATCTCAAATATAACATAATTCAAGTAAGCTGTTATCACATAGCACATATTAAGTAAGCTGACAATTACTTGGGATACATTAACAAAATTTCTCTTGTATTTACACACACCAAATCTCACAGAAATGATAAAAACTGGTGATTTTTGTTGTCCAATTCAAATCAGTGATGGGAGGAAAAAATGGAAACTTTCAATCTGAAGATCCTATTACACTTACTCAGCAAAAATTATCAGCATAAAGAAAATAAAACCATAAAAAATAAAAGAACTTTAAATTCTACTGTTGGGGTATGATATATACCCCTACCCCTTTAGACGATGCAAAGCCCTGAGACTTAACTTTTAGTGAGTTTACATAGAATTTCTAATTCCAAACCCACCTGTCAATAAGAACAGAAATTACTTCACACACACACACACACACACACACACACACACACACACACACACACACACACACACACACACAGATGTCAATTTCCAGCATGCTTATCTTTTTCATACAACCAACACGGTTAAAAAGTTAAAACAGGAAAAAGTGTTGCAATAATTATGCATGCGCTCTGGTGGAATAAGTAAAATGTATTGCCTCAAAAAGGCTTTTCATAATCATTTTTAATTCTTTTCTTTCTTTCTTTTTTCTTTTGTATTAATACATTTTAATCTTTACTGTCTTCTCAAGCTCTGTATCAATTTTGCCTGAAAACATCTTAATCAAATACCTGTATTATCTCTTATAACATGGAAAAAACACTCACTGTCACTGTTAAAAGCATATGTGGATTTGCTTAGAAGCTATTAGGAATTGCCCATTCAAAAAAGATATGGGCAGGTCTACTCACAACCCCACCCCACATAAATCAAAAGACCATTTCACTCTCTTGTTTTTCATCTTTTTCAGTATTCACATTAGTTACTTTTGACATTCTAGTTGTCAGTACTTGACAGTTGCTTTGATTTTAACATAAAAATCCTAGTGTGAGCTAGTGGTTTAATCATCTGCCTAGGAAAGTAGGATGCAAGGAACTAGAGTTCCAATCATGGATCAGACAGAAATTTCCACATCCCCCCACCTCTAGATCTTAAGTTCTGGCCTAGGTTCTTGTATGCAAACTGGAATGGGTCTAGATGTTGTGTGGTTTCTATTTTACAGTGCACAGTGGATGAGTCTTTCCAAACACTTCACAGCAATTGGGGTAAGAAAAACGGGGCAGTAACCATTCAAACAAACTGGAATAGGTGAGACGTTAGCAGTTTTCCACAGTCGTGGTACAATACTTTTCTCTGAGGGACCATGTAAAAAGAATACTGAACATGTAAGAAAGATGAGAGGCAGAGATCTAAAACAGTCTTCAGTGGATGCCATCAGGACCCACAGCTTTTCTTGTATTCAGCAACATGAGGACAATAAAAGCTCGATTTTGAACAATTTAATGCTGCTTTCCAGCTAAATTTGTATACTTAGTTACAAGAAAGTTTTAATCCAACTACAAGGAGTGCATTTCTTCTGAAAACCACCTCGCTTGATCCTAACTGTCTACTTTTACCTCTACTGTTGTTCTGCCTTAGTGAGTTAGCACTGGTTTCATGCTGATGTGCCACAAAAGATTGGCACAATCATTGACCCCAATGCCGATGACCAATGACAATTAGACACATACCTACAAGGAATAATATCATGTCTGAACAAGCAGTTATCTTCTCTCTGAGAAGTGGCCACACCAGGCTAACAAATACCTGTTTACAAAAATGACAGTTGTGCTCTCCCTTGTGTGCCCTTGTGGAGGGGCAGATCTGAACACAAACCACCTCCGAAAAGTCTCTCTGGCTGCTGAGGCAGGAGATGTGGCCATGTTACAAGTAGAGACATTACAATTATCTAAGATGTTTTTAGCTACCTTTTAGAGGAAATTGTACCAGTCTGTGGATACTTTGCAGTCAAAAACCAACTTTATCCTGAAAAGTGATCTCCTGGTGTAACTGCAATGAAAAGAAGAAGACATTAGTACTGATCATTCTTATAAAGTGCTACTCTCCATACTCATTTGGATTCACTGTACAGTATGCATTTTATTTTTACACCACACAGAGTATAATATGCACAAGCACTACAAATACACACATATATAAACACACGTGAGAATACACAATAACATGCATGCACAAATGAACACATACCAACAGTGTCCAACCATACATAATGCACAAATGAATACATACTAACAATATCCCACCATACATATAGATATTTTATGTATAGAGTGGTCATACACACACACACACAACTAGATACGCGATGCCACATGATCCACAGAACTTTAGCAGTAAGATATCTGTGGCCATCTCTCATCAAACTGTATGCACATTTTGATCAAAGAAATGACATAAAGAGTTTCAGCAAGATGGCTCTCAATCTCATACCCATTTTGCACATTTCACTCCAGCAAAGTTTCAGCAAAATGGACTATGTTTCTGAAGGACATCTAAAAACTCTTTGTCTTGAGTCAAGATTTCTTTAGACAACCTGTGCTGAATTAACCCTTTCACTGCCACATCCTTTTTATGCTCAGGCGCAACCATTTGCCAAGGGGTTACGGGCCATGAAGGGTCATAATTAACAAAAAATGTTAGCATCCAAACCACTGAAAGAAAATAGGCCTACATATAACCTATACTTTTCTGAAAGGAAAATGAACACACTATCCACTCATGACATTTTCAAAAGAATTTATTTCTTCTGCTGGTGATATATAGGGAATGAAATTGATGTAAATATTTTTACATAAAAGTTATCTACACATGTCATAGTAAACATGAAGTTCACTCAAAGAATTTTGAAAAAATATCTGAACCAAGAAGAAACATGCATTTTTTTACCTTGTGAGTCCATCAGGTGTGTAAACATTTCTCCAAACTGTAGATGCTGATGATGTAACTGGTCACATTTTCACACATTTTTTTGTTGCCTTCAACACAGAATCTTGTCTTTACACAATCATTTCTTGGCCTCTTTTTGCAAAGTTCTACATTCTTTGTAAAAAAATTACACTGGAAATACACACACACACATACACACACAAAATATACATCTAAAGCAGGCAGCTGTCATCACCTAAAAGTTCTTCTTGGTGTGGTACACCTGAAAACATGGTGTGATACACAGGGCCGGCTTTGAAGGACACTGTCTACACAGGTAGCTGCTCTCCTTCCTCTTGCCCTGTTTTGTGCAGACTTTGCACTTCCTGCCTGAGGACCGCTTTCCTACAGCCTCTGAGATGCTGACTAGGAAGTGGCGCTCCGTCAGTCGGGCGATATCTTCGCACTGCGAGGAAGGTCCGGTTGTGGCGCTGGGTTGTCAGTGTAAAGCAGCTCACTGATGACTTCACACTGAAAGGTGAGGAAGTCCATGGTGCTTTGCCTGTCCTTCCTGAACACTTGGTAGGCATTCAGCAGGGCAACCTGAAGGAGGTGGATCATGACTTTCTTGTACCACCTGGTGGTTTTTCTTGTCGCGTCGTATGGTTGCAGCATCTGGTCTGCCTTGTCGACTGCGCCCATTTTTGAGTTGTACGCAACCACACAGGTGGGTTTGGAAACTCGCTGCCCACCTCTTCGAACCACCTGCTGCATGGCTTCGTTGTGCATGGTAGTTATCATGTACACTACCTTGCTGGACTGGTATTTTACAAAAAGCAGTGATCCCGACCTGAGAGATTTTACCGGGTCTTGTTGACCGACTTGCAGTTCCCTCACTTCAGCTGGTGCACGGTTTTCGCGCATTGTCCCACAGCACAACATGTTTCTAGCTCTCATATACTGGTACAATATTGAGCCAGACTACCAATTGTCCATGAACAAGTGGAATCCTTTGTCCAAAAGACTACCAGTCATAAAAACAACAATCTTTTCTGTTGTTAATAATAATAATTAATAATAATTACAATATCTATATAGCGCAAAATCTTGATAAAATCAAATCTAAGCACTGAAACAGACACACACGCACGCACACACACATGCGCGCATGGCTATAAATGGAGAGAAAGAATAAAAGCAATGGAAAATTATAGAAAGCATATTATATACAATTATATATTACAATGTGATTCCCCTCTGAGTGGAGACAGGCTGCAGAGGGGGTTGAGTGAGGTCAGGATTTTATGCAGAGGAGAAAAGGTGAGTTTTGAGAAAGGACTTGAAGGAGACAAAAATCGGTTGCTGACGGACTGAGAGAGGAAGTTTGTTCCACGAGAGTGGACCAGAAACAGAGAAGGCTCGTGGACCATAGGTACTGAGCTTAGTTCGTGGAAAGCGAAAAGTCAGAGGATCGGAGGCAGAGCAGAGGGTACGTGAGGGAAGATAGATCTCAAGCAGGCTTGACAGGTAATCGGGGGCTGCGTTATTGAGGCTTTTGTAGCACATGGTGTCTAGTTTGTACTGTATGCGCTTTGATACAGGGAGCCAGTGAAGTTGTGCCAGGAGAGGAGATATGTGGTCAGCTTTTTTCTTTTTGAGTAGAAGGCGTGCAGCATTGTTTTGAATGAGCTGTAGGATTATAATGGTGGAGGCAGGAAGACCAGACAGGAATGAATTGCAATAGTCAATGCAAGACATTATGAAGGAGAGAACGAGTTTTGCAGTTGTTTCCACAGAGAGATACTTCCTGATCAGGCTTATACGATGGAGGTGATAGTAGCAAGATCTGGCAGTTTGAGAAAAAAGTTGTTCATGGAGAGGGTTGAGTCAATGCAGACACCAAGGTTTTTAACTGAATCAGAAATTGGGACTGATGTGTTACATAATGGGAGAGAAAGAGGAGGCAGCTGAGAAAGTTTCTGACGGGTGCCAATGAGGATAGCTTCTGTCTTGTCGTCGTTAAGCTGAAGTTTATTGTATGTCATCCAGTTTTTAATGTCTGAGTAACACTCAGTGGTGCGAGTCAAGAGGTGCTGTATATTGTCAGGTAAGCCACTGTCTTGAAGTTGGGTGTCATCAGCATAGAAGTGGTGTTTTGTAGTGGGAGTTGATGATGGTGGACAGGGGGGAGGTGTAAAGAGTGAAAAGAACAGGGCCAAGGACAGATCCTTGTGGAACACCACAGGTCAGGTATGCAGGTTGAGAGTAAGTGCCATTGATGAGAACAGTTTGTTTTCTGTTTGATAGATATGAAGTGAACCAGGAGAGAGAGCAGTGTCAGAGATGCCAAAAGTATGATCAATGGTATCAAAGGCTGCAGACAGATCAAGGAGTGTGAGGAGAGAGACTTTGCCAGTATCAGTTGCAAGGAGGAGATTGTTGATAATGTGTAGTAGGGCAGTTTCAGTGCTATGGCACTGGCGGTAGGCTGACTGGAAAGGATTGAGGAGATTGTTGGCAGACAGGTGAGAGTTCAGCTGGTTGAGGACAACTTTTTCAAGCAGTTTTGACAAGAAAGAGAGATTAGAGATAGGCCGGTAATTTTTCAGTTCATTTGGGTCTAAATTGTATTTCTTGAGGAGAGGGTGAACAATAGCAGACTTGAAAGAATCTGGGACAATTCCAGTTTGAAGAGAAGTGCTGATGATGTCAGTGATGAATGGGAGGAGAGTAGGGAGACTGTCGGAGTAGAGAGAACCTGGAAGAGGATCCAGTTCGCAGGTTTTGAACGACATGTATCTGATTGTGATGAGAATTTCTTCTTATGAGACTGGGATAAAAGTAGTAAGAGGTGTGCCAGAGAAGGAAGGGTCAGGTGGGCATGGTTGACAGGGTGTCCTGTCAAGCCTGTCATGAAGAGTTTGTATTTTGGTGGTGAAATAGTTGGAGAATACAGATGGGAGTTCTTCATTTGTGTGTTTTGTTGGAGAGGTAAATCTTTTCGTGTGCCAAGGAGATGATTCATGGTTGTAAAGAGTTCTTTTGAAGAAGAGGCATTCAGGATTTTGGTTTGGAAATAGCTTGTTTTTGCAGATGCAATGAGGGTGGATACTTTTGTTTTAGAGGCTTGGAAAAGTTGCCTATGTACAGTGAGTTTGGATTTGCGCAGCGGCGCTCTGCTCTGCAGCGGGCACGTTTTGCACAGGCAATCTCATGAGTGAGCCAGGGAGTAGGGGGCGGTCAGGTAAAGCTTGCTGGAGATGAGTGTCCAGAAGATGGCGGAGAGTAGTATAGAATTCATCGGCAAGGTTATGTGACTTTTCAGAAAGGAGACAGGAGGCATCAGATGAAAAAGTGGAGAGGTCGATAGATTTGAGATTGCGTCGAGTCACTGTGCGCATGGTACGGGAAGGAGGAGAAATGTCAAGAGAACAGAGAATTGCAGAGTGGTCAGATGGAAGGGCTGAAGTTAGACGGTAGAAAGAACTAAGCAGTTGTCAGTAGCTGAATTGTGGTGATCACGGGAAATGATCCAGTCAAGAGTGTGACCTTTTTGATGGGTTGGTTCAGAAATGTGTTGAGTCATATTGTGATTGGACAGAGAGTTGATGTGTCTTGTGTCATAACGGTGAGTGTTGTCATAGTGGACATTGATGTCACCTAGAATGATGAGATTTCCAGGTAAGAGGCAGTAGTGGTCAGTAGTTGGTCAAAGTCAGAGAGAAACGTGGATGTGGTGAACTTGTTGGCAGAGCTGGGTGGAGGTCGATAGACACAGGAGAAGGTGATGGGGTGAGGGGTGGATTGGAAGGATACTTCAACGTGCTCGAAAGAAGGATGGAGAAAGCAGAGACTGCAGAAAGATAGGCGGGAATGGAGTGAGTCTGTAGAGGATGGCGATACTGCCACCTCGGGATGAGCGATGGAAAGAAGCAAGCCTGTAAACCACTCGGAGTGAGACTCGCATGTATAGGTTCATGACCAAGGGGGTTAAGCCATGTTTTGGTGATAAAAGCAATGTCAACATGCTCATCTGCGATGAAGTCAGCAATGACATCCGCTTTGCCATCTTTGCATGTTGACTGAGCGTTAAAAAGGCATATTTTTAGTTTATCAGTCACATGGCGGTGGCCGAAGTGGAGATGCAGGCGGCACCGACGGGACAGAAGATGAAGGCGACACCAGCAGGGCAGAAGATGAAGGCAGTAACGACGGGAGCAGAAGACGAAGGCGGCACCCGCAGGACAGAAGATGAAGGCGGCACCAGCAGGACAGAAGACAAAGGGGGCACCAGCGGGACAGAAGATGAGGGCAGCGCCGGCGGGACAGAAGATGAAGGCGGCAACGGCAGGACAGAAGGTGAAGGCAGCACCAGCGGGACAGAAGGTGAAGGCGGCACCAGCGGGACAGAAGGTGAAGGCGGCACCATCAGATATGTTGACAAATGGGCAGCATCTGCTGGAATGTGCTGCTGAATTTGAAATCCAGGGTCTTCTTTCCCTGTATATATGTGAAATTTGTATGTGTAGCCGGAATCTTCACATACACTGAACAATTTGATTCCAAACCTGGCTCGTTTCAGGGAAATGTACTGCCTGAACACAAGCTGCCCTTTCCACAACAGCAAGGACTCATCAATCGCAATGAATTTGTCCGGAGTGTAGACAGACTGGAATTTATCTTGTAAATGTGTGACCAAAGGCCTGATTTTGCACAAGTCTGATCTGTCCGGATCATTACGACTGGTTCCTTGCTGTTGTCATTACAATGCCAGAAACGTAGCAAGGCTTGGAAACGATTCCGCGACATAATTTGGGGAAATATGGCGTGTAGAGGATGGGCAAGGTTGACTCAATAGATGGTTTGCTGACAATGCCTGTCAGCTATGTAAGGCCCAAAAATTTGTGCATTTCTGCACGGTCAACGTCCTTCCAATTTTGCAGTCTAGAAAAACGCTTTTGTGGTTGGGACACTGCTAAAACCTGCTGCACATTGAGATTGGTTTCTGCTGTGAAGTGGTCAATGACCTCGTCAGTCAAGAAAAGCCGGTAGTAATCTACAGATTTTTCCCCTGCAGCTGGTATCTTCAGGCCACGTTCTCCGGTGAAGTCAGGTATGTCAGGCTGAGTCATGTTGGGTGGTACAAGAGGATGATCCAGCACCACACCTCTCCCTCGTCTGCGCGCAACTCCTGTTCCTCGGCCTCTCACTCTGCCTCTCCCTCTGCCGCCTCTCCCTCTGCTCACACCTGTTGAGATAAAGAATTATTGCAGGATATTTCTCTTTATCTCTTTCATACACCCACACACACCCACACTTTATTCACATACACACACCACACACATACCCTGTTCACACACAGTCTCTTTCTCTCTCTTACACACACACACACACACACCACACTATATAGTATACATACACACACACACACAAACCACTCTCACACTGCCACACCCCCTGTGCTGCCCCCTGCGCCGCCACCTCTGCGCCCCCTCTGTGCGCCTGTCTTCAGTCCATTCTGTTCAGAGACTCCTTCACACACACACACACACACAACTTGCTCACACACACAGTCTCTCTCTTACACACACACACACACACTCTCTCTCTCTCTCTCACACACACCCCCTGCCACGCCCCCTGTTTTCAGTCCATTCTGTTCAGGGCCCCTGCAAAAGTAAAAGCGTAAACACAGTACTGAGTACAACTAATTATCAGAGCACAAAATTTATAAGTAGTCTTACCTCCACCAGTTCCTCTCCTTTCACTCTGATATGTGCGAGGCCTGCCGTGAACAACACGTTCCTGACTCGTTGGCTCAGTCAGTGTGCTAAATGATGTCGACGGTTGCGGCGACACCTCCCTCTCACTTTCCACCTCCGCTCGACTGGTCATCACCTGGCACAAAATCTGGGTCTGCTAGGCTTCCATATTCTGCCTCCAGCTCAGCTCTCTCCTCTCTGTTCACATCTTCACGGCTAACACGCACAATGTCTAGGCCTACATCACGCCCAGTTCTCGACACATCAGTGTCCCCACCTTCTTCTTCATCAAACAAGTCGTCTGACACATTTTCTTCACAATACGCACTGAAATCCTCATCTTCCATAAGTTGAAAAACTTCTTCGACATTCGATGTCACATAATCACCAAAATCCTTGGATTTGCGTTGCCTTTTGACTCCGCTCGGACCTGGCTGTGGTTCGTCAGACATTTTCGCTTCGACTGCTCGCAAGTGTGTGAAAGGGGAGTATGGAGATCGCAGCTTATGAATATTTAAAGTAGACACATCAAACTTTTCTGATTGATGTGTGTTGAGATTCCTTACTGTTAATGTGGAGATAGGAAAATTCCACTGATGACGCAAATGGCAATTGCCGTCCCGGGGCACTTTTTAGACCATAGGCGCAGAACGGAAATCTCCGTCCGTTGGCACTCTATGGGTTAAATGAGATTCTGATCCGTTTCTCCAACATATCTGTGACCATGAAAACATGAGTTCACCATTTTAAAACAGAAAAAAAAACCCACACACAAAAAAGCCCACACTAACCACAGCAAAGAAAACAAGATATGACGCATCATGGGAAAACCCAGCTTATGACACAACCAGCCAGTCATACCTAGAGCTAACAAGAGCTACACAGGGTCAAAATCAGATCAACTGAGATTTTTCAATATCCCTAGTCTTTCACATCTTTTCAAGCCTACCCTAAACTTATATATCATATACTTATAACTAAAAGCACCTAATGAGCACCTTTTTTGTGAGGATTTTTTTTCTCGAAAATTTCATGAGCATATTTACTCCCTTGTCACAAATATCCTTTCAAAAAGCAAACAAGTCTTTAAAAAAAATTTTTATGAAAATATTCTGTTCTTACCCCACATTTTATTGAGCCTATTACTTCCCTTGTTAAAAATAGCCTATTACTTCCCTTGTTAAAAATATAAGTTCAAACATGTCTAAAAAGAAAATGGTTGTAGGCTACATAAAGTATTCATGCTTTTTGCATGTTAACTAATAACTTCGACATTTTAAGATCAGCTCGTAAATCAAAAACGAAAATTTGTACTTTAACTATGAAGCTCACAAAGCTTTCTGTGGTGCATACAAACACAAAATTAACGGAGGTAGTTTGACATTTCAGTGTAACGTAAATGGGACAGGACCACTGACTGTTGTTACCAGTCTCAGAAAAGGTTCATGAAAATGACTGGCTTCCCTTACATGACTTAATAACATATGCAACTCTCACCAAACTGGCTTTATTTTTCCGAGAATCAAAACTGGTTTTTACCACAATGGTAAAGCCAGGACAGTATTGCAATCCTGCACGTTTTCAATGTTGGAAAGCATGAGGCGATTCAAGAAATCGTGAATGATTGTATGATGATTCAGAAGACAATTCTGACAAAGATGAAGTTGAAAATGGTGGTAATTACTCGCTACTGCTGTGAAGTATGCTTTTGAAAGAACCCCCCCCCCCCCCCCCTAAATAATGAACCTATGAACATGTGATCAAATGTTTTATGGCCTTCAGCGATTTTGATAACCAGCTAGCAATTCCAAAGTATCGAAATACACCATCCCCATGTTCTAAAACCAACTGCCACTTCCAGGGAATAGTATTACTAGCAGTAACAGGAGGAATAAGGTTATGACATGGGGCATGGTGGCAGCAGATAATGTGACTGGATCAAGCTAATTTGTGCACTATTTACACAGTTCCTCTGAAGCATGTCAGCTGTCTGTGATCTGTTGGTAGGTGGTCATTCACAGTCTCAGGTTTGTCAGAAGTCATATCTCTTTTGTTGTTTTTTTGTGTTTTTTTTATCATTTGTAAGGTGATCGCTTATGAGATGTTGGGTTATTTTTACAAAATACAATAAATATGTAGTAATTTCAATTGCTGAACAAATCATCTGAAAGTACAACTTGTTATGCCTACTGCGTCATTCTGTGTAATTTCATGCAAAGATTCACACAAATATTCAAGTTATAGTAGTTTTTGTGTACATGGTACTTACATAACTTTCTCCTCAGCATATGGAAAACACCTGATGTCAAAAAGATTGGCAGTCAATGGGTTAACCTGGTATTCCAATGCTGGGTCACATACGATTCCATCTGATATGACCTTCATATTGGGTCCATACATTATTTTTTCAAACCATTTCTGATATTCTGTCCAATTTTGCTAAATAACAAACCTATCGTTTCACTACACGACTGATCATGGGTGGGAACTGCTGAAAACCAAAAAAGAGAGGAATTCTTGGGTGGCCCAGGGGCATGCTCCCCCTCCCCCCTCCAAAAAGTTTTTAAAGGATTAAAGTATGTGCATTCAGGCATCAAATCAGACAATGAGAATGCTTAAAAAAGGTATTACTGCACAATTTAATTTCTATACAAACATATGTTTAATCACAAATTATATTCATTATTCTTAGTTTACTTTGAAAAAAAAGGCTGGATATGGATTTTGCAAAGCAAGGGCCCATACAATCTGAGGAAACTGATTCTGCTGCAGAAATCCATAAATCCAGAAGAATTCCCACCCCTGAATGATGGGACTTGGGAAATGAGACAGTTTGTAAAACAACACACACAGAAAACAAAACAAACACACACAATCTGTCGATCTTACTGTATACAAGGCATCAATTAATAGTTTTGTTGTTTATGTATGTGTGTGCAAGTTTTTGTATGCACACGCACATGAGTGCATGCATGTGTGTGAGAGTAGTTTCAGTGTATGTGCGAGTGTGAATGTGCGCGCACGTTGTGCAGTGTGCATGTGTGTTATCATAACAATCGGTGGAAACGGAATTGGCACACAACTTCAACTGCTGACGTTTCATTCACTCTTCATAACATCAGTCCTATCTTAAGTTACACCAATACTGACAAAAAAAACCAAACAAACCATGAAGCCATAAAGTTCATCACAGTAACAAAAAAACAAAACAAAAACAAAAACAAAAAAAAATAATATACATATCAATAACAAAAAATCAGTCCTGTCTGTCACAGGTTTCATCCTCGCAACCATCTGCAAGACAGCTGCATACTATCTCTATCACGACAACACTTCTGTCAGTTAAAACAATGACTCAAATATCAGTAAGCAGGATAAAGTCTCTGTGCTTCTCAGGCAATGGCAAACGTCGAACAAACTTTCTCACCTCAGCGCCGGCCATACGACGCAGGGCATCACGACACTGGAACAGGAGGGGGCGAGGGATGCTGTAGTGGTAGTGCAACACGTTTTTCAGTTCGTCCATCTCTGCACTCTTGCCTGGAAACTGATTCAGCCCTATCCAGGTTTCACCCACCACGTCACAGCCAGCAGCGATCAGCGTAAGAGCAATCTCTGAAAATCCCTGATGGCAGGCCACCCACAGAGGTGTGCGTGGGGTGTCGAAAACAGTCACCACTTGATCAGACTGAGCATGCTGCTCAATGCCCCGGCTTGGTACACTCAGGGCAACGTTCTTCTTGATGAGAATCCTGACTGCAATGATGTGGCCCTGATACACAGCATTCCACAACGGGGTCACAGTAAGACGGTTTAAGGCCGCTGGGTCCGCCCCCATCCGCAGCAGTCTCTCCATGCAGGCCACGTTACCGTTAAAAGTGGCATAGTGCAGTGGGGTATCCAGGTCCTTGTCAGCATTCCTGACATTGCAGCCGTGGCCGATGAGGATTTCCACCACAGACAAGTGGTCACCGTGAGCTGCCAAGGACAGAGGGGTGTTTAGATCCTGGGTCTGTACATCTGATGGAGCTCCAGCATCAAGGAGTAGGTTGAGAATGGCCAGGTATCCATTCCAAGCAGCAATGTGCAGCGACTGGTAGCCCATGTCATTGCAAAGGGTGAGGTTCGCCTTGTTGTCCAGCAGCAAGCGCACGATATTGGCGTGGTTGGAGTAGGTGGCCACCATCAGGGCTGGGTGGCTGTCGTTTGACACTTCATTCACATTAGCACCCTTCTCCAAGAGTAGCTGGGTCATTTCAAGGCTGTCTGCACACAAAACATTTTGTTGCAGTCATTATAACTGATAAAGCTTAACCCACAATTCGTCTGCACATACAACATTCTGTCATTGTCACAGTTTGTCCGCATCATCATGACTTGATAAAGATCATCCCATAAGTTATGTCTACAGCAATATAATTGATAAAGCTTATCTCATAACTTTTGTCTGCATCATTCATCATCATCATGTGCCTTGCCGCATGGCTTTGGCAATCATGGCCCTTCAATTGAATCAACCTTTTGTCACTGCAAGTACATCTCCCACCCTCTCTGTCTTCATTCATTCCACAAGTTCATCCAATATTTCTCCCTAGGTCTACCTAGTACCCTTTTTCCTTCCAGCTTTCTTGTGACTAGGAGCTCAAATTTCTCTTGCCTCATAAAATGTCCTATAAATGTTGCTTCTTTTCCTTATCTTTTTTTTAATTTTTTTTTTTATTGATGTTCTTTCTGTGTTTACATCTTTCAAGACTGTCTCGTTTGTTTTCTTTGCTGTCCATGGAACTCTTCTTCACAATCTTCTTAGAAATCACATTTCAGCTGCCTCAATCTTGTTCTGACTTTGCATGTTGACTGTCCATGCTTCACATCTGTATGTCAGTATCAGTTCTATGTAACACTGAAGAACTGTCTTCCTGATGTTCATTTACAGGCATTTGTTGGTAAGACAACTTTTCATTTTCTTGAATGCCGTTTTAATTTGGTCAATTCCGCTGGCTATTTCTAATGTGCATCTGCTGTTCTGGTGAGATGATTGTTCCCAGATATTTAACTTATCAACTCTCTCAACGTTGTGTTATTTACTGTTATTTTGCATGGAAGGATTTCCTGCTTTTTACTGATTACCATGGCTTCAGTCTTTCTTGCTTTCTATTTCTATTATATTCACAAGATTCTGTAGGTCTTCCTGCAATTAGAACAGTGTCATCTGTATAACGAAGATATTAACATTTTTTCTCTAAATCTTTATCACAGGGCATTCTTCTAGGTTTCTCATGATGGTTTTACTGTAACGTGAAAACAAATCTGGTGACAGAACACATCCCTGTCAAGCCCCTCTTCTGATATTTTGGAAAGAGTTATCATTTTCTACTCATTGCTGCTGTTTGTTCCCAATACATATTCTTTATTATTTTTAAATCCTTTCCATCTACAGTGAGCCTTTCTAGCTGGCTGATTATTCTTCATGTCCTACCCAATCAAAAGCCTTGGTATAATCCACAAAACATAAAGATAAACACTTATGCAACTCCAATGATCTTCCTATGATAGTTCTTAGGATGTATATAAGGCTTTAACAGTTCCTTTCCCTTCAACAAATCTACACTGTTCTTCTGCTATTTCTCTTTTGATTCTGTTCCTTGTCTTCATCATGATTATTCTTCAAAGAATCTTTGTCACATGATTCATCAAGCTGATCATACAACGGAGTTAGCATTCTTTTTATATGTAACCAACATTATTCCAGTGGTAGGCTGATAAAATACCAGTATAAAATATAGCCTAGGTAAAACATAAGTCTAGCAAGGGCCTCAGGACCTGACCAGCTCATGGGTTTATGAGCAGGCTTAAGGCTTGTGCCATGATCACCATACACATGGTACCTGTGACTTTAGTGTATATGGAATTCGTTCTGAGCATGGAGACATCATCTTGAGAAACTGAAACTGAAACTTGCATTATATAGCCCTTCCTGCCTTCACCTTGTCCTTTGTATCTGTTCTTCATGTCAGCCTTGAAAGTTGGTATTTTTGCCTCACCAGCACGCAGGGACTTGCCCAGAATCAAGGAGTCCGTCAGATAACAGTTACTGTTGGAGGCTTTGCATGCAGTGTGTATGGGATTTTCCAAGAGCAATGGGTCCCTCATCACAGACACAGAAAGTACGAAACTGAGCTAGTCATGTGCTCAAAGAAGAGAAGCTTGAAGCCGAGATATGAGAGTACAGTCTCCAGAGCGTTCACCCAGCCTACGAAGGAGCATGTTGGCAGATCTAGGTGCTTGAAGTGTCATGCTTGTGGCACTTCTGTAAATTAATGGTATTAAAATGGTAGATCTACATCAGTAACGATTTTTTCAACAACGTAAATGGAAAGAGTCAGGCCAGACATGCAAGTGTTCTCTCTGTGTGTCTCTCTCTATTGTTTATTTTGTTTTTTGCTGAGGACATCTTACTTTTGTCAGAAACAGCTATTGGCACAAGTGTGAATGCGTGCATGTGTGTCTACAGACTCAGCTGAACAGTTTATACTGAGCAGCAGATAAATAACAACTTAAGAATTAATATGGATAAAAGTAATATCACTGTTTTTAAGAAAGGGAGTAATGTAGGGCCTACATGTACGAGAAAAATACTGTAGACGAACTTAATATACTACAATGTTAAACTTTTGTTTGTGATGATTTGGAGTCCAGAGCAAAGAAGGCAGCTTTTAAAGTTTTAAAGAGTTTCAGTCAATTTGAAAAGTACTCAACAGATATATTCATTAAAATATTTGACTCACAAGTTCAGTTAAGTGCACAATATGGAGATGAAAGTTAAGGCTTGTTAAAGCTATTACAACTGAAACGATTTCTTAGTGCTGGATGGCAAACATCAAATAATTTTATGCATAGTAAATTAAGGGGATACCTTTTTCTCATACACATTTGTGTTTACGAGATGCATCAAATACTGGTTGAAATGAACTAGAATAGACGAGATTAGGTTACAAGTTAAAGCATATAAAGTTATGTATGAGTTAAATTCTAGGGGGAAATTTCCATGGGCTTCAAGTATCCATAGATGTTTTGATATGTGTATGGCTTTGATCATGTATGAGAAAATCAGAGTGTAAGAAGTGTAGAGCAACTTGTACATTGTTTTATGCAGAGACTGACTGACTTTGATGGCTAGAACAGGACACTTGTATACCAATTAAGACCGGTTTTTTAATGCACATAACCTTTCAGATAGTTAATTCTAGGTAACAGTTTTAATAAAACGGAATAATTTCAGTACTCAGGCTCAGATAAAATGTAGATGTACCATTTCAGATATTACAGTCCATAAACAATGATATAAATATCCTGATGAGCAAAATTTCAGTTGTTTTCATCAGAGTTCCAAAGCAGATGAAGTGCATATTACTTTATGTTGCCTCAGTCTGAATGATTAAATGTACCTAATCAATTTCATCCAGATGTTAAGAAAATCATAGTATCTTCCAGTTATTGTTTTCCCTGTCAAGAAATGACGATGTCATCAAAAAGCTGGAAATATTTCTAAACAAATGCCAAGAGACTTGCACAGATCGCATCAGAAATACTACTTGTGTATGATTTAACCTGCTTGCATTCATTTAATTTCTACCTATATATAAATTATGAACATGTATTGTATACTATTGTATACTATTTGCGTTAAATATTGTTCACATCCCTCCATAAGAGAATATGGCCTACCTGAATAAAATATCCACTGTGCCCCCTGTCTCTCTGAAATATGTGTGTTCAATTTCTTTCAATGCCTATCCACATAATGTGATATTAGTCGATGATGGAAAGAGGAGAGGGAAAACATTAGAGGAATAAGAACTATTGCGTACATGAAATTAGGAAACTTATCAAAGTATAACTGACAACATAACAAGAACTTGAAAATAAAAACTAAATTAACCTTATTATCTAAAAAAAAAAATTCTAGTTTAACTGGATTTCTCATAAACAAAATATGTGTCTATGTGTGTGTCTATGTGTGCGTGTGTCTGCATCTGTGTGTGTACGCGTGTGCATGTGTGAAGTGTGTGTGTGTGTGTGTGTGTGTGTGTGTGTGTGTGTGTGTGTGTGTGTGTGTGTGTGTGTGTGTGTGTGTGTGTTAGTGTGTGTGTGTGTTAGTGTGTGTGTGTGTTAGTGTGTGCGTATGCGTGTGTGTGTGTCCCTCTGTGTGTATGCGTGTGTTAGTCATAAGTACATGTATGTGTGTATTGTGTATGTGACCGTGTGTGTCCGCTTGTGCGTGTCTGTCTGTGTTAAGTATGTGTGTGCCTTAATGTATGTGTGCGAGTGTGCGTATGTGAACATATATGTTGTGTGTGTGTGTGTGTGTGTGTGTGTGTGTGTGTGTGTGTGTGTGTGTGAGAGAGAGCATGCACACACGTTTGTGTGTGTGTGTGTGTGTGTGTGTATGTTTATTTGTGTTTATATGTGCATGCATGCATGTGTGTGTGTGTGTGTGTGTGTGTGTGTGTGTGTGTGTGCTAGTGTGTGTGTGAGAGAGAGAGAAAGAAAAAGAGAGTGTGGTGTGTGGTGGTGGTGGTGTGTGGTGGTGTGGTGGTGGTGGTGTGTGTGTGTGTGTGTGTGTGTGTGTGTGTGTGTGTGTGTGTGTGTGTGTGTGTGTGTGTGTGTGTGAGTGGTGTGTGTGTGCGCATACACATGGATGCGTTATGTATGTATGTGCCTGTGTGCGTGTGCGTGTGTTCACCATACCAGGCTGCCAAATGCTAAGTTATAATCCTGCTAAAAAAAAAAAAATCTGTTTTGATGCAAAATAAAGGTTTTCAATTTCGCAGACATGTACACGAGTGCAAGCAAACATTATACGCACACACATATACACATACACACTCACGTAAATACGCATGCACACACGCACACTCACACACAGATGCACACGCACACATTCTCCCTCCCTCTCTGAACTCCTCTCATCGTATTCCCACAAACTCCCTGCACACAACTTACCCCTACTGACGGCCATGAGTAAAGGCGTTTCGCCTGAAGAGGTGTGGAGATTTAAGTTGGCACCGTAACTGAGCAGCAACTCGGTCACTTTCTTCGAGCCGTACATGACGGCGAACATCAGAGGTGTCATGTCGCGGTGGTCACGGGTATCTGGGTAAGCCCCTGCCTTCAGCAACATCTCCATAGCAACCAGGTCTCCCATTCTGAAACCACAGTGTGCTTGTGCCTACAGTTTCCAACACACTTTTTAAAAAAAAAAGGCTGATTGTTTCATTAAGTGAGATTGTTTCATATTGTGTGTGCGTGTGTGTGCGCGCGTGTGTGTGTGCGCGCCGTGTGTGTGTGTGTGTGTGCGCATGTGTGTGTGCGTGTGTGTGTGTGGTGCGTGCGTGCGTGTGTGCAACAAAATTTTCTCAACTCTTTATGGCTGGATCTTTACCAGATCTTGGTTCAGGCCATGAACTGCTGTGGAGTCACAGAAGCATAAATTTGCAAAGTGCAAATATAGACAAAATAGAGGCAAAAATCACCACTTTTTAAAGGTGTGTGTGTAAACAGCACTTTCTCGAAATCTGATAACATTATCTAAAACCTTATTGTCATTGTGAAAATCCACCATGTCCCTGATACACATCAAGTTTTATTTCACATGAAGCTTCTTCAAGGTCCCAGCAACCTTGAGAAGTACAAAACAGATTTTTAAAAATTTTATATAAAAAATGGAGATTCTTTGAATGGCTTGACCATCTTGTTTGTTAACATTGTTTTTCATTTGTTTCTGCTTTTTTTCACTCAGAGTAATGTTTCCTTGGATGTATACATGCACATGGTTTTGGTTTTCAGTCCACATGTTGCTGCACAGTCTACATACTCTATATTCAGTGACGGGGTGCCAAGTGCCATGTAGGCAATCTCAATTTTTTTTTCTAATAAGCACAATGGTTTAACCCCTTCAGTGCCAAAGTGAAAATGAAGATGTAAATGCCTGTGCCAGGGAGTTTTAAACGTCTTGACTTAAAACAAAAAAGAATTCATATCTCTTCATCTAGCCCAGAAAACCCCACAACACTGTATATTTTCCTGTTCAGTATACTTTACAACACACCAGGAGCAGCAGTACTTTTGTTTTTACCATCACCAGTGCTAGTAATGTCACTCCGACTCTTATCTGGGTCAAGTCTGACTTTGGACATCAACATCGATATATCGCCTGCATGTGCCAAATTATTGTCATTTTCACTCTTATTCAGTGAATCAACAGACTGCAAATCAGAATCAGCTCCACACGTAATGATTTTTGCTGTATAAGTTGTTTTTCGGGCCCGGATGACGCTCAGTGTTGAAGCAGTTCATCCACCATTGTTTGCAGTCGCTGAATAGTAATAAGCTGTATGGGGTAAACTTTTCAATCGCACAGGCGGAAAAGACCATAAAATGTCACACATACATAATTAGCATCCATTTATAGAGGGAATCCTGAAGTTTACATTGATATCTCACAAGTCACTGAAAGTGTTGGGGTTTTCTGGCTAAAAATAGGAAAGGTCGGTGGCACTGGAGGTGTATGTTTCTTCCGACCGAATATTCGGTCGGAAGCAGTGAACAGGTTAATGTTAAAGACATAAGAATTATAATTGGAAGGACCAAAATTCCATCTTGACTGGCAGTGCCTTGAGGGTAAAAGGTGAAGACTTCCCTAATCTCCTAGCAACTGCTAGTGTCTGAAGCCCACCTATGGGTACAGAAACACAAAACTACCCAGTATGCACACCTCTGAAAAAGGAGTCTAATCTATCCACCACAGAGCAAGCAGACTGCCCAACATCATAATTATTCATTGACAGCTCAGTACAGGACCAAATTGCTATTGCTATTGTTGTTTGAAGCCCAGCCGACTGTGTGGAGCCACATCAGGGCTATAACTGCTCCAAAATATACAAAACTTCATTAGGAAAAAAAAAGAAAAGAAAATTAAGCACACATATCAATGCATTTGCGCACATAATCTAAGGACATGCCCCTAGTGTTGACCACTCCGTCCAATTTATCACACAGGGAATTTAAAAAAACACACCTGCATACAAATATAAGCATACCTAAGGACACCAAAACATATAAAACCAGGCATAAATTACTAAAATTGCTTCTGTATATCTCACTTCCCTAAAGGCAAAAATGCGCTTAATACATGTATGTACACAATTATCAATCCTCAGAGAAAGTAAGACTTTATCGAACACATACAGGTGGGTGTACAATTAAGGCAGAAATTTGAGAAAATGATAGAAGAAATGATAGAAAGCAAAGGAACAAGGCAGAAACAAAGAGAGTGACAAATGAGGAAATTTCTAGCACAGAATTTCCAGAAGGTGGGGATACTATTTATACTGAAATATCCCCCGGCATCCCCACGGAGGGGACAGGACGAAATAACCAAAACAATATGCAAACATGCATACAACACAACACTTAATCAGTATGCACATGAAGTTTCTGCCACAACCTTATTTTCCCTATTATTATTATTATTATTATGAACATTTAGTACGCCTAATCAAATTAATGCCCTAGGCGTTAACAATGGCAAAACATATAACCGAAATCACAAGCACGCACACACACGCCCACAAACACACACACGCACACACACACGCACACACACACACACACGCACGCACACGCACACACACACACACACACACACACAGCACGACATGCAAATGCAATGACACATTGACACTAAGACATTATAAAGCCAACATTACGTTACATGGGGGGAGGGAGGCAGAAATTACCAGTTCTTTGGGAAACAGATGAGTTTTGAGGGAGCGTTTGAATGTGGACAGAGAGGGTGAGTATCTGAGTGAGCGAGGTAGCTGATTCCAGATAGTTGGAGCTTGATAGGAAAAAGAACGCTGCCCAAACCTTTTAGTGCGGACTATGGGGATACTATAGAGACGGGTGTCGGATGAGGACCGCAAAGCTCGAGATGGCGTGTAGAGATGTAACAGATGGGCGAGATACTCAGGACAGGAAGACTCAATAGATTTGAAGCAGAGACAGGCAATCTTGTAGGATATTCTTTGCTGAACCGGGAGCCAGTGAAGAGAACAGAGCAATGGCGTAGCATGGTTAAATTTTGAAGAGCGGAAGATGAGACGGGCAGCATGATTTTGAACTTTCTGAAGTTTGTTAATGAGGTGAGAGGGGGAACCAGACAAAAGAGCATTATAGTAATCAAGACGAGATAGAACAAGTGCACAGACAAGAGTCTTTGTCGTGTTTTCTGAGAGGAGATGGCGGATAGAAGCAATTCGGCGGAGTTCAAGAAAACAAGTCCGACAAACGTTGCTAACATGCAGATGGAAGGACAGGGTTTGGTCAAGAGTTACACCAAGGTTACGGGCAGAATAGGAGAGAGTGATAGACCATGTGAAATCAACACAGAGAATCACAATAGCACTCTTCTTTCACTCTTCTTTCTTTCAGTCCCCCATCTGTTTTTTTCCCCCAACTTCAAACAAAAAATTCTTGCAATGATGATCAGAAACTTTTGCCATGTTGCAGAGAAAATGTGAAACTATATACAACCTGACAATTTCACTGAAGACCATGTCCTCATGTACAACCTTGCCAGACTTCTCTATTCTGATTTTTTTTTTTACAGAATTCAATCACGGACAATTCTTCTGTTGATGCATTTGTTAATTTAGTCTGTTGGTTACACTGTGGCATAGATGCCTGCAAGCTTGGTTGATTGTCTCTGCAGCCTAAAATCAAGATTACAGCTTGCCTATCTGTAGGCAACTGAGGTAAAAAAAAAAAACAACAAAAAAAAACAAGCAAACAAACAGACAAAAAAACAACAAAAGATTCCAGCTTGACAACAGTCAAAAAAGACTCCAACCTGCCAAAGGTCAAAACGGCAAAGTGACTGATGCAACAGACTTATGGCTGGAAGGCTGCAGGTTCAAACCCCTATCAATCCAGAGCATTGTTATTGGATTTCTTCAGCTCTGACTGGCTCCAACCCAGAACTGAGCATGTTACGGGCTTGTTGGGAAGACTGGGACCACATATTCAAATCTTATCCATTTCACAGATGCATCACTATGGGGGCTGCTTAAAGTTGCTGACCAACACTACAAATGTCTGTATCACTTGGGCTCTGGCTGAAACCAGGATATGTTGTGAAAAAGAGTACAACCCATCATGCAGGCTCCATCTGAATTATGATTTCACAGCATTATCACTCTATTCCACATTGTCACTATCTAACACTGTGAAAAACTATCCACATATCTGTAGTTGTTCATGCTCTCATGGTGATTTGCCTCTTTGAAGATGGAGATCTGTTAGAGAGCTGAAACCGATGGCAAGGGTGCAATAACACACAGGCAGTGTAAACAATAAGACAGGGAAAAAAGTTGTGTGCTGATATGAAATAATCTCCCTTCTTGTAAAAAAGAAAGACTGAAAAAATGATTCTGGCTTGCCAGCATGCAGCCATAATCTCTTGTCAAATCCTCAATTCTTACTTATTGTTTAACTCTATTGTGACTGGAGCTGCCACAGACAAATCACTGTGCTGGCCTGAGCATGTACTCAGAAAAATGCCGGAATGAGACTGCTTGTAAACAAACCCCTATTACAAGCCTAAATATAGTCTGATGCATACCAAACTTGGAGTAGAGTATGATGAATGGATGCTAAATTCAATTTTCTACATTGCGAGTACTTCGACTTGGAACTTCTCGCAGAACACTCCTGCCCATACTAACACTGTGTGTTTTCCCTTTTTTTCCCTGTTGAAGTATTGTGCGTTTTGAAACAGTTATGGCCCCGATATGTCATTGGTACTGCCTGGTTACACTTTCTACGACACTTTCTTCTTCCTCCTCAGCACTTTCACTACTTTCTTCTTCGAAATCTGATCCATTTTCAGCGTTACCTTCATTCTCATCAAGGTCAAGCAACCATAGAATCTCTTCGCAACTCAAACTCTACTTATCGACATTTTTCTGGTTAAAAGCACTTTAAATCTCGATTGAAAATGCACACACATCTGCCAGAAATACTGTTTAAAGGGAAGTAACTGTCCAATCAAACAACTAAAGTATCAAGAAAGAGAAGTGGGTTTCATATCTTATACCGTCTGTCCTATGATCGAAGGGTCCAGGCAGTGGGTGTTACTCTGCTTGATCTAAGATTGAAGGGTCCCCGCCACAGATGTGTCAAAGCTAAGCTGACTGTGCAGAGCCATATCAGGGTTATTACCATTTCAAAACGTACATTACATCTCACTAAAAACACACACACACACTCTCAAGACAAATGAGAGAGAACAACCAACCTGGTAGCAACAATGATGGGTGTCTCAGAACGAAAATTGCGCCTGTTCAGATCAATAGAAGGAACCCCTAGTAGTAACTCCACAGCTGGATAGTATCGGTTTAGGATAGCCTCAAGCAAAGGGCTGTGACGCTCCGACCTGGAATGTAGATTGACGTCGATGTCATCTCGCTTCAGGAGCTCTACGATGGCACCAGTGTTTCTGGAGCAGATGGCGCGGAAGAGTGGTGTGTAGTAATGGAGGCTTGTCCTCTGCACACGTTTAAAATTTAGTGTATAATGTTTAAAGCCCAGCCAACAATGCAGAGCCATAAAATGGCTACAACCGCCTCAAAACATGTACAACAATTCAATGATCTTGAAAAAAAAAAAAACAGGGAAAAGAAATAAAGTGCACACAGCAATGCATTCATGCACATAATCAAAGGATATGTCCCTGGTGTTGACATTCTATCCAACATACCACCATCCCTTTAAAAACAACTAAATAAGTAAATAGCAATTTAAACATAAAGTACATAAAACATACATTAAAACTGGCCTAAATTACCTGAAACTGCTTCTGAACATCACATTTCCTTACAGCCAAAAATGCACTTAATACATGTACCCAATAATCAGTCCTAATAGAAAATATGGAAGGCTTTACAGAACACATACCCATGAATGGATCGGTAATGCAGAGAATGAGTTAGGAAGAGATGATAGAAAGTAAAGAAACATGGTAGAAACAAAGAGAGTGACAGAAAAGAGGCAATTTCCAGTCCAGAAATTCCTGAAGGTGGGGATAAACTTTGTACTGAAAGAACCCCCAGGTGCACACATCTAATTATTAGCACAACACTGAACACATTATTGTAACTAACAGTAACACATATTGTACATATTATTGATACTATTTTACTCAAAATGTACACATTAATTGCGAACTAAAATCAATTCTATTACCTCCGAAAGAGAAACTGTACTGTGTCCTTTCACAAAAATATAATACAAACATGTTACTACGACATTCAGATTATAATACATATCGCTTCTTTCATATCAGAATTAAAGATACCACGTGACACACGAATCATTTCATACATGATTATCATGACTGCCTGAAGAGAAGTACAGTGAAACACAAAAATCATTTAACACAAGGTCATCAATTTTAACACATCACTTTACACGGTATCAAGTGTTACCAAATTATCATAGGTACATAGATGGATCACTAAACTGACTGATCAATACATACTGACTGGTAGCAAGGCACGACAGTCAAAAAAACACAATGTAACATACCAAAGGGATTAGTGCCTCTGATTACTGATTAGGAGGCTGTGGCTTGAATTGTCAGGTTTGACATGGTAGTGTGGGGTTTTCTCTCACTGGGAACCTCACAGTCTAGTCTCTTCCTCTTTACCCATGTGTTATTTTGTGTGTAGCTCAAATTACCTGACCAACACTACATGTGTCTGTATCTCTCAGGTCGGGACATATGTACAGTAAACCTATAGTTCAGTCCTGTCACATCGTCTCAATGACAGATGGAACTCCACAGCATCATGATCATCATCCCTCATTACAATGAAATCATAATAGCAATGTGAAAATGTGAAAATTGTTCCAGGCTCAGTGGTCATCATGTCCTGATTTCATGATGACCTCAATTTCAATTTCCTCTGTGAATTCTATGTCCTTGCTTTGTATATGCACGTGTGTATGTGTTGTGTCAGACTTTTAAAAAAAAATTCTTTTAACTGACTGACATATGAAGTGGATGTGTTATTATAATTCTTTTCATTGTTTCCTTAGGCTCTTCCCTGCCACAGTATAACAGAATTTGATACTGTTGTGTGTCAGGGCAAAATTTTGACTTTCTTTGATAGATTCATTAATCTGTTCACTGTTATTCATTTGCAGAATGTATAGAGATCTAAGATTTTGGGCATGTTTTTTCTTGTTCCTTTGGTTGTGATGTGATATAATAATTTAATCTGTTGGCAGCATCAGAACAGTGTTGCTCAATGTCACTTTCAGTTTCACTTTCGGAGTGGTTCGAAGATCGTATCATCATCATCATCATCATCCACTATATCAAACAAAAAAAGGTGGCATTGGTTATTGTCCATCTCCCTTTGTCAGAATCGCTGTCATTTAGTCCTCCAAAGTCTTCATCACCACTATCTCGATCATTTAAAACTTCTAAAACTTCCAAAACACTGAAACAATTGAAAACAGGCCTGCGATCTGAAGCATGAAACTGGTCTGCCATGTTGAATCTGATTCACAGTATCCAACATTCTCCAAAACTGGATGAAAATTTGTATACTGCTTGGAACAATTAAGGGGATAGAACTCTGCAGTGACATACACGGAAAAGAGTGCACTAGTTTACACTGTTCTATTTTTCCTAAATTTCTCTGAGGAAAATACCCTGTGATACTGTTATTGTTATTTCTGTTTAAAACCCAGCCAACTGCCTAGAGCCATATCAGGGCTATAACTATCTGAAAATAAACACAATATTTCAATAGGGAAAAAGAAAAAAGAAAAGAAAATTAAGTACACACATCAATGCATTTGTGCACATAATCTATGGAAATGCCCCTGGTGTTGATTACTATGTCCAATTTATCACACAGAGTATTTAAAAAACATGCCTGAATACAAATTTAATCAAAACCAAGGACACTAAAACAGCAGAAGGGCATCCAGGAGTCATGACCTGGATGTGGCCCGGCCCCCCGAGAGTGTAAGGAATTCAGGGCCGAAACACTTGTCTAAAGGGGGTTACTTCTCTGAAGACCTTCTGTTGTCTAGCTCTCCCTAGAGTTTCTTTCTACCTATGGGCCTAAATTACGTAGACTTGCTTCCGCATATCATGTTTCCCTAGAACTAAAAATGAACTAAACGCATGTATCCAATTATCAATCCTAAGAGAAAATACGTAAGACCTTTACTGAATACATACAGGTGAAAGGACCAGCAAGGCAGGAAATGATAGGAAGAAATAACAGAAAGCAAAGGAACAAGGCAAAAACAAAGAATGACAGAAAAGTGGAATTTTCTAGCACAGAATTTCTAGAAGGTGGGAATACAATACTGAAAAAGCACCTGGCATCCCCACAGGGGACACCCCAAGTCAGACATGTCATATTTGTATAAAAATGAAAAATGTGAAAAAGACCTTGTGGTCACTATGTGGAAAGCATAAAGGGGTTATCTGTTTGTGTTCTTATGGTTCATCTGAATTTGATCATAAAAGTAAAGTTGACAAGTATTTGCTTTATATGTCTCTGCCTTTGTTTCTCATGCTTTTAGAAACACCTAGGACTCTTGTGAGATGAGGTGCTCTACAAACAGTGATCATGATCATTATTATTATCATAATCACTATAATCATCACCATCGTCATCATCATCATCATCATTATCTCCATGTCCAAGGTAATTCAGACTGGAGTTCTCTAGCGTCATCTGTTCAGTGACTGACCAATTGAATTACTGTCATTAGTAAGGGTCTTGGTATCAGCATCTAAAAAAGTTGGATAAGAACAGCCACTGCTGAACTCCACAGAGATGGCCTGGGCAACAGTGCTGCCTCCACTTGAAGGAGGCTGTATACTGGCTTGACAAGGCTGCCTCCTAGTCTCACAGACTTCCTGGCAATGAGGCTTCCAGAAAATGGACTTCAGTTTAGATTTAATACTGAGAAGCCGGAATGAGCAGTGTGGGTTCCATGCCACTGATGCGGTGCAGAACATGTGATGAATGAAAGAAATTTAACCCGCTCAGTGCCTATAGGCCGTCAGCTGACGTCCTACAAAGAAAAGTGTTGCCATATTGCCTATAGGCTGTCCACTGATGTCCTAGGGTATTCGGATTTTTTGTTTACTACAGTGTGAGCCAATGAGCACAAAGAAATGCTGCACAGTGAGCTTTAAGTGTCAACAATATAAAAAAAGGTTGTAAATTAGGATACGTCATAGGGAAGACACCTTTACTGTTGGTAACTGGACCACGTGAAGTGGAGCAAAATGGTGACCCAACCTTCAACAAGCCGGAACGGTGGCTCACGTCAGCAGACTTTCACGACTCTTAGAGGCCGTTCAAATGATTTTATAGCATGATGACGATGGAGATGATTTGATATATGATGATTTGCTTCAACATGAGGGTGAAGAAAGTAACAATGATGACCTTGACACCGACATTCAATGCCTGCTGGCTGAATCGATGCAAGCAGATGACAACAAGTCCGAGTCAGACCGCGACCCCGTGGTCAGTGCGAGTGGCGAGCGTGCAGGCCTTGATATTTTGGACTTTGGACCCAACAGCAGTCAAAGTGATGGTGAGAGGAATCAAGCACGTGTTCGTGGTGTGAAAAGGGGGAAGACGAGAAGGGGGAGAGGAGAGGTGCAGAGCTGTGCCCCAGTTATAAGGCATGGCAGAGGGCGTGGCAATCAGCGAAGTGTTGCGTTCTCTGAAAATCTGTTGCCTCCAAATGGACAACATTCAGACATTCCTTGATTTTCAGGAAATCCAGGATTGAAAGTGGGAACTGGGGACACTTGTTACGCTTTTTTCAAGCTGTTTCTCACTGATGAGCTGACTGACTTATTTGAATGAGGATTCTGATTCTGGGTTATTTTCTCTTGTTTTGATTACAGAACCTGAAGAACACAGAGAAACCAATTCATGAGTGTCACGTAGTTTGACTGTTCAGTGTCTGAGTACAATGATTGTCATGTAGTTTGTTCAGAGTCTGAGTACAATCACTTTTATGTTTACTGAAACCATGTCTGTCATTGCTGGGCTGCATGAGTTTAGAATCATTTATGAACATTTTATGATGTCATATGTTTTGTTTTCATTTATGTACATAAACTGACAACAAACAAGTCATTTTCAGCTGGTTTTTTTGTTTGTGAGTGTGCTGGGTATCAATCTGTAGAGATGGAAACTTACTTTTTAGACAACACAAAAAATTATTTCCACTCTGGAATGCCATGACAGGTCTTTGCAATCAAAAATAAGAGAAAAAATAAGCCCTGATTCAGAATCCTCGTTCATTTTCCTTCAAAAAACACATTTCTTTGTTGTATCTCTTATAGTTTTTGCGCTAGAATGTTTTGTTAATTATTACCCTCGAATCCTCAAAATTCCCTGGCAACGAGGAAGCATATATTTACATTTTTCCCAATCAAATAAACAAAAACCCCAAAGCAAAAACAAAACAAAATAGCAAACCAACCAACCAGTGAAACAAACGAAAGTTAACCCAGACAGACAGACAGACAGACAAACAGACCAGACTGACAGACAGAGATCTATGAAGACAAAGACAAAAAGAAAGCCAACCCGATTGACACGACACTTTCTCTCCAGCAAGTAGACCAAGATGTCTGTGGATTGATAGGCAGAAGCGGCAGCAGCATGCAGCAAGGTCTTGCTGGCTGACATGTAGGCTATTCTTGGTACGTGGATGGGTCATTGTTTAATAAGCACGAGCACATCCCTGTGCGAATCTGCAGCAACATCATCTCCAACAATTGTCCCTCTACGCCATCGATGGTGGTTGGATGCTGCTCGAAAAAACGCCCGCAACTGCATGAGGTTGTATGTTCTGGTTGGGACAAAGGTATCAAAAAAAAAAAAAAAAAAAGACTCATAAGCAGGAGCTGTATACATTATCTTATCACTTATATCTAGGGTTTCAACAATCTTTATTCTTTATCCTTTCTTTTCATTTTTTCCTTAGTACATTCTCTGTTTGTTAATAAATTATAAATCAGTAACCAATAATTCATCTCTCTCTCTCTCTCTCTCTCTCTCTCTCTCTCTCTCTCTCTATATATATATATATTTTATATATATATGTTTCTAAACATATGTAAAGAAAACATCTGTACAAATATATTAGCAAAGCATGTTTACAACTGCACCATAAGACCTGAAATTCAACATTTGAACCATTGGTAATTTTTACTTACATAAATATATCTATATACAAAAAGATTATTCCTAAGTATCATACAAATACACACATAAGTACTGAGCACAATAACCAATATTAGTTTTTAACCAAACCCTCAACAACAACAAAAAACAAAAAAACAAGCAAAACAAAACAAAAAACTCACAAAACAAGCAAATAGGCAAAAACAAACACACACAAAAATAGCACAGAAAAAAAGACACACAAACACAAAACCAAACACTCCTAACAAATAAATTAACAAATAATAATAAAAATAGTGTACGTAATTATGTACCTAAGAAGAATTATGTCCAGCAAGACGAGGAAAAACTTACAGACACACATAAATAAACCAAAATCAAGCAAATGGAACAAAAGTAGATCACAACCAAACACACATACACAACGAATAAACAAGAACAGAAACCAACAAAATTTACTAACCAATAGAGAACTCTATGTCCAACAAGGGAATATTCTGGTCAAGGCAGGACCTCCAGTTCTCATCTCCTGTCACGATGCAACGGTACATCTCTGCTAGTCTGGCACGCTCGTTCTCATCAGGCATGGGGGGCTCCACCAGCATGGCCTCGATCACCCCTCTTACATCTGAAAATGATAGACATTATCATTATAAAGTGATAAGCCACATGCCAAATCCCTTTTTCCCCCTTAATCCCCACATACTCCTCCCTTCTTACTGCCCCACCTTTCACACCACTTCAGTATTATTGCCCCCCACAGTGCTCATTCTGGCTCTCCAACACTCTCCTGTAATGCCCCACCTTTCACACCACTTCAGTATTATTACCCCCCACAGCGCTCATTCTGGCTCTCCAACACTCTCCTGTAATGCCCCACCTTTCACACCACTTCAGTATTATTACCCCCCACAGCGCTCATTCTGGCTCTCCAACACTCTCCTGTAATGCCCCACCTTTCACACCACTTCAGTATTATTACCCCCACACTGCTCAGTCTGGCTCTCCAAACACACAGAAACTGACGTCACCACAAAAGCGGGGCATGAAGCATCACAGAATTCGGTAAAAAAAATAACATTCACAATGCTATGATGATGAGAATGAGGATGACTGTGATGGCACCAGTGTTTCTGGAGCAGATGGCGCGGAAGAGTGGTATGTAGTAATGGAGGCTTGTCCTCTGCACACGTTTAAAATTTTAATGTATAATGTTTAAAGCCTAGCCAACTATGCAGAGCCATAAAATGGCTACAACCACCTCAAAACGTGCACAACAATTCAATGATCTTGAAAAAAAAAACAAATGGAAAAGAAATGAAGTGCACACAGCAATGCATTCATGCACATAATCAAAGGATATGTCCCTGGTGTTGACATTCTATCCAATATACCACCAACCATTTAAAAACAACTAAATTAGTAAATAGCAATTTAAACATATAGTACACAAAACATACATTAAAACTGGCCTAAATTACCTGAAACTGCTTCTGAACATCACATTTCCTTACAGCCAAAATGCACTTAATACATGTACCCAATAATCAGTCCTAGCAGAAAATATGGAAGGCATGCGATATATTCAACCAGCCTTGTGTCGAGATCCATGCTCTTAGTCTTACTCTTAGTCTAATACCAAGCATGTAACCATGTCAACTGTATGGATTCCTCTGCACTAACCAAAATACCAAAACTAAAATAGACTGCAAATAATCAAAAGTGGATAGTTATTTTTTTTTTTTTTCAGAAAAGTTGGCTGTTTTTCTTTCTGTCATCAGCTCCAAAGGTATGACGCTCTGGTTCCTGTCACCAATTTTGGGGCTGTCTGGCAGAAGAATCCAAACAAACATCATCACGTTAGTCAAAAGTAACTTGTTTATTTTCCAAGGTCATGTATGCTTTTTATGCAATAGTATGCATGCTATTTTTTTTAATTACCCTTCACTGCCAAAACGGAAAACAGGAAACAAGCAGACATCTAGAAAACAACCTCTCTAGTGGAACAATGACACAGAGACTGCCTGGAAAGAAAAACGAGCTGCTGTAAAAACCTGGCAAAAACATAGAAGACATCACTCAGATACTAAGAGCATTAGAAAAATAGACAAGTATAAAAGAAACATGGATGAAAAAAACAGAACGGTTCAAAACCATAGCCCAGGAAGCAAAAGACAATAAATGGACACAATTCTGTGAAAGACTCAGTGCTGATACAACACAGTCACAATTCTGGCAGTTCTATCGACAAACGGAAGGGAAAACCACAAACACCACGATACCAGATATCACCAACACAGATGGAACCCTATTCAGAACAAACGAAGAGAAAGGACAATCCCTACTAAATCATTTCATACAAAGTGATCAGAAAAATCTTGAAGAGATGAAAAAGACTGGACTAGATGATGAAATAACTGAACAAGAAATGCATTATGCACTTGCACGGTACAGAAAAGACACAGCCCCTGGTCCAGACAAAACGCTGTTTGAACACGACAAAACTGAATTGTACACCTTCTATCAAGACAGTTTTGAGAAAGGTCAGGTTCCTAAGGACTGGACACACAGCTTCCTAAAAGTCCAACCCAAACCGAGTAAAGATCATAGCAGATTAAATGGATATTGCATCCGGACTACGCAAAACGTAATTGGGAAACTGATGGAAAACATAACAGCAAAGAAATTAGCTAGAGACCTAGAAGACAGGAAAATATTCCCACCTAATCAAGGAGGCTTTAGAACAGGAAAAACTACATGGGAAAACGCAGCTGCCTTGGCTCACGAAGTCTATGACGGTTTTCAGAACAAAGAAGAAACCCTAGCTGTAGCCACTGACCTAGAGGATGCGTACAATAAAGTACAGTTCACATTACTCATGGAACTACTTCAACGATATGGTGTCAGCATATCAGTCACAAGATGGATTGCTACTACACTCCAAGAACAAACAGTAGTCCTACGACTTGGAAACTGGTGTTCAGCACCACAAAAATTCTCCATGGGACTTCCTCAAGGATCACCACTTTCCCCTGTTCTCTGCAATATACACAAAAGGGCTTGCTGACCTAAACAACAATGGACTAGCCCGTATCCTTACTTTTGCTGATGACAGATTCATTTACAAGACAGGTAAGAATGCATCAGAAAGAAACAAAGCAGTCCAAGAACAGTTAAATAATGTAGGCTAGTGGTGCCAGGAAAACTGGATCAGCAATCATCCCCACCAAAGCACAGGTACTGCTCTGCACCCTTGACAACAAAGCAGTGAGCGAAAAATGTAGATTAGTTACGTCCAGAGGAACCAATATCGAGCTAACAAACAATTTACGTTACCTGGCATCAGTTTTGATAGAATGTTAACCTTCAGAAAACGTGGAAACCACTACACTCAAAAATTATGTAAAAAAGGCCTTTCAATCCTTAAAGCAATGGCAGCTAAAGGCATTGAACAACGTCATCTCTTTCAACTATACCAAGCTGTAATACTGGGTGTCATCGATTATGGACTGGGCCTCACTATGTTGTCACAGACCAACCTGCTAAAACTAGAAAGAATACAAAATGAAGCAATGAGAGTGATCCTCGGAACCACAAAAGGCACACCCACAGAGACTATGTGATACCTGCTCGACCTTCATTCAAAACAGTCGAGACACAAAATAGAACAAGTAATGGCATATTTCAGGGCATTGGAGAACCCAGAAAACCCACTCCACCAGATAATTGGAACAGCAAAAGGCAACAGACTCCAACATGGAAAATCATGGATGGGACAGGCAGACGACTCCATTCAGCATATCATGTGTGTTGACTGATGGAACTCAAAGGGATAAAGGAATGGGAAAAACATCCAAACCATTTCAACAATCTGTACAAAACTACCATACCGAAACATCTAGGGAGACACTGTTGCGAATGGCCACAAGGGAAAACAAATGTAGAAATTGAGCTACTCATGGAGCAACTGAGCTGCAACCTCCCAGATATAATCATATACAAGAATGACTCAGTCACCAATAACAAATCTGGATGGGGCTTCACTGTCAAATAGAATGGAAACACCAAACACGTAGAAAACGTCACATATGATACAATAACCTCCAGTCTGACAATGGAAACTGAGGCAGTCACACATGCACTACAATGGCTAACCTCACTGGATGATGACATGAAAGAAAGCCAAGCCTTCATCCTGACTGACTCAATGAATCTACTTCAAAAAGTGCAAAATGGAGTAGGGACCCAGAATGGCACAAAGCAATGAACAGTATCAACCTAAAAAGTCTCATGTGAATCTACTGCCCTGGACACGCTGGTGTTAAGGGAAATGAACGGGCCGATAAACTTGCAGGAAATGCCAATAAAACAAAAATTCTCCATCTGGGAAAGTCTGAGGTCCTTAGATGCTTCAAATCATATCTTCGTGAACAAAATGTGTCATCATACCATCGAACGTCTTACCCAAAAAGGAATAGATAGAGGAAGTGGTGGAAATCCACTATGAAAGGAAAAACAAGAGCTCTCATTAATCAGACCAACATTGGTGTCATCTCAAAAGTAACACTGCACAGACTCTTACAGCGTGGAATGGAAAGTATTTGGGCTTTTCCTGGAACAGAGATAAAGGGAAAATGAAGAAAAGAAACAGACAACTGAAGAACAAGCAAGTTGGTCAAATCGTCTGAGTGTGTGTTCGTGGGCTGTTTGTTGATTGTTATCCAGATATTCTGTAAGTTGGTTATATGTATATGGTGTCTCTTCTTTGCTGGGGTTGTTGTTGCTGTTGTTGTAGCTGTTGTTGTCGGCCATCATGCTGTGTCGATATGGGTATGTATGAATGTATACAATATGTCTATGTGCGGGCGTATGGGTACATGCATGTTTTTACTGTTATTCTGTTCTTTTCATCTCTTACCTGTTTATTTATCTACATACTCCTTTATTTTATAGTTATTTATTCACCTACTTACTTACTTCTTATTCACTTACTCGCTTGCTTGCTTACTTGCATGCTTACTTACTTGCTTGCATACCTACTTACTTACCTACTTACCAACTTCCTTACTATCGATGATTAGGAAATATTGGCTTCACCTAGTTGATAGATGGCTGAGCATTTGGGCACTGACTGGGGGGGTGGGGGTGGGGAGGGGGCTGGTACAGTCATGTGAGACGAGTTTATACAGAATAGCTAGTTGTGTTGTGAGTCAGACCTTTAATTATTCATTTATTTACTTTATGAATTATATATATGTTCCTTTTCTGAAGATAAGATACACACATACACATATCATTTACATGTATGTAACCAATATTATTCCAGTGGTTGGCTGATAAAATACCAGTACAAAATATAGACTTGGTAAAACATAGTCTAGGTAGGGCCTCAGGACCTGGCCAGCTCATGGGTTTATGTGCAGGCTTAAGGCTTGTGCCATGATCACCATACACGTGGCACCTGTGACGTTCGTGCATATATGGAATTCATTCTGAGCACGGAGACGTCACCTTGAGAAACTGAAACTGAAATTGAATTCACTGCAAAAATCATCTGGCAGTCTGGTGTTTTGGAGTTTATTCAAAAGGGATTCATTCAAGAAGAATTTATTATACTTAGGTAATTCCATATAATTATGCATTCCTACCCAAATCTGCCAGCAAAATCCCATGCACTGGCAAAGACTTGAAAGAGTGATGAGGGACCTATCAATCATCATCATCATCAGGTGCCTTGCCACATGGTGTTGGCGATCATGGCCTTCCATCTGTTTCTATCTCTTGTTGCTTCAAGCATCTCTTCCACCCTCTTTGTCTTCAGCCACTCTGCAAGTCCGTCTGACATCCTCACCCTGGGTCCACCCAGTGCTCTCCTTCCCTCCAGCCCTCCCGCCGCGACCAGGCGCTCCAATTCCCCTTTTCCTCATAAAATGGCCTACAAATGTTGCCTGTCTTTTCGGAGTTTTCCTAATCTTCCTTATGAATGATCTTCTTGTGTCTGCATCCATCAAGACTGTCTCGTTTGTTTTCCTTGCTGTCCATGGAACTCTCAACATTCTTCTTAAAAACCACATCTCAGCTGCCTCAATCTTGTCCTGGCTTTGCATGTTGACTGTCCATGCCTCACCACCATATAACAGTATTGGTTCTATATAACATTCAAGAACTCTCTTCATGATGTTAATTGATAGGCATTTGTTGTTCAGAATGCTTTTCATCTTCTTGAATGCTGTTTTGGCTAAGCCGATCCCGCTGGCTACCTCCGATGTGCATCCGCCGTCTGGCAAAACGACCGTTCCCAGGCATCAAACTGTCTCAAGGTTGTGCCGTTTGCTGCCATTTGCATGAGGGGATTTCATGTTTTTACTGATCACCATGACTTCAGTCTTCCTGCTGTTTAGTTCCAACCCCTTACCTTGACCTATCAAACACTAAGCAAACACCACCAGAATAATGGAAACATTAACATGGGCAGTGAACAGGCCAGTTTTTAATGTTCAGGCTGGGACTGAACTTGAGATACACAAATCTCCAGTCCACAGCTCTATTATATGAACTAACAAGGCCACACGAGTCTGGCAAGTACAAGACACAAGCAAAACAATATGCTTTCATACATATGATTGCCAATGAAGGGGTTAAAATTAAGTTCCATTTCAGACAGGCCTATGATTATTTTCATCATTATTACCATTATGATTATCTTTTTTGCTTTTCTATTTGCCTTAGGGATTTCCTCACAAATGAAGCTTGTGAGGAAATCCCTAAGGCAAATAGAAAAGCAAAAAAGAGCTGGATGACTAATGAAATTTTGGGCCTGATGGAGGAAAGGAGGAAGGCAAAGAGAAACAAGGAGATATACAGGAAGATAAACAAAGAAATCAGGTATAGGTGCAATGAAGCTAAGGAAGCTTGGCTGAACACAAAATGCAAAGAGATAGAAGAACGACACAAAATGGATCCTCAGGGTATGTACAGACGAATTGAAGAAATTGTTCACAGGAAAAATACATGCACATCAATTGTTGCTTAAAATCAAAAGATGGCACGCTTATCATGGAAAAAGACAAGGTATTAGACAGATGGGGAGAGTACATTAAAGACCTTTTTGAGGATGACAGAAACGAAGAACACATTATAAAAAAAGAACTTTGAAGGACCACCCATAATGAAAGATGAAGTCAGAGCAGCACTGAAAAAGATGAAACCAGGAAAAGCCCCAGGACCAGACAACATTACTACAGAGATGATTGAAGCCCTGGAGGAATTTGGCATAGAAAAAAATGTCCTCCTAAATGAAATTTATGACACAGGAAAAATCCCCAAAGATATGTCAAAATCAATTTTCATTGCACTTCCAAAGAAGACAGGGGCTATAGAATGCAAACTCCATCACACAATCAGTTTGATGAGTCATGTAACAAAAATCCTGTTAAGAATAATCATGATGAGGACAAGGAATAGAATCAAAAGAGAAATAGCAGAAGAACAGTGTGGATTTGTGGAGGGGAAAGGAACTATTAATGCCATATACATCCTAAGAACTATCACAGAGAGGTCAGTTGAGATGAATAAGGATTTGTATTTATGCTTTGTTGACTATACCAAGGCTTTCGATCGGGTACGACATGAAGAATTGATCAACCAACTGGAGAGACTCAATGTCAATGGAAAAGATCTACGAATAATCAGGAATATGTACTGGGAACAAACAGCTGCAATGAGAATAGAAAACAATATAAGCTCTTTTCAAAACATCAAAAGAGGAGTCGGACAGGGTTGTGTTTTGTCACCAGATCTGTTTTCACTATATAGCGAAAACATCATGAGAAACCTAGTAGAAGACCCTGGATTAAAGGTTGGAGGGAAAATGATAAACAACATTTGGTATGCAGATGACACCGTGCTAATTGCAGAAAATGAAAGGGACCTACAAAACCTTGTGAATATACTAGAAACAGAAAGCAAAGGTAAGGGGTTGGAACTAAACAGCAGGAAGACTGAAGTCATGGTGATCAGTAAAAAACATGAAATCCCCTCCTGCAAAATAACAGCAAATGGCACAACCTTGACACAGGTTAATAAGTTCAAATACCTGGGAACAGTCATTTCATCAGACGGCAGATGCACATCGGAAATAGCCAAGCCAAAACAGCATTCAAGAAGATGACAAGCATTCTTACCAACAAATGCCTATCAATTAACATCAGAAAGAGAGTCCTTGAATGTTATATAGAACCAATACTGTTGTACGGATACGAGGCGTGGACAGTCAGCAAGCAAAGCCAGAGCAGGATTGAGGCAGCCGAGATGTGGTTTCTCAGAAGAATGTTGAGAGTACCATGGACAGCAAAGAAAACAAACGAGACAGTCTTGATGGAGGCAGACACAAGTCGATCACTGATAAGGAAGATTAGGAAAAGACAAGCAACATTTATAGGCCATTTTATGAGGAAGGGGGATTTGGAGCACCTGGTCACAACGGGAAAGCTGGAGGGAAAGAGAGCACCGGGTAGACCCAGGGAGAGAATGCTGGACGGACTTGCAGGGTGGCTGAGGATGAAGAGGGTGGGGGAGATGCTGGGGGCAGCGAGAGACAGAGATGGTTGGAAGTCCATGGTCGCCAACGCCATGCGGCAGGGCACCTGATGATGATGATGATGATGATGATTATCACTTACCTGTTTTTATCTTTATTAGGAATAACTGTAATAACATCCTTTTAAAAAAACATTAACCCTTAAGCACTTAAAATGTCTTCACACTCTTTTATTACTTGATTTCATCAACTTTAGTAATAACTTCATAAATCATATTTTATCTAGCATACTTTATCTAGCAAAAGGAAATTTTCCTTCTAAAATTACATTTAATCTAACATACTTACCGTGGCTCACAAATGCAACTAGCGGCAGCGGTTTGCCATTTCTGCCTCGTAACAATAAAGTCCGAAGGGACTGTAACTCTGAGAGTACCCATGTCTTGCGCATGCGCATGTGCTCTTCCTCTTTTCGAGGAGACCAAGACCCTGACTGTGAATGGAAGGAACCAGGAAGGCGGGGAGGATGGGAGGGACTCTGCATGAACCACGGTAAGTATAAGGGCTGGTGCCAGACCAAAGGGCAGGGCCCTGAACTGGAAGATCCGGTTCCTCCAGACGAATCTGAGGTACTTCTGGGATCAGTGAGATTGAAACCAAATTTGATTGTCCCTATGGATGGATGTGGATGGATGGATGGATGGATGGATGGATGGATATTTGGATGCATGCATGCATGGATGCATGGATGGATGCATGCATGGATGGATGGACATGGGTCATTCTCCTGAAGACTGGTCAATATTGTGACATGACAAGTAAAAAAATCAAAATTTTATATTTTTTAATGTTAACTGAAAATGAAAGCTTGATATCTGTAGCATACAGAACCGTAATGCATACATTGACAAAATATTTAGAACTTGGTGAAATATAATAAAATGTTGCATCATCCTGCATTGTCTCATGTGTTACATGACACACCGAAAAGGCATCTATGTGCTTGTTAAAATGGTCAATGAAGTGACATTTTTCAAAATATACTGAATAATGACATATCCTTTGTGAAGTAATGCAAAATCCCGCCACGATGGAGAGAAATTGAGATTCATATGCCAAGATTGGTCAAAGTTCAGGGAAGTTGACGAAATAGATCCTCTGTTTGTCTCGAGCGTTTCATGGTTTTGAAGACACCATGCCACAATTCGTGATCAAGTGATTATTACTCAGTCTCCTCTTCTCTCTCATATCACTTTCTGATGTGAATCATCAAGAAAAATGTGTTTTTAATAAATCACATCGGAAATTCCCAATGCCTTCTATTTTAAAGGCACGACTTACTTAAGTTAAGTTATTGCTATAGTGAAGACACTGTATTGAAAGGTTTGAGACATTGATCGATCTCCGAGCATATGTATCGATCATCCATGGATACTATGCAGTAAAAATTGATGTCAGAGACACATTTACATTCTTTCTTCACTGTCGAAACAGATTGTGTTGATTTTGGTCATGTATGTAGGAAATAACTGTGATCGATCTACCAGTCTTAACTTATGTCACAAATCTAGCTACAGAAATTACTCATTTTTCCAACAAAAAGTGCCGTAGAGTAAAAAATATAAAACACACTCTTTTTTTAAAATTTTCTTTAATTACTGGAACATTTTACTAACCAAATATAACAATATATTGGCTTCTTAAAAGCAGTGATCCCAACTGACCAGTCTTCAGGAGAATGACCCATATATATATGCATACATGCATGTATGTAATATGTATACATGTATGTGTGTATGTTTATGAATGTGTAGATCTATGTGTGTGAAGGCATTTAAAAATATGTGTATATTCATATTACTGCCCAAAAGTGTAGATCATCCCTTGCTCAATAGGATTCCTCAGGAATTTTAACTTTTTTAATAAATGATTAAGTTATTTTTATGTGTTTGAAAACTCTCCATGGGATTCCCTCAAGGCCTGCCTCCTTTATCTAGTCTTCTGTAATATTCATACAAAAGGATTTGCTGACCCCAATAACAACAGACCAGCCCGTATACTCACCTTTGCTAATTACAGACTCATCTATGAGACAGGTAAAAATTACTAGAAAGAAACAAAGCAGTCCAAGAACAGTTAAACAACACAGATCAGCGGTGTCAAGAAACTGGATCTGCAATCAACTCTACCAAAATACCGGTATTGTTTTGCACGCTTGATAACAAAGCAGTAAGTAAAAACGTTCCATCAGTTAGAAGAATCAAAGGAACCAATATCAAGTGAACAGACAATTTACGCTACGGTTACATTCAGAAGAACCAATATTAAGTGAACAGACAATTTACACCACCTTAGCATCAGTTTTGATACAAATTACAATGCTAACCTTCAAAAAACAAGTGGAAACCACTACACTCAAATGTAGAAAGGGTTTTTCAGTCCTGACAACAATGGCTATTACTAGCTACTCCAAACTACTCCTTTTTTCACACTGGACTGAGCAGCAGGGAAGTTTCAGTCTTTTTCTCCTAACTTTTGTATCTGGCGTTTGTTTGTTTGTGATCTTATAATTGACAAAGGCCAGTTGGCCGAAAATTTGCGCCTGTCTGGTCTTGTTGTATTAAATACACGTTCTTATTCTTCTTTCCTCGTTTTTTCTGGTTCCTAATTTTTTGTGTTTTTCAACTCGTCATATTTTGCGACGTTGTGAAAGAAAATATAATAAAATTTGCTGCAATAAAAAGATTGGTGTCTTGTTGTTTGAGTTATGTACTTGTTTAGACTTATACTGATTTTTGTATATGTTCTATTACATATTTACTAGCCCTACCCTGGCGAGTTTGGCCGGTGGTCTTCACGTAACGCAGTTTGTCTTCTGTTTACACTACCCTAACTACTTAATTCTCTGTCGCTTCACGTGAGTAGCTAGATCTAAAAATATCACCCAATGAAATGAAAGAAGACATCCAGAACCTCATTTTCATGCCCATTTTATCATGATCCATGTATTCAATTCATAAAAATTCAAGCAGTGAAATGTTCAAAGTAAATTTTCTACTACAAAGACCTGATTGCCCAAGCTCATAATAAATCAGTTTGTTGATCAGACTTCAATCTACAATATCTGTAAAAACTTTTGTTTCATTATCATTTCCACCTGAAGAGGCAAATGATAAAAGAGACTAAGTGTACCGCTCTTCAGGAACACTGTTAGCCGCCATGACCGACATGCACGCTGAACTGTCAGTCACCAGTAGTGATAGAAATGAGACATTGACTGCTTCAGAATCACAATCAGACCATCTATTCACACTAGTTGGTAAATTAATTCTTTATTGTTTTTGATTTTATAAATATTTTGTTGTTCTGTATACTTTTTAAGAGACGACACCGTTTGAAACAAGATGCTGTGAAATCTTGCCAACAACACAAACTTGACTTCCGGTTTCACAGTTCTTGCAATGTGGTCGCACTTCCATCAGTTGAATCAGCTAAGCTTCAACAAAACAAAGCTATATATATATATATATATATCAATAACAACACTGTGCTAACCGCTACAATATGAAAAGAAAGTATTTGGGCTTTTCCTGAAGAAAGATAAAGGAAATGTGAAGAAATGGAAAGGACAGCTGGAGAATAGTAAAGGCTGTCACACTGTGTGTTTGTATGTTTGTCTGCTGTGCATTGTATACATGTCTAAGTTTGTCATGGCACTTCACTGCTTTTTGCTTAGTTTTCCTTTGTATCTGTGCAATGTGTGTGTGTGTGTGTGTGTGTGTGTGTGTGTGTGTGTGTGTGTGTGTGTGTGTGTGTGTGTGTGTGTGTGTATGTGTATGTGTGTGTGTGTGTTTGTGTTTGTGTGTGTGTTTGTGTGTGTGTGTGTTTGTGTGTGTGTGTGTCTGTGTGAGTGTGTGTGTGTGTGTCCATGAGAGTGTGTGTTTAATTAAGTAATTATATACATGTATGTTTGTTTACTTTTGTTGTTGTTATTGTTTCTGTTCATGTTTGTATTTTGATGAGTTTTGTACTGTTTTGTTTTGTTTGCTTGTCTAATTTAATGCACTGTTTCCTGGCATTTTGAGATGTGTCAGTATGTGTATAGGTCATTATGTGTGTGTGCTTTTGTGTGCGTGTACATGTTATATGTCTTTATCATTATTTGTTATTTCTTATCTATTAACAATTTGTTTCCCCATGTTTTTCCCCTTGGATGTGGATGATAGCCTGGAGGAGCTATGAAAAAGAACACAATATTCTGATCAGGTTGACAGACAGCAGAAGCTATGTATAGTAATTGCGGACTTTTTGTGCTGTGAGGTAAGTTTATATTTAGTTAGCGGCTGACTATGTCGTCATTCAGTTCCCTTTTTTAAGGTATATACAAATACACACATTACAATACAGCCCATACTGCTCCAATGTCAGACTAACACAAATACTATTGTGAAGTTCTGCAACATACAAAATCCATACGCTAAGACCTCAGGACCTGGCCAGCTCATGGTTTTACTACAGATTTACAGCTTGTGCCATGATCATTTTGGATCATCTTTTCCATCATTCAGCACCAGTGGCGTCATTGCATATATACAATTCTGAGAGCGGAGACATCATCTTAAGAAACTGAAACGGAAAACTCATAGGCCTATATGATTATCATTATTAGGCCTATCATAATCATACAGGCCTATGATTCATAGGCCTAGGCGGTAGGCCTAATCAATAAATCATTGTTATAAATATTGCCACAACTATTATCATTATTCATTTACTTATTCACTAGTATCATTTTTTATGCCTATTTATTTTGAAACAATCCAATTTATTAGGCTACGGCCCTACTAGTACAGTGGTTGTATTGCACAATGATACTAGTTGACGATCGTGTCAGAATTTGAAACCCCATCGGGCCCATGATAATAGTCTACAGTGCCCAGCACAAGCCAAGTCACAAGCGACAAATTCCAGTCGTCCTTACAGTGCTCTAATTTTGATTGCATCAAACTGAGAATTTTGTTCAAACTCTGAACTAGTCTTCTCTGCATGTTTCACTCACCTTCGTTTCGAGAATCCATACCGATGCGCAGCAAAGATGACTTAGACGAAGTAAACCTGCCTTCTCAGCTCTTATCGTTGATTTATATAAACATCCCCCAATTTCCTGTTGAGAACCGTCTTTCTGCAGGAATCTGTAGAAACGATTTACGATACCACACAAGTGATTTCCCCTCACACCTCTTATCTTTGCAATATCCAGTCTTCACTTTTATATATAAAAAAAAAAAAAGCAAAACACTTGTTTAGTAAATAACAAACTGATTTAGCAGTATTAACATTTTACTTTTTTTTTTTTTAGTAACCACAAAAACACAAAAATAGAATCAGAACGCGTATTAAAAAAACAAAACAAAAAAACGAGATAAGACAGGCGCAATATTTTTTTACCAACTGGCCGTCCTCATTGTTATTGTTAGATTTGTTTAATGCCAAACCAGCTGCACAGAGCCATATCAGGACTATGACCAGCTCAAAATGTACACAATACATCACTGGGAGAAAAACTGGAAAGAAAATCAAGTACATATACCAATGCATTAGTGCACGTCCGTCCAATTAATAACAAGGAATAAAAAATCCCAACAACAACTAAACGCACAGAATTTAAACATAGCTAAGGACACTAAAACATACATACAAAAAGGGCCTAAATTGCGTAAAATTGCTTCTGTATATTACATTTCCTTATAGCCAAAATAATGCAGTTAATACATGTTCCCAATTATCAATCCAGAGAGAAAGTATATAAGGCTTTATAGAACACATACATGTGAATGGACAAGCAAGGGAGAAAAGGATACGAACAGATGACAAAAAGCATAGGAGCATAGCAGAAACAACTTGAAAGAAAGTGACAGAGAAAAGGAAATTTCTAGCACAGAATTTCCGGACGGTGGGATAAGCCTACTGTTTATATCGAAAGAGACCCTGCCATCTCCACAGGGTCTTGGCCCTTGTCAAGCGTAGCCTACATAAAAGACAACAAAGAACAAATTCACAAAGTCTAGGAGATTAAGAGCAAGACTTCTCTGTTTCATAGAGCAGGAGAAAATTGACATGACAAGCACAGGCGGCTACTTTGATTTTGGAGTTTAAGTTTTCTTTACAATTTCATTTTTTCCCCAAAGAGCGTACTCGCATGCACGGTAAAGTTGTGTTCCCCCTCCCCCCCTCACGTTGTGCAGGTCGTGAGTTGCTGCATAGTCTGCATACTCCGTCTTCTGCGGGAGTGCAGACCGGTTTTTGTTGTTGTTGCTGCTGTTGTTGTTGTTGTTGTTGTTTTTTGGGGGGGTGTTTGTTTTTTTTGTTTTTTGTTGTTGTTTCTCTCTCTCTCTATTTCCATAAGCTACATGACAGTTACATGACTTATAAGAATATAGGCCTATATTCTGCCGTATACACACACAGAAGGAGGTTTAGGCACTAACAGGTTTGCACACATGTTGAGAATGGGAGGGCCTCCAGTTGTTGAGAGTAGATCCTGCTGAGGCGTACGGGAATCAGCGTTGCGCCATGTTGAAAGGACCTACCTCAATGGGCGAGCGTCATTCTTATGTGAGTAGTGCAGTGTAGACATTTATAGCGTTATATCAGAAGGCGCCTGCAGGCCTGGTATCCCTGACTCCGCCCTCTAGGTTTTCTGTAGGGTTTACCCCACCCTTAGATCATAGGAAAAGGTCGGCCTTATGAGTGCAGGGGGCTGGATCTAAGCGGCTATTAGCCCAGTCCACCTGACAGCTTCTCCTTTGGACATAGGCCTACAGGACATTTTCTAGGTGTGTCCTTGCCACTGAAGTGCCACCCTACCTCGTCTTGATAGTAACCGTCGCCATTGACCTAGAACTGCTTTTTTCGTCTTGGCAAGCCTGACTTATTTCGCAGCAATGAGGGCTGATCCAAAAATCTTGTCAGTTAGCCTGCTGTTTCTGAACTGTTCATAAAGAATACCGTTGAATTGAAGCCACTGAGATAAAATACAGTTTTTAATCTTTCATATTCACAAAATTAAAATGACATCATATCTAAATGTGTGACCTCATTAAAATAAATATAATGTAACTACTAAATAACTGTGCGTTCGAAAAATGAATCATAGGCCTAGCACAGAGCAGCTCGGATGCTATGTCTTCACAAGAGTCAAACTTGGAAACAGTTCGATAAGAACCAGAAGAACAAGAAAACCAATGTAATAATAATATAATTACAATATTTATATAGCGCAAAATCTTGATAAAATCAAATCTAAGCGCTGAAGCAGACACACACGCAGGCACGCACGCTCGCACACACACGCACGCACACATACAGACACACACACACACACACACACACACACACACACACACACACACACACACACACACACACCCACACACACGCATGGCTATAAATGGGGAGAAAGAATAAAAGCAATAAAAGCAAGAATAAAAGCAATGGAAAATTATAGAGAGCATAGCATACAATTATATATTATAACCATGTGGTTCCCTCCGAGCGGAGACAGGCTGCAGAGGGGAGGGTTGAGTGAGGTTAGGATTTTATGCAGGAGAGAAAAGGTGAGTTTTGAGAGCGGACTTGAAGGAGACAAAAGTAGGTTGCTGACGGACTGAGAGAGGAAGTTTGTTCCAGGAGAGTGGACCAGAAACAGAGAAGGCTCGTGGACCATAGGTATTGAGCTTAGTGCGTGGAAAGCGAAGAGTCAGAGGATCAGAGGCAGAGCGGAGGGTACGTGAGGGAACATAGATCTCAAGTAGGCTTGACAGGTAATCGGGGGCTGCGTTATTGAGGCTTTTGTAGCACATGGTGTCTAGTTTGTACTGTATGCGCTTTGATACAGGGAGCCAGTGAAGTTGTGCCAGGAGAGGAGATATGTGGTCAGCTTTTTTCTTTTTGAGTACAAGGCGTGCAGCATTGTTTTGAATGCGCTGTAGGATGTGAATGGTGGAGGCAGGAAGACCAGACAGGAGTGAATTGCAATAGTCAATGCGAGACATTATGAAGGAGAGAACGAGTTTTGCAGTTGTTTCGACAGAGAGATACTTCCTGATCAGCTTTATACGATGGAGATGATAGTAGCAGGATCTGGCAGTTTGAGAAACAAAGTTGTTCATGGAGAGGGTAGAGTCAATGCAGACACCAAGGTTTTTAGCTGAATCAGAAATTGGGACTGATGTGTTACATAATGGGAGAGAAAGAGGAGGCAGCTGAGAAAGTTTCTGACGGGTGCCAATGAGGATAGCTTCTGTTTTGTCGTCATTAAGCTGAAGTCTATTGTGTGTCATCCAGTTCTTAATGTCCGAGTAACACTCAGTGGTGCGAGTCAACAGGCGCTGTATATTATCAGGTGAGTCACTGTCTTGAAGTTGGGTGTCATCAGCATAGAAGTGGTGTTTTATAGAATGGGAGTTGGTGATGGTGGACAGGGGGTAGGTGTAAAGAGTGAAAAGAACAGGGCCAAGGACAGATCCTTGTGGAACACCACAGGTCAGGTATGCAGGTTCAGAGTAAGTGCCATTGATGAGAACGGTTTGTTTTCTGTTTGATAGGTATGAAGTGAACCAAGACAGAGCAATGTCAGAGATGCCAAAAGTATGATGAAGTCTAGAAAGGAGAATACCATGATCAATGGTATCAAAGGCTGCAGACAGATCAAGGAGTGTGAGGAGAGAGACTTTGCCAGTATCAGTTGCAAGGAGGAGATTGTTGAGAATGTGTAGTAGGGCAGTTTCAGTGCTATGGCACTGGCGGTAGGCTGACTGGAAAGGATTGAGGAGATTGTTGGCAGACAGGTGAGAGTTCAGCTGGTTGAGGACGACTTTTTCAAGGAGTTTTGACAAGAAAGAGAGAGTAGAGATAGGCCGGTAATTTTTCAGTTCATTTGGATCTAAATTGTGTTTCTTGAGGAGAGGGTGAACAATAGCAGACTTGAAAGAATCTGGGACAGTTCCAGTTTGAAGAGAAGTGTTGATGATGTCAGTGATGAATGGGAGGAGAGTAGGGAGACAGTCGGCGTAGACAGAACCTGGAAGAGGATCCAGTTCGCAGGTTTTGAACGACATGGATCTGTAAGCGCGTATCCAACAAAACAAGACAAAACAAGCGCAAATTTTCGGCCAACCGGCCTTTGTCAAGCGCGAACGCACGGTCACAAACAGATCACAAACACCAAACAATGGATAATAAAAACAGGACTAAAAACTTCCCTGCCGCCTCGTCCAGTGGGTAAGAAGGGGACCAAAATGGAATGCCCATGTCTTCATGAGCAGTAGTAATAAGTGGGGAGGCAAATATGATGTCAAAAGGGAAGTGAGATGAGTTCTGCAATTTTGAGAAGTGGAAATGCTATATCGGTATAGCCCTGTTCTGAAGAAGGTACAGGGCAAGAGCCAAGAGGTAAGGGAGTAGATTGTGCCCAGTGCCATGAATCTGGTAGGCCTGGGAACAGGAAGAAACATGAAACGGCATGTCTGAATTCTGTTGCGCAATGGATTACTTATGGTTTGTTTTAAGACCATATGGTTTGCGTGTTCCAAGTTTATTTATGAGATGGGATTCTCTGTCTTTCCTGTCTATGGTGCTGTTATTGTATAAAAGCCACAGACCTTTCACTCGGATGTCATTGATTGAGTGGTCTGATTGGTTGAAGTGATTGGGGATAGTTTTATCCCTTTGATGACGGATATCAGCCAAGTGTTCTTTGAAACGTGTATCAAGGGTGCGTCCAGTTTCACCAATATACAGTTGGGAACATTTAGAGCAGCTGATCAAGTAGACAATGTTATAAGTTTGACAGTTGAAATGTTTTGTAATTCTCATATGAGATTTGGGGCCTTTGACTGTGGTGGCTGTGCACAAGAAAGGACAAGTCTTGCATTTAGGTTTGTTACATGGAGAGGTTCCTGGAGGTTGGCTGACTGGTTTGCTGAGATTTGAGTGCACCAGCAAGTCGCGGAGATTTGTGTCTCTCTTGTAGACGATCAAAGGGCGCTGGTCAAAGGTTTCACCTGTAGTTGGACTGGATTGCAGAATGTTCCAGTTGGACAAGATGATCCTTTTTACGAGGTACATGGACGGGTGGTAAACTAGACTGAGGACTGGCGATCGGCCAAACTGTCTCCATACTTGTCTTCAGACACAACTGTCAAATCCGCATTAATTCTTATCGAACAGACTCACATTCCTACCTGGACTATCAATCATCTCACACTTCCAACACCAGAAAGCAGCTTTGGGCTTCGAATGGAGGGCATTTGGCCGAGAGACAGAGTTGACTTTTTTCCGGGCTTCATTGATGACCTCGAGTGGGTAATGTCTGCGCAGGAAAAATCTAGTCATTTCATCTGCTTTGTCCTGGAAATCGTCTTCGTCTGAGCAGAGGCGTCGTAGTCTCAAGAACTGCGAGTAGGGAATGCTGTTTCTGGTGTTGGAAGTGTGAGATGATTGATAGTCCAGGTAGGAATGTGAGTCTGTTCGATAAGAATTAATGCGGATTTGACAGTTGTGTCTGAAGACAAGTATGGAGACAGTTTGCCGCTGCATTAATAGTTTCAAACGAGGAAAAAATCAACTTGAAAGATAAAGACCAATGTGAATGCCCCAGAAAGGCCCGGGACGAGTAAACTGTTTAACTTGTTAAGAGAGCAACTGAAAAGGATCCACATATTTCAGTTAATGAAATAAGTGAAACTTGTGCTGTTTCATATGGCACAGTTGAGCGGGACTCTATGGTATGATCTTAAGATGAGGAAAATGGTCATGTGGGATCTTTAGCGTGCGCAGTCAGAAGGTACACGGGTCCGACTCGTTCTTCGTCCCATTCCGAAGGACTAGATGTTCAGTTCGATTTTTCGGTCAAACTGGGGAGAAAAGTCGAGGCCTGTATGGGGAGCGAACCCTGGAACCTCAAGTTTAGTTATTGGCAGGTGAACGTCTGAACCATTCTGCCACTCTTAGTACACTCATTGTGCAGGTAATGTCATTGTGTTTGTACAATACATTCAGCATTCTCATAATTCACAGCACACTCACTGTGCAGGTAACATCATTCTGTTTATATAATACAATCATCATACACATCGTTGACAGCACACTCATTGTGCGGGTTACATCATATTGTTTGTATAATACAGTCATCATTCACAGTACACTCATTGTGCAGGTAACATCAGAGTGTTTGTATAACACACTCATCGTTGAAGCACACTCATTGTGCGGGAAACATCACAGTGTTTGTACAATACAATCATCACACACATCATTCACAGGACACTCATTCTGCAGGTACCATCTTGATGTTTGTATAATACACTCATCAGTGACAGTACACACATTGTGCAGGAAACATCATAATGTCTGTATAATACACTCATCATTCACAGTACACTCATTGTGCAGGTACCATCTTGATGTTTGTATAATACACTCATCAGTGACAGTACACTCATTGTGCAGGTAACATCATAATGTCTGTATAATACACACATCATTCACAGTACACTCATTGTGCAGGTGACATCATGTCTGTATAATACACTCATCATTCACACTACACTCAATGTGTAGGAAACATTATAATGTCTGTGTAATACACTCATCATTCACATTACTCTCGTTGTGTAGGAAATGTCAAAATGTCTGTGTGATACACTCATATTCAGAGTACACTCAATGTATAGGAAACATCATAACGTCTGTATAATACATTATCATTCACAGTACACTCATTGTACAGGAAACATCATAACGTCTGTGTAATACATTCATCAATCACAGTACACTCATTGTACAGGAAACATCATAATGTCTGTATAATACACTCATCAATCACAGTACACTCATTCTGCAGATACCATCTTAATGTTTTTACTATATACTCATCATTCACAGTACACTCATTGTGCAAAAATATCATAGTCTGTACAATACACTCATCATTCACACTACATTGTGCAAAAAACATCATAATGTCTGTACAATACACTCGTCATTCACAGTATATTGTGCAAAAATATCATAATGTCTGTACAATACACTCATCATTCACAGTGTATTGTGCAAAAAACATCATAATGTCTGTACAATACACTCATCATTCACAGTATATTGTGCAGAAAACATCATAATGTCTGTACAATACACTCATCATTCACAGTATACATGTATTGTGCAAAAAAACACCACGATGTCTGTACAATACACTCATCATTCACAGTATATTGTGCAAAAAACACCACGATGTCTGTACAATATACTCATCATTCACAGTATATTGTGCAAAAAAACACCACGATGTCTGTACAAAACACTCATCATTCACAGTATATTGTGCAAAAAAACACCATGATGTCTGTACAAAACACTCATCATTCACAGTATATTGTGAAAAAAAAAACAAGAAAAAAAAAACAAGAAAAAAACACACCATGATGTCTGTACAAAACATTCATCATTCACAGTACACTCATTGTGTAGGAACTATCATTGTAATCATCAAAATAATAGAATCCGCTGCTCCTTGTTACCTCCCTGACTTTTTACACGTGTACACACACTTCTTCCCATTAGCTTCGCTCTTTATCTGATAACCGAACTTTCCGTCTTCCTTATTTAAGAACAAAAACGTTTGGTCAGTGCCATTTTGCCTTGGTGGGCCCCAGTAGCTCAGTTGATTGAGCGCTGGATTCACATGCTAATGGTTGTGGGTTCGAATCCCGAGGCGCGCTGCATTAAATTGGCCTTCTCACTGTCAAAATCTTAACATCATTGTTGTTCTGGTGGTATCAGTGTACGATTAATACGTCCTCTTTCCCCCACTTCCCTGGGAGGGTTATCCCCATTGGCCATATCACCCGAGGTGGGTGCCGACGTAAAAATGTAACCAAACCAAACCAACCAGGTTTTTCCTTTCAAGGTCCTGCCACATGGAACCAGCTCCCATCCTTTGACAGACATTCTCAAGCAGAATGATGAAAACACATTGACATGTACAGCGAACAGGCTTGTTTTTTAATGTTGTAGACTGGGACTGAACTCGAGGTATTATATCTTCAGTCCACAGCTCTGTCAAAAATGTTCTGTCCCAGTCTTATGGAGACTTAGTTGCTCCTGCGTCGCACAACACATGAGGTAGTCATGGCGTTCAACCGTCAGCCATTCTGCCGGTGTCATCCTATCCTGTGTCGACCAGTTGGAAGTCCCTTTCTGCTGCTTGGTGCCAGCTTAATTAAGCAGGGCCGCCCTCTCTTTCTCTGGCGTCTGTTTTAATTGTTTGACTTGCACGTTTTTTTGTGGGAAGCCCCCAACATGCCTCATCCAGTGGAGGCGCCATTGCAAATAGTGGTTGACGAGGGGAGCTGTTGTGATCTGTCCCTAGACCTCTTCGTTTAACACAAAGTCGTTCTATTTGATGGCCAGGATTTTACATAGAGATGTGGTGTCAAAGGTGTCCAATTTCTCTCCTGGGTGGTCTTAAGATGCCAGATTTCGCAACCTTCGAGTAGTATTGATGTCAGGTTTGAATTCTAGAACTTCGTTCTAATTCCAGATCTAGTGTACAACTAAAACTGACATGTTCACTGCCCATCGTCAAACTCCAAGCATTCTGGTGGTGTCAGCTTGATGTTTCATAGGTGCTGTTTCTCCACGATCTGTTTCAAGACTTCGCCAGCACAAAGGTTTTGTGCAACCTTAAGGAGTCAGATAACGGGTGGTAGATTGGGTGGAGCACATATGGAATTGTCTGTGTGCAACGAATCCCCCTTGAATGAATTAATAAACTCCAACTCCGAAAAACTCTACTATCCAGAACAAAGAAGAAAAACGCCTCACAGAAGGGAAAGATAACTTGGGGACAGAGTCCTGTTGAGAAGAAAGGAACACCCACTAGCACTGATCGAGCTGTCCGCATTCCATCAAAGAGGTCAGTCAGCCATCTGATACTGCAAAAGAACGTAGAAATAGAAATGAAATGTTTTGCAAAAACGCAATTCTACCAGAGATGACAGTACCCCAAAATAGTGTAAAATGAGATGAATAATGTAAACACCGGATTTAACATCTCATTTCTGTAATTGCAGTAAGATGTCAGATAGTCAAGTATTTCTATGATACTCGTCTTATTTAGCACATCGGCACAGTTGTGGGATCTCTCTCTCTCTCTCTCTGTCTGTCTCTTGCTCACTCGCTAGCTTGCTCACTTGTTTCTCTCTCTCTCTCTCTGTTTTGCTGCTGCTGCTGCTGCTGTTTTTTGTTATTGTGTGGGTGTAGAGATAATGAATGTGATATTAAGATCATTAGCAAAACTGCACGAGATGTTGGAGTTAATATTTTGTAAACTATGATGCACGTGATGTTGGAGTTAATCATATTTTGTAAACTATGATCGCAGATTATATATATATGGCTGATGAGATGCGTTTTGTGTGTTGCATAGTGATTATGTACTTGTCACCTCTCGCTTTCAGATCACACAGCGGCCAATATTGGTGCTTGTTGCTGCCCTACGTAGTGCCTCCCCGTGGTGACACACATTAAGTGAGCATCTCACAGATTAGGCTGAACCCTCAAGGAACTCGGAAGAGATCTGGCCCCCAGACGTGCGGCACGCGGGCCCACCAGTGTGTGGACATGGCCTGGTGCCCATGAACCAAACCCCCAGCTATGGGTAAATAGCATCACTTTCTTGTGGTTGTCTCGGGAGAGACCCAAGGCTAAGGAAATAAACCCTGACAGAAAATAACCACTGCCTGGTTATTATCTTGGGAGAGACCAAGCTAAGGGAGTAAACCCTGACAGGAAATCAGCCCCAACTTAGTTGCCTTGTCAGTAGTTGTGGGAACGACAAAGGCTAGTGGAGAGTCCATGCAAAAACCGATGGAAGGCAATGGGAGACCACCGTCGTATTTTCCCAACGACGTGAATAGGGGCTCCATTGGAGCACCTTCATCCGGTAGTGGAAGTCATGTAAAGCAGGTGACACCAGACCATAATCAAGCTACTACTATCAGACTAAAAGACATAAATAATGCAAAATGGAATGTTAGAACAATACTCCAAAAGGGAAATCTAGAAAATGTCAACACAGAAATGGGAAGACTGAACATCAATATTTTAGGACAGGGAGAGGTGAGATGGAAGGGAGCAGGTGTGATATCATCGGGCAAACATAAAATTATACATTCTGGGGGAGACAAATAGGAAAATACGTAGGCATGGTAACGAACAATGACAAGTCAAAGTCTATCAAAGGATACTGGGCTATATCAGACCACGGTTTACTAGTTAGATTGGAGAGTAAGCCATATGATACCAACATCGTCCAAGCATATGCACCACCATTCTCAAGTACTGAGGAAGAATTCTATGTAGAATTAGAGACAGCCACAGCTCAGTGTAAATCACAGGACGTTATAATCATGATGGGAGATTTTTTTTAAATGTTTAAAAGTGGGACAAGAAAAAGTAGATGACATAGTTGGATCTCATGGCCTCGGCACGAAAATGAAAGGGGAGAGAACAAGTTTGAGTAAGCACAAGTAAATGAATTCATAATATGACACACTTGGTTTGAGCTATTCAACAGAAGAACATGGACATGGCTGAATCCAAAATACAGAACAGGAACCAAATTGGTTACACACTGATAAATTAGAGATTTATAAATTATATAGCACATCAGCTGGTTGCTTGAAATCAAAAGATGGTACGACTATTATGGAAAGAGACAAAATATTAGATAGATGGGAGAAGACATCGAAGACCTTTCTGACAATGACAGAATGGAGAAACACATCATTGGAAAGAACTTTGAGGGACCACCAGTAATGAAAGATGAAGTTCGAGCAGCGACGAAGAAGATGAACAGAGAAAAACCCCAGGACCAGGCAATATTACTACATAAATGATTGAGGCTCTAGATGAATTTGGTCTTGAAAAAGTAACAGTCCTCCAAAATGAAATTTATGACGTCGAAATAATCCCCACAAATATGTCAAAGTCAATATTCATTGCATTTCGAAAGAAAGGAGGGGCTATAGAATGCGAACTCCATTGTACAATCAGCTTGATGATTCATGTGACAAAGATTCTTTTAATTAAGAACAATCATGATGAAGACAAAGAACAGCATCAAAAGAGAAATAGAAAAAAAAAACCCAACTATGTGGATCTGTTGACAAAAAGGAACTGTTAGTACCATATACATCGTAAAAACTCCCATAGAAAGATCAATTGAATTGAAAAAGGATATATGTCTATGTTTTGTTGATTATACCAAGGCTTTTGACCGGTAAGACACGAAGAATCGATCAACCAACTAGAAAAGCCCAATACTGAGGGAAGAGACAAAAATAGATTCGTATGGAGGGCGATGATCGCACTGTATTTTGTATAAGGTACACGTGTGTGATTGCATGCATGTCTGCTTGCGATGTTGTATACCAACCTATCTACGTGTGCATGCACATAAAAAAGAATCTCTCCCTCCCCCAAACTGTCCTTTTTATTTTCTCATTTTAAAGGAAACAAATCAAAATGAAACGAAACCAAACAAAATAAACCCAGAAAACAAACTGAAAAATGAAAAGGTACAGCTATAGGAGTATCACCGGGTCATCAGGCCTTGCAGAGACAGTTCTGCAAGACACAGTGCCAGGAGGCAGAAAGAAAGACAGACCAAGGAAGGGGTAGGAGGACAACGTCAGAAAATGGACAAACCTGGACCTAGGAAATTGTTAGAGAGGCGGAGAAAAACCGTCACAAGATAAACAAGGCATGAATGCCCTCAGAATATGGGACTTTTTTTGTATGGTGCTAGGACGATGCACAAGAATCGGGGCGATGATGATGAGACTGTGATCCCTTTTGAACTGAGATCCGCATGTCAGGGTCAGGGTTATAGTCTCATCATCAACATGTGCCCTGCCGCATGACGTTGGCGAATCTGTTCTTTGTCGCTGCAAGTACATCTCCCATCCTCTCTGTCCTCAGCCGCTCTGCAAGTCCGTCCAATATTCTCTCACTGGGTCTACCTGGTACTTTTTCCCTCCAACTCTCCTGTTGTGACTAGGTGCTCTAATTTCGCTTGCCTCATAATATGTCTGATAAATGTTGCTTGATTTTTCCTAATCTTCTTCATAAATGTTCTTCTTGTGTCTGCCTCCTTCAAGCCTGTCTCGTTTGTTTTCTTTGCTGTCCGTGGAACTCTAAACATTCCTCTTAAAAACCACATTTCAGTTGCCTCAATCGTGTTCTAACTTTGCGTGTTGACTGTCCACGCTTCACATCCGTACAAAAGTATCGTTTTTATATAACACTCAAGAACTCTCTTCCTGATATTGACTGATAGGCATTTGTTAGTAAGAACGCTTTTCATTTTCTTGAATGCTGCTTTAGCTTGGCCGATTCTGCTGGCTATTTTTAATATGCATCTTCCCTCTGGTGAAATGGCCGTTCCCAGATGTTTAAACTTATCAACCTGTCTCAAGTTTGTGCTGTTTGCTGTTATTTTGCATGAGGGGATTTCTTGTCTTTTACTGATTACCGTGACTTCCGTCTTCTTGCGACTTAGCTCTAGAGTTTTATTTTTGTTTTCTGTTTCTATTATGTTCACAAGACTTTGCAGGTCTTTTTCATTTTCTGCAACTGGCACGATGTAATCTGGGTAATGAACATTATTTATCATTTTTCTTCCAACCTTTATCCCAGGGCATTCTTCTAGGTTCCTCATGATGGTTTTGCTGTAAATGAAAACAAATCTGGTGACAGAACACAAATCTGCTTAATTCCTGTTTTGATATTTTGGAAAGAGGTTATACCATTTTCTGTTCTCATTGCTGCTGTTTGTTCCCAATTCATATTCCTGATTATTTGTAGATCTTTTCCATCAATATTGAGCCTTTCTAGTTGGTTGATCAATTCTTCGTGTCTTACCCGATCGAAAGCCTCGGTATAACCAACATAAAAAGAAATCCTTATTCAATTTGACTGACCTCCCTATGACAGTTCTTATGATTAGCAGTACATGTATGTGGCATTAATAGTTCCTTTCCCTTCGACAAATCCACTGTTCTTCTGCTATTTCTCTTGTGATCCTGTTCCTTGTCCTCATCATGATTATTTTTAATAGGATTTTTGTTACATGACTCATCAAGCTGATTGTACGATGGAGTTCGTATTTTTTAGCCCCTGTTTTCTTTGGAAGTGCAATGAAAATTGATTTCGGGGATTTTTCCGGTGTCGTAAATTTCATATAGGACTGTTATTCTTTTAATACCAAATTCCTCCAGGGCCTCAATCATTTCTATAGTAATATTGCCTGGTCCTGGGGTTTCTCCCGGTTTCAGCTTTTTCAGTGCTGCTCTAACTTCATCTTTCATTACGGGTGGTCCTTCAACGTTCTTTGTTATAATGTCTTCTTCTTTTTTGTCATCGTTGAAAAGGTCTTTAATGTACTTTCCGCATCTATCTAATGTTTTGTCTTTTTCTTTAAAAATCGTACCATCTTTCAATTTTAAGCAACCATTTGATGTGCACGTTTTTTTCCTGTGGGGAATTTCTTCATCGTTTCTGTACATACATCGAGGATCTGTTTTGTGTCGGCCTTCTATTTCTTTGCTCTTTGTTTCCAGTCAAGCGTCCTTAGCTCAATTGCACCAATTCCTGATTTCCTTGTTTATCTTTTTGTGTTCTTCCTCTTTTCACTTTGCCTTCCTCCGTTCTTCCATCACGCCTAAGGTTTCTTTTGTCATCTGGTTCTTTTTGCTTTTCTTTCAACTCTGGGGCTTTCTTCACACGCTTCATTTATCGAGTTTCTCAACTTTGTCCATTGTTCCTCACTGTCGCCGACGTCCTCCACAGCACTGAAATTTTTTTGAACGTGCATGTTGATTTTTTCACGAGTCAACTCATCTGTCTTTATGAGTCCAAGATTTTTAGTTTGATATTACTTTTGGTCTGTTTTCTTTTCTTTAGTTTGGGCCTTAATCTTCCCATTACAGGATTGTGGTCACTGTTGCAGTCTGCGCCTGGTAGCATTTTTGCTATCAGTATAGAATTTCTAAATCTTTTATTTATGAAGATGTAATCACTTTGATTTTTGCTGCTGTCTCCTGGGTTTCTCCATGTCCATTTTCTTCTGTTAGGCTGCTCAAATCAGGTATTTCCTATTATGAATTCACTTACCTGTGCCCATTCAACAGGATTCTGTGTGCCACAGAGAATGAAAGGGTTATAGTCTACGCTTCCTAAACAGAAGAAAAGGATTTTGTCTAGAGTTTGTTCGAGGCATCCAGCGCACTCGGACAATTCCATATGCGCTCCATTCAGATCAGCCAACAATTATCTGGCAGACGTCTCAAGCCTGCGTTAAACTCTATGCAGTGACAAAGTCTGGAAATGGGAAAGGGGGGTGCGGATGGAGAAGGAGAAACTGTAAAACACTGAGCTGATATCACCAGAATGATTCGAACATTGATATGGGCAGCGAATTTGCTGGTTTTAATGTTGCGGAGGTGGAAACTGAAACTACAGACATCTGAACTAGAATCCGCAAATCTATCTAAAGAACCAACCAACCCACGAGCATGCTTTTTATGAGTATCATACTGGTGTCAACCAAGTCCGAGAATACTGTGATCTGCAGCATTGGTCCGGAAATTTGAGTTAAGTTTTCTATGACGCATCCGCGAAGAAATGATGAAATACAACTGTGTGGCCCCAGTTTTCCCATCTCAAGCTAGCATATCACAGTGAGACCTCCAGCAGCAGACACACTGCACTACATGTACAGCTGCTGTTCAGTGGGGTTTGTTGCACCGGCTCTGATCCGAGTAGATCGTCGGCAGGACATCACCTACAGCAGCATTAGTGCAGAATCACTGCTACAAAAACACAATGGCAACCTCCCATAGCAGCTGGTTTGGGCCCGAAAATCCCACAATGATTTGAACTAATCTTGAATCAAACTGTTAAAGTTTCAGTTTTAGTATCAATTTCTCAAGATGACGTCTCCGCGCTCGGAATGAATCCCATATGCACTAACGTCACATGTGCCATGTGATGGAGAAGATCCAGAATGATCACGGCACAAGCCTTAAGCCTGCACACAAATCCATGAGCTGGCCAGGCCCTGAGGTCCTACCTAGATAGTTTCATAACCCTGGGGTCGTAGGGGCGTGAGGTGACAGAGACCTCAATTTTTTCCCCGGGGCCAGCACAACGATCGGCGCCCATCCTCTCAAAACTGGTAAAGACCATTACACAGATGAACAGAGTGGGTACAGATTCTTCTTCCCCCCCCCCCCCCCACTTCCCCCTTTTGATTTTTCTCCGAGTTTAAGCATGTTGTTTTACTCACACTGCACAAGCGGTATGTTACTGCACAGTCTGCATACTCCTTCTTCGGTGGGCGTGCTTTCTGGAGCGTTTTCATGTTTCTATAAGCCACCGGACGCTGACATGGCTTACAGTATTCTTAATGTGCATATTTGATGTTCTGCGTGCGGATTCACACAAACATGATTTAGGCACTAACCGTACCGCACACATGTTGACCTGGGAGATGGGAAACATGTCAACCATGTACCCACCAGGGAGGGACAGGGGTGGGTGGGGTGGAGGAGATATCAAGGCAGGAATGAACCAGTATGCGCTGGCAAGGTCTTGAAATGAAAGGGGTAGGAGTGAGGGGGTAGCGGGACTTATGAAGCGCTGACATCACCACAATGATTGGGGCATTAAGATGGTCAGCCAACAGGGCAGTGTTTATATAACCTGCTGGGACTGAACTCGAGACGTTAGATCTTGAAAGTCCACGGCCCTAAACATATTCATATTCATTTGTTTTTTCACAGTGAATTTACCATGTTAAACTCAGACTGCTCTCCCCTTTAAGAGCATGTCACCGCAGTGCAGCATCACTCTTTTTTTTTTTTTTTACTAAGATTTCAGAAAGTCAAGAGGGCTAATTGGCCTTCAAGTGGAGGGACCTGGGAAATCAACGTATTTTCTCCAATGTTTTATACCAGGGCAACCGGGCAAATATACTGCTCTTTACGATTTTCAACTGAGTGGAATCTTTTGTGTGTGCGGGCCAGAAGCCACATGAGTCCGACTCGTTTTTCGTCCCCTTCCGAAGGACCAGACGTTTAGTTTGGTTTTCCAGTCAAACTGAGGAGAAAAGTCAAGGCCTCAAGGGGAAATGTACCCTGGAACCTTACTGGCAGGCGAATATTCTGCCACTCTGCTCCCTAAAAAAGAATTGGAGTGCCCAATAGAGGACACGGACCCCTGATCCTCAGATTAAAAATCTGAAGCTCTACCGACCGATCTAAACATGTTGCCCGCTTGAGGATCGAACTCACAACCCCTGCACGGCGTTTCAATTAACTGAGCCAACAGGCCACTCCATTACTGTCTAGCTAGAGCTTGGAATGTGTTTCACAAATGCAGCTCTGGTCTTGCCAAGGAAAAGTATCCACAACATTGACAATTTAGAAAATTGTGACTGAAAGATGGAGATAATGTGGACGAGACTTACAAGACAGAAATGGCTGTGGGTGATAGCTGGAGTACCTAGATTTTTATAACTGAAGTCGAAGTTTTAAAGCAATCACCTGTTTCCAGTTGTGAATACACTTGCTCTGCTAATACACAGTTCAAGTAAAAGCCTCTCAATCATCCCACCGCCATCACCACACCATCACTCACTAACACACTCCACACCACGTGCTCATACATATGTGCATAATTACATTCACACATACTATTCCACAAACACGCACAAACGTATACACACATACACACACACACACATGCACGCGTACACACGCACGAGTACGCGAACATGCTTTGCACTCCATAACCTTGTATTGTACGCGCAGATACGATCATTGCCACCATTACCATCTGTACCATAAATCTTGTTTGAGTTGACAACCGCTATCACTGAGTGTTACTCGGACATTAAGAACTGGATGACACACAACAGACTTCAGCTTAATGACGACAAAACAGAAGCTATCCTCATTGGCACCCGTCAGAAACTTTCTCAGCTGCCTCCTCTTTCTCTCCCATTATGTAACACATCAGTCCCAATTTCTGATTCAGCTAAAAACCTTGGTGTCTGCATTGACTCTACCCTCTCCATGAACAACTTTGTTTCTCAAACTGCCAGATCCTGCTACTATCATCTTCATCGTATAAGGCTGATCAGGAAGTATCTCTCTGTCGAAACAACTGCAAAACTCGTTCTCTCCTTCATAATGTCTCGCATTGACTATTGCAATTCACTCCTGTCTGGTCTTCCTGCCTCCACCATTCACATCCTACAGCGCATTCAAAACAATGCTGCACGCCTTGTACTCAAAAAGAAAAAAGCTGACCACATATCTCCTCTCCTGGCACAACTTCACTGGCTCCCTGTATCAAAGCGCATACAGTACAAACTAGACACCATGTGCTACAAAAGCCTCAATAACGCAGCCCCCGATTACCTGTCAAGCCTACTTGAGATCTATCTTCCCTCACGTACCCTCCGCTCTGCCTCCGATCCTCTGACTTTTCGCTTTCCACGCACTAAGCTCAATACCTATGGTCCACGAGCCTTCTCTGTTTCTGGTCCACTCTCCTGGAACAAACTTCCTCTCTCAGTCCGTCAGCAACCTACTTTTGTCTCCTTCAAGTCCGCTCTCAAAACTCACCTTTTCTCCTCCGCATAAAATCCTAACCTCACTCAACCCCCCCCCCCCCCCCCCCTCTGCAGCCTGTCTCCGCTCGGAGGGAATCGCATGGTTATAATATATAATTGTATATGCTATGCTCTCTATAATTTTCCATTGGTTTTATTCTTGCTTTTATTGCTTTTATTCTTTCTCCCCATTTATAGCCATGCGCGCGTGTGTGTCTGTGTGTGTGTGCGTGCGTGTGTGTGCGTGCGTGCGTGCGTGCGTGCTTGCGTGTGTGTCTGCTTCAGCGCTTAGATTTGATTTTATCAAGATTTTGCGCTATATAAATATTGTAATTATTATTATTATTATTATTAAATGAACATAATCGTTGTGATAAGATTTATGTATGTACGTATGTGAACGTACTTCGCTTCGCATATGTACGTAGACTCTCCCGTTGAATTCACAAACAGATTCAGCATCTAGTGTGGTATTTATGTTGGATGGAAGACCTGTCCTGAAGGCACATGTCCTTCTGGGTTCTGCTTCTGTCGGTCCCTCTCCTGTTAAATAGCAGCTGTTTCTGCTCCGTTCAAATCAAATTCGATTGCACCCGAGACGCTGTTGTCGTCAACGTACTCTGTTGTGGGCAATGTCTTCTCATAGTTGATTATGTTGAAGCCACAGCTGATATATTTGACCATCAGAGGTGGGTTTTTTGTTTGTTTGTTCGTTCGTTTTTTGTTTTGTTTTGTATTTTGTTTTATTTTTGTTGTCGTTTAAGTGGTCTTTCCTGGTCACAGTGTCCTTGCGTCAGCTCTCCGTACAGGCGGACTTTTGGGATGCGTGTATCTTCCATGAGGACGTGTCCTATTCATTGGCGAGTAGAAACTCTACACTTGGCAACTACACTTGTTCGAAACTTGAAGGTTGGACTCTCGATCTTGCCATGTGATGCTGCAGATGTTGTGCAGTCATATTTGGTTGAACCAGTCCAGCTGCTGAAAGTGTCGTTGGTAGGTAGTCCAGGTCTCGCAGCCATACAGCAGGGTGCTCAGGAGTATTGCTCTGCACACAGCAGTCTTTATGGCGAGTCTATGCCATGATCTTACCACAACTCTTGGTTAGCCTTGAAAAGACAGAGGATCTCTTGAAGATGCACTGAATCACCTCTGCATCAAGAGTTCCATTATTGTTCGCTGTTCTGCCCAAACAACAGATAGGTTCTATCTTGCTGAGGCTAATTATAAGGCTAAAGTGTTTGCAGACCGCAGCAAATCGGTCAGTAACGCACTGAATATTTTGTGTGAGTGTGCAGTCAATGCACAGTCACCTGGGAAGAGGATTTCTACAGGATGACTTTGAGCATGTTGGTCTTGGCTTAAAGTTTCCACAGATCAAAGGATTTTCCATCTGAGCTGAACTGGATGTATGTCTCCTGTCAAAATCTCCGAATGCATCAGTCGTCTTTACTGCAAAAAGAATGAAGAAGCGTAAGTGGGCTTGAGCGCATCCTTGTTTTATTCCGTTGTATATTGGTAATGGTTCGGAGGCTCCCCGTTCTCTTGCATCTTTGTCAGCATGCCATTATGAAAGAAAGCAGTCAACAAGACATGTTGCTGGGGGCAAACAGACTTTGGTAGTTCTCCCACAGGCTTTTCCGCGTAACCCGTTGATTCCCGCACCCTATCCACCAACTGCAAAAACTGAGAAATCACTGCTGGTCAAAAAGATAGGCCTTTAAGTTGGATTTAGTGAACAAAGAGTTTGTGGAACCAGAAAAAACAACAACACGAAAATACAATCAGAATGCGTAAAGTTTAATAAACCAGACAAGACAGGCACACATTTTTGGCCATCTGACCTTTGTCAAGTGTAAACGTAAGACCACAAATGAACAAACACCAAATACAAAACTTAGGAGAAAAAGACTCAAACTTCCCCGCTGCTTCATCTAATGGGAGAAAAGGACTGTCCTGTCTGGTTGTATGAAATACACGTTCTGATTATTATTATTTTTTTATTTGTGTGTGTGTGTGTGTGTGTGTGTGTGTGTGTGTATGTGTGTGTGTGTGTGTGTGTGTGTGTGTGTGTGTGTGTGTGTGTGTGTGTGTGTGTGTGTGTGTGTGTGTGTGTGTGTGTG
>JAPXFY010000012.1:20290698-20300698 GCA_030674185.1 Monoplex corrugatus
TGTGCCAGCTTTCTCAACAAGACACAGACAGAGTGACAGAGATTTGAGACTGTGGAACTGGATGTTCGCCCGTGTGTATGCGTGTCTGTATTTGTGTGTGTTCGTGCATGTGTGTACACTCCAATTTTTTTTATTCACTGTGTCGTATTGAACAACGACACCAACTGTTTCCGAGTATTGTCCGAAGACTGACTATGCTTTCTCATGCCTGTTTCTGATTTTATGTCCAATTATCATATTCACCTGTTATTTAATATTCTTCATTAACTTGCCGCACCCTCTTTGGAGATCCCGGGGGCTTTTTCAGTATAAAAAGTATTCCCATCTACTGGAAGATCTGTGCTAGAAATGTCCTCTTTTCTGTAACTGTTTTTGTTGTGCCCTGCGCTTTTGCTGTCTGTCTTCTCTTTTGCTTTGCTTGTCCATTCACCAGTACGTTTTCCACAAAGCTTTACATACTTTCTGTCGACTGGGATTCACAATTTGGTAATATGTTAACTAAATTTTTGCTCTGAGGAATGTGAACTGTACAGCGGCAATTGTAAGGTACTATACGCCAATTTTCTCTTTTTTGTGTGTATCTAGTTAAGTTTATGTGTATGAATTCAGGTTTGGATTTTTTGGTTTCTCCGGGTGATAAATTTGGCGGAATGGCCAACATCAGAGGTATATCATTAGGTTCTGTGACAATGAAGTGTTCACTTGGTTTTCTTTCTCAAGTTTTCTTTTTCCAAGGTGGTTACAACACTGGTTTTCCGCTCAGAAGGTATTCGAACCTGCGTGGGTACCGCCTGGTGGGTACAGGGTGGGGATTTTTTTCATCTCCCAGACAACCATATGAGCTGACCTGCTAGTGCCATTTCACCCCTCGTGTCAAAACGCATGCAGGACATCAAAATACTCACGTTAAAGATCCGGTAAGCCCTGTCATTGTTGGCTGGCTTACGGACACACGGAAACAGTTCACATCCCTTCCTACCTACAAACATATCCGAAAATGATGTGTGACTATCCTAATGGCGAGTTAAATTAAAAAAACGGCCATACATGTGAACACCACTTGTATAATCGACAGCACAAACAAACAAAGAAACAAACAAACAAACAAACAAACAAACCAGGATGGTAAAGCCATTGCAACACCGTCTCCTTTCACACAAAAATTATCAAAGAAAACCCACTTATTGTACTTCTCAAGGCCACAGTGACCTTGAAAAAGCATGAAAATGAAATCCATCTTGTCGTGTGAGTCGAGTTTCATGTTAGACCGCCACAGCGCTGCAGACATAACATGATTATTGTCAGAAGTTCTTGAGAAGGTGCTGTTAAGGAAGTGCTCACTTCAGGCACTTTTTTATGTTTGTTTGACCGTGACCTTGGCGCCATGAGTTTAAAACTTATACATTTGCAATTCTTCTACGGTGTACACATTCGATAAAAAAAAAAATCCCTCAGAGACAGCCAAGGAAATCTTGCTAACATTCTTTGTCGTGGACACACACGGATATTACAGACACTCAGACTCATATCTCTCTCCAGTCTGTATCAAATGGTTTTCCAGATACACAGAGAAACAGCCTATCTCTCTCCGGCCGACATGAAACAATCTCCCCTTTAAAAAAAAAAAGAAGAAAGAAAGAAAGAGAAGGGAGAGTACAAAAACATATTTGCTTACAGCTCCCCTTTTTAACTTTTCCACAAGAAAACAAAAAAGTAGGAAGACCGGAACAAACATGGCGCCGAAGTAGGCCTACTGACGCAAAGGTGAAGGCAGGCGAAATGAATTGGGCACAGCTGAGGAGGATCTCCCAAGTCGAGACAGTTGGAGGAATGTCGGCCCTGCCCCATGTATTCCCCCTGGAATTCAGACGTGTCAGTCAGTGAGTCACGTGGTCCACCTGGCGTCACGAGTTTGCACGTGTATATGAACGAGTTCCCGATGACCTAGTGATACTACTCTCTATTGAAAAAGGCGTATATCTGGGCCATGAGGAAGTCGTTTTACGCATGAATTATCGTTCGTTTGTTAATATAAAGGTAAACAGACTGAAAACAGATCGGTTTATAATTCTGACGGTCAGAATTTAACGATTTTATTTTATTCATCCATTTATTTATTTATTTATTCATTCATCTTTGTCTATTTGTTTATTCAGTAGAGCACGGAAAACTCAAGTGTTAGGCGAAGTGACCACACTCTAATAAGAACCAGAAAAAACATGAAAATAGAATCAGAGCGTGTATTGAGTAGGGCGTACATCAAGACAAGACAGGCGCAAATTGTCGGCCAACTGGCCTTTGTCAAGTGTGAATGTAAGATCACAAACAAACACCAAATACAAAATTAGGAGAAACAGACTGAAACTTCCTTGCCGCTTTGTCCAGTGGGAGAAGAGGACTAAATGAAATCGCAATGCGTTTGTGAGTAATGGTAAAAAGTGGGGAGAGGGGAGGCAAATTTGATGTCAGAGGGGAAGTGAGATGAATTCTGCAATTTGAAAAGTGGTCATGTCATATTAGTATTGTTTTGTTCTGAAGAGGGTCCAGGGCAATAACTATGAGAGAGGTAAGGCTGATGTAAATGGATCGTGCCTAGTGCAGCGAATCCAGTCTGACCTTGGAATAGGAAGAAAAACATCCTAAACCAACAGCCAAGAGACTGAAGGGAAACCGGAGTACCTGGGGAAAAAAACTTTAGTCAGTCGCGGCTGGGCCTGTCTTGTGAAACGATAATTAGAACAGATTAAAACAGATTAAGAATATGTTGTTGCATGGCCTGCATCTTCCAGCAGTGATATTCCCCTCTATGTTCCCACTCTTTCGTACCATTCTCCTCATGCCCCCCCCCCCCTTCCCGCTGTGCATGTGCTTTATACTCTTAAGCTTTCGTCATTGTGGGTGACTGTTTTTATGACTAATGAATATGTGTGCTTTGATTTATCTATACATCGAGATTTGGAGCATCTTCATAATCGTCGGCGTCGTCATCAACATTATTATTGTTATTATTAGTAGTAGTTGTATTGTTACTATTATCATTATTCTCAATGATATGTCTCTTTCTCTGTCTTTCTTTGCTGGCTTCTTTCCTTGTTATGCTAGTAAGTGTAGTGTACAACCCTGTCACGCACTCTCAATCATGCAAGGTCTCCACACCATCATGAGTATCATCCTCATCGCTGTCATCATCTGTCGATGTCCCAGCTTTTGTGGCCACTAGGGTGGCGTAGAAAATGGGACCCCCTCAGAAAAGTTAGATGTTATGCCATAACCCTGAGGTCGTAGGGGAATGATGTGGTAGAGACCTCAACTTTTCTCGGGGGCCAGCATTACGAGGGTAGTGCCCATCTCCTCTTCCTCGATGGGTCACTTTCCCTGGATTAACGATCTCATTTATAGAGCGATAACAGTCCTGTCACAAGCATGCTTGTGACATTTTATAGGAATGGAAAATGATTAAACCTTCAATCAAGTAACAACAGACATTGACGAAACATGAAATGACAATAAGTATTAGAATCATGGTGATATCATCTAACCCTGAAGAGGGTCAGGTACCCAGTTACAGCTGCGTGGACCGGTGGCTGCGTGCATAAAGGTTTTCTCCCACCAGAGGTGAAACCCTGCAGTCAGATTGGAAGACATGAGCTCTACCTCTACGCCAACCAGGACTGTGTTTCTGATCGCGGTCTTAATTTGTGGAACACTTTTCAGCAGGCCGGCTGGCCGTTTTGACAGGAGATACCCTTTGCTGATGATGCCGCAGTGATATCTCACACACAGCCTGGTCTCCAGAGGCCAGTCAGCTCCCAAGCGTATGCTTGCCAAGTGTGTGGCCTCATCATCAGTCTGAAGAAGACAAAGACCAATGGGCACAACGTCAGCGAATACCCTAGCAGAAGCATCGGCGATCATACTCTCCAAATGATAAATGAAGTAATGATTTTTTAAGAATCATCTCACTGAGGGAGGTTACCGTTGTGCTCACCTTTTTTTCTGTCCCATTTTCTACGCCATCATTCATGGCCACAGAAGCTGGCACAGTGGGTTTTTTTTTCGTTTTTTTCAACAATACGATGACGATGACGATGATGTCGATGAGGATGATAATCATGATGCTATGAAGTTCCATCTAGGACTGAGACTGCGTGACAGGGCTGTACTCTATGCTTACTATCATAATATATCCTGGCGGCAACCAGGCCCGAGAGATGCAGACACCTGCGGTGCTGGTCAGAAGATTTGAGCAGCACCCTCAGTGACGCATCCTTGAAGTGGATGAGACTGGACTGTGTGGTCCCAGTCTTCCCAATGAGCCCATAGCACGCCCAACTTTGGGTAAGAGCCGGTTAGAGCCGAACAATCCCACACTGAGGAGATTGGAACTCTTGACCTTCCAGTCGATAGTCCGTTGCGTTAACCACTACACCACGGCGACTGGTTAATAAATGAATTCATCTGTCTAGAGTCGACATTCTCCAGTAACCTGTTCCTTGGCCCAGAGCTCAACAAGCGGAGAAGGAGAGCTGCTGCTGCCACGGCCAAGCTGTCCAAGAGAATGTGGGAAAACAACAAGCCCACCACAGCCACCTAGACCGGAGTGTACTAAGCCTGCATAGTGAACACCTTTCTCTATGGCGGCGAGAGCTGGACAACCTCCGCATGGGAAGAGCTCTGCCTCAATAGCTTCCACCTGCTTGCTTGTTTGTATCGGATCCCAGGAATTTCCTGGAAAGATTGTGTGCCAAACAAGGAAGTCCTTGACCAGGCCAGCATGCTAAGCATGTAAGCCCTTCTTTAACAACGACGATTGCACTGGCTTGGCCATGTCCACTGCATGCAAGATGGCTACGTCCCAAAAGATGTCCTGTATGGAGAGCTCGCTGCAGGATCCTGGCTCACATTGCGTCCACTGCTGCGTTATAGGGACGTTGCAAACGTGACGTGGAATCTGCTGATATCAGTGTGGACATCTGGGAAGAGACAGCTACAAATCGCTGTGCTTGGTGGCAGGCTGTACGTGCAGGCATCGCCATTGCAGAGCAGAAAAGAACTCGACTGTCGTTGAAGAGAGGAGAGAGAAGGAAAGCTGCGGCTGTGATTTACCCAGCCACAGCCATCAGCCTTCATGTGCGTCAGCGGTGCCAAGGACTGCTATTCAAGAATCAGCTTGTTAACCACAGCCGACGCTATTCCACATCCAACTGAGACCTCAAGCAGGCACGTCCATTGGCTAATCAGGCAGACGGGGCCTTTTTTCCCCCTTTTTTCTTTCTTTTTTTTTTTTTTTGGTTTTGTTTTGTTTCAAAATCTGAAGTATCGACTTTAATCCCAGCCTGCAGCACAAAAATTGCCTTGTTCATTCTGCCCATCTTACTGCTCCAACTAGTCATTTTGGCGATGTCAGTGTTTACTTAGGTAGAATATCCTTCCACTTGATCTCAAGACCTCGAAGATTTTATGTCTCGAGTTCAGTCCCAGCCGGCTACATAAAAACCGACTCGTTCGCTGTTCGTTTAACCCTTTGACTCCCGCACCCTATCCACCAGCATCCTGCATTGTCAACCATGCTAGCAAAGCAAAACGTTAACCCTTTGATTCCCTCAACCTGTCCCAGGCTTCATGCAGAAAGCTGATGGATAGGATGAGGGAGTCAAAGGGTTAATTTTTTGCATTTAGTGGATAGGGTGCGGGAATCAAAGGGTTAATGCTCCAATGTTTCTGGCTGTGTCAGTGTTTCATAGATCCTGTGTCCTCTGTCATATCAACACCTTGCCAGTGCTTAAGGTTTTGCGCAGGCGTAAGAAGACTGACCACAAATTTCTGACAGATTCCTGTGGAGCGCAAAACATACTGTCTGCATCTCATCTTTTCAAGTTTGAAATGTACATTTTGTCTCAGTGCTGTTACGCGCGCGCATGTATGTGTGTGTGTGTGTGTGTGTGCGTGTGTGTACGCGCGCGCAAATGTGTGTACGTGCGTGCGTGCATATGTATGTGCGTGCGTGCGTGCATATGTATGTGCGTGCGTACGTGTGTGTATGCGCCGCGCTAGCGTTGATTGCTGACATTGTAGTATATCTATATCTATATCAATATCTATATCTGTATCTATATCACAGTATATCTGTATCATAGTTTGCTGTCTGCGTCTTGTTGTGTATACAGGCAACATTGATTCAATGTGCAGTGTAGAATATCATCATCATCATCATCAGGTGCCCTGCCGCATGGCGTTGGCGACCATGGACTTCCAACCATCTCTATCTCTCGTTGCCCCCAGCATCTCCCCCACCCTCCTCATCCCCAGCCACTCTGCAAGTCCGTCCAGCATTCTCTCCCTGGGTTACCTGGTGCTCTCTTTCCCCCCAGCTTTCCCGTTGTGACCAGGTGCTCCAAATCCCCCTTCCTCATAAAATGGCCTATAAATGTAGTGTAGAATATATATCCAAAAAAGTTGCATTTAATCATATCTTTTTGTAAGGCAGCTGGAGCTATGTCCTGGGTAGTGTGCTAAACAAGTGTCCATTATCATTATCAATAGCGTGTGTATGTACGTGTAGGCCTGTGTGTCTGAGTGCATGTGTGTGCGCTTACATGTGTGCATGCATATGCGTGTGTGTACACGCCATGTGCATGTATATGTGTGTGCATGTGTATGTGCATGCATGTGTTTGTATTTCTACGTGTATATGTGTATGATTCTATATAACTGTGCAACGTGAATCTGCATACGTGTGTACGCGTGTACGTAAACGTGTGAGAGATGGTACATGAAATATGTGTGTGATGTGCGTGTGTATGTGCGTGTGTTAGAAAGTATGTGTGTAATGTGTGTGTGTTAGATTGTACAGGAAGTATGCGTTTGATGTGTGTGTATGTGCGTGAGTTTAAGATTATATTATATTATATTATATTATATTATATTATATTATATTATATTATATTATATTATATTATATTATATTATATTATATTAATTATATTATATTATATTATATTATATTATATTATATTATATTATATTATATTATATTATATTATATTATATTATATTTATATATATACATACATTATATACATAAAGAGATTCATGCACACACGTACACACATGTATATATATATGTATATACATATATTTATATATATATATATATATATATATATATTTATATATGTATATAAAGAGAGAGACAGAGAGAACAAAATACAATGAACTATGAACAATGCACAATGAAGGATATTCTAGTGCCTTCAGGCCTTTGCCCAGTAACATGGGGCGAAGGAATAATAACGATTTGTATTTACATAGTGCCTTACCTATTGATCTTGTTGCTTGCGAAGAAGACAGACTTACAGTCACAGACCTAGTCACTATCATACAATGGGCGCAGTAAGAGACTACTAAACAATAAAAAGATACTGGGCATTGAAATATTATCTGAACAGGAAAATATTAGTTGGGATTAGAAAGATGAAACAGTAGTAGGATGTCTGGTATGGTTTAGAAGGGATTTCCAGAACAACGCATCAAAACATCAAAATAATGAAAGAAAATCCTAAACCTCAATGTATGCAAACTTGAAACGTATTGAAACCTTATTATACTTGATATAATGTCATAAATTAGATTGTGCAAAACTGAAACTCTGAAACATGATTACAGGTCTATCATAAAACACGTAAATGCGTTCATTTGTTACTACGAAGTGGTGTAAGTGTTCATATCGTGTTCGTGTTCTTCAAAGGTTTTAGATAAGAATTATGCTAGGTTCGTCCTGGCTGACTATGATGCTGACATATTTTGCATATTGTAAACTGGTAGGTGTGTCTGCCATATCATGTGATGTCAATGTATCATGTATCATATTTATTTTAGTTAAGGAACATAACTGAATCATTTTCTTCTAGACCAGGTCATAATGAACAATCATCCGTTCGTTATTTCTTTTAACGTCTATCCATGTATGTGTTTTTATATATCATTACTGACCCTAAGCTTTGCGTCAGCATATCTGTGATTATTGAACTATGAGATGAATAGTGCCAAACCTAAGTCTATCAGAGATATCCCCGACATATTCCTGTGGCATCGAATTAAGAATCGTTTCAGCAGTAAGTGAAGACTTAAACAAGTAAACCACTCAGACACTACATTACGCTGGCCAGGTTGGTTCTTTTGATAGAGTCCTGGAACTCAAGATCTGATCAGTATCTGCAATTCAACCCCTGTATGCAATATGAACAACTGGCCTGTTTGCTGCCTATCTTAATGAAATCCCTGTATGCAATATGAACAACTGGTCTGTTTGCTGCCTATCTTAATGAAATCCCTGTATGCAATATGAACAACTGGTCTGTTTGCTGCCTATCGTAATGAAATCTCCTGTATGCAATATGAACAACTGGTCTGTTTGCTGCCTATCGTAATGAAATCTCCGTATGCAATATGAACAACTGCTGTTTGCTGCCTATCTAATGAAATCCCTGTATGCAATATGAACAATTGGTCTGTTTGCTGCCTATCTAATGAAATCTCCGTATGCAATATGAACAACTGGTCTGTTTGCTGCCTATCGTAATGAAATCCCGTATGCAATATGAACAACTGGTCTGTTTGCTGCCTATCTTAATGAAATCCCTGTATGCAATATGAACAACTGGTCTGTTTGCTGCCTATCTTAATGAAATCCCTGTATGCAATATGAACAACTAGCCTGTTTGCATGCCTATCTTAATGAAATCCCTGTATGCAATATGAACAACTGGCTGTTTGCTGCCTATCGTAATGAAATCCTCGTATGCAATATGAACAACTGGTCTGTTTGCTGCCTATCTAATGAAATCCCTGTATGCAATATGAACAACTGGTCTGTTTGCTGCCTATCTTAATGAAATCCCTGTATGCATATGAACAACTAGCCTGTTTGCTGCCTATCTTAATGAAATCCCGTATGCAATATGAACAACTGGTCTGTTTGCTGCCTATCGTAATGAAATCTCCGTATGCAATATGAACAACTGGTCTGTTTGCTGCCTATCTTAATGAAATCCCGTATGCATATGAACAACTAGGCTGTTTGCTGCCTATCTTAATGAAATCCCTGTATGCAATATGAACAACTGGTCTGTTTGCTGCCTATCTTAATGAAATCCCTGTATGCAATATGAACAACTGGCCTGTTTGCTGCCTATCTTAATGAAATCCCTGTATGCAATATGAACAACTGTCCTGTTTGCTGCCTATCTTAATGAAATCCCTGTATGCAATATGAACAACTGGTCTGTTTGCTGCCTATCTAATGAAATCCCTGTATACAATATGAACAACTGGTCTGTTTGCTGCCTATCTTAATGAAATCCCTGTATGCAATATGAACAACTGTCTGTTTGCTGCCTATCTTAATGAAATCCCTGTATGCAATATGAACAACTGGTCTGTTTGCTGCCTATCTTAATGAAATCCCTGTATGCAATATGAACAACTGGTCTGTTTGCTGCCTATCTTAATGAAATCCCTGTATGCAATATGAACAACTGGCCTGTTTGCTGCCTATCTTAATGAAATCCCTGTATGCAATATGAACAACTGGTCTGTTTGCTGCCTATCTTAATGTTTCTTCCATTCTGGTGGCGTCATACAACGAAGTTGGCTTCAACGCGCTGGGACAATGATGATGGTGCAGGCTTAAGGCTTGTGCCATGATCACCATACACATGGCACCTGTAACGTTAGTGCATATGGAATTCATTCCGAGCGCGGAGACGTCATCTTGAGAAACTGAAATTTAAACTGGTGCTGTCAGTGTAGTGTTTCATGAGTCCTTTCTTCTTTCTTGCCCATTTCAAGACGTTACCAGCGTATAAGCTTTGTACATGCTCAGGGATTCTGCTGGAAGATTTTGGACGGAACGCATATGAAATTGTCTGAGTGTGATGGATGCCTCTTGAAAAGTCCCAGATGTCTAGTGACAAAACACCGGATTCCTACTCAACAGAGT
>JAPXFY010000012.1:20305698-20310698 GCA_030674185.1 Monoplex corrugatus
TCATACTGGACCGTTTTGAACAGTGTGTCGTGGCTGGTGAAATGACCAAACATGCGAACCTGAAGCGACCATGGCATAAAGGCCACAATCAGTACATGTATATGCCTACTGACCACTCACTGTGTGGCCATGTGGTCACACAACGGATTGACTGGGGCGTTGTAGGTTCAAATCCCCATTAGTCTAAAAAAAAAAAAAAAGTTTGGTAGGTTTTTCTCTGCCGGGATCGTCGTTTATCGAGAGTGCTACAGGCTCATAGGTTATATGCCTTTTGAGTAGGCTGGTGGGGTTGAATTCGAATTAAAGGAACAAAGAAAAGAGCTGCACAATGGTTCAGACGTTCGCCTGCCAATAACTAAACTCGAGTTTCCAGGGTTCGTTCCACGTTGAGGCCTCGACGTTTTTCCTCAGTTTGAACGGAAAATCAAACTGAACTTCTAGTCCTTCGGAAGGGGACGAAAAAGACAAATCGGACCCGTGTGTCTTCTTGCTATGCATGCTTAAGATCCCAAGGCAGTTGAAGATCGTGAAGAACAGGGCATTCGTCCGGCTGCCCTGGTATGAAATATTGGAGAGATAGGTTCATTTCCCAGGTCCCTTCCCTTGAAAGCCGATTAGATGTCTTGCCTTTCTAAAGTCTTGGTAAAAAAAAGTTGGGTGGCGCTGCATTGTGGCGATGTGCTCTCAAGGGGAAGCGTAGCCCGAGTTTCACATGGTAAATCCATTGTGACGAATAGAAATGAATATGAATATGAACATGAGTGTGAATATGAACATGAATATGATTATGAAGCCATCTAAATCTCTGCCGATGAATGTGATGGTAGACTGATGGTTTCCCAATATTTTTTCAGATCTTGGTGTTTCTGATTCTGTGGCGTCTGGTTTTGTTGACAGCTTTCATCAAACAACTCACAAGGGCTAATTCTGAGATCCGTGGTGTTGATCAGCGCCCAGGTCTGGCGTTGATATACATGTATTAGGGTGGGGATCAGAATGGAACTGATAAGTTTGGCTTTTGTTTCAATAAGAGTGCTGCGGTATTTTAAGGGGGGGGGGGGGGTTCTTATTGTAACTGACACCGTTTTCTATCTAAAACACGCATCACAAGAGGTGGCATAACTAGAAAAGAGACCCCCCCCCCCCCACACACACACACCAAATTGAAGGGACTGTGGCTGTGCCGTTTAGGATCTATCCCTGTGACTGCTACAAATAGCCAGCTCAGTTTAATGATTATGCTCTGAAAACTAATTCTTGCTCGTTTGAGGGTCATCTGCCTTAAACATTCCAAACAATCGCTGAGAACTTTGAACCATCTGTTATTCTGGGCCACTGTCAGAAGATGAGGTATCCATCTGACAGCCACTTTCCTTATCTCAATTTCAGACCGCAGGATACGTTTAATTATCTCATGACACATTTTAAAAAAAAATTGTCTTCACCTAGTCGATAGACAGCTGAGCATTTGGGCATTGACTGGAAGGGGGGGGGGGATGGGTTCTGTCACGTGAGACGAGTTTATACAGAATAGCTAGTTGTGTTGTGATTCAGACCTTTAAGAATGTAAGATGTTGTATATTTGTATGAAATCCACACGTGAAATGATTCATAGTTAAACGAGACAGCACATTTGCAGATCATCAAAGACTGAATAGTAAAACAGCACTTTCACCATGCATGACGCCATATCTGCTTCTTATGATGTCATATTAACTATATGACAAGGATTACGTTTCATCAGTCACAAATGACGTTATTTTAAACTGTGAACGAAGCCATCTTGACTGGATCCAACAGATCATTTTGCTGGAATAGTTTGGTTCGTTTTGCGAGCTTCTCGCCTTTGGTTGTTTTGATCGGTTTACTCACAAACCATGGAGCGGGAAGCTAGGAAAACGATTGGAAAACAAAACGACACGAAACAAAACAAAACGAAACAACACAAAAGTCCCCATTAGAAAGCAACTGTAGATCTACTTCATGCACACTGATGCCACTTCCGTTAGCCTAGGCGGGGCTCAGTTGGTCGAACATTGTATTCACATGCTAACGGTTGTGGGTTCAAACCGCGGGTGTGTGTGTGTGTGTGTGTGTGTGCTACATTAAAACTGGCGTTCTTACTGCTTATCTTAACATAGCTGTTGTTCTGCGGTTGCCTGTATAGGATCAGATAAGTCCCCCCTCTCCCACTTCCTTAGGATGGTTAGCCCTGTCGACCACATTACCAAGGGTGGATGCTGATGTAAAATTGAAGAAAATCAGTTACGTGTAAATCAAACTTCTCAGGCTGCCATGTTCTTCCCGTACTCTTCGCTCCTCTGCTGATAATCCGTTTTTCAAAATCTGTTCGCACAGAGCAAGACGCGTGCTTGCTTTTCCGATCGTTTGTCCATCTTGGACCTTTTTCTGTTTGAGACAAGAGATTATATTTCAGCGAAAACTATCTCATATTTCTGGTGCTTCACCATCTCCGATTTTCATCAACAACCAGGAGATGTTCTGAGCAGTAGTCTGGAGCACCCTGCTGTTCTCCTGCGAGACCTGGACTACAAGATGTCTGTGCAAGATATGAAATATGTAACAAGAGCAAGTGTTCACCCTTCAAGTTCTGAAGACATATGGTTTGAAAATGATAGATTTCTACTTATCTATTGTCATAGTTTCTTCTTATCTATTGTCATCTTTGTTGGACAGAACACATTGTCCATATGGAAGACAACCATATCCCAAAGATGCTTCTGTATGAGAGCTGAGACAAGAACAATGTGACCAGGGAAGACCACTGAAGTGATACAAGAATACTCTGAAGGCCAACTTCATCAGCTGTGGCACCTACACCATCAAGTTGAAAAAAACAACTCTGCCAACAACAGAGTGACCCTCCCTTCCCCCCTGGAGATATTGGAGGCTTTTTCAGTAATAAATCGTATGCCCTACCTTCTGGAAAATCTGTGCCAGAAATTTCCTCTTTTCTGTCACTTTATTGTTTCTGCTATGTTTCCGTTGCTTCCTGTCATCTCTTTTATCGTTCTATGCGTTGCTGTTCCACTCACTTGTTTTATTTTCCAGAAAGCCTCCCATACTGTCTGTTGATTATGATTGATAATTGGATAGTACATTAATCGCATATTCAGTATTAATCACATTTTTAGCTCTACTGAAAAGTGAACTGCTTACTGGCAATTTTGGATATTCCAGGTAAGTTTTTATGTATGTTTTATGTACTTAGTTATATTTATGTATTTGTGTTCAGGTTTGTTCCCCTCCACCTTGGGGACGCCAGGGCTCTTTCAGTATAAATAGTATCCCCACGTTCTGGAAATTCTTTGCTAGAAATTTCCTCTTAAGTATTTTCTGAGGAAAGTGTGTGTACAGTACTTTCTTGGGAACGCCTGATAATATACAACATCTGTTTTCATTTTTTCCACAAAGATTGAGGGTGCAGACTTCTAATGAACAATGTGGAGTCCACCCGTCTTCTTCCTGCTACTGGCATGCTTGCTTGTCATGTACCTTGTGAAAACTGACAGCTGGACTCTTCCCATGCCACTGACAGACCTCTCTCTACAGACTGATGACAACACTGACGCTTCTTTTCAATACACCACGTCTGCTGGACACACCAACACTGACGCTCCCTTTCAACACACCACGTCTGATGGACACACCAACACTGACGCTTCCTTTCAACCACACACACACGTCTGATGGACACACCAACACTGACGCTTTTCAACACACCACGTCTGATGGAAACACCAACACTGAAGGAACGTCAGCAATACAAAGTGAACTTGATCATGTGGACACTGGTCACGTGTCTGTCTCTCAACGCCCTACCCAGCTCACTGACCTCATTGTGTCCGGTACTCCAGCTGACAGTGTCACTGGTCCAGCAGTGATGCACAGCACTGACCACCACATCAACGAAGACAACCTGTCTTTCAGTGAAGTGCCAGACCGTGACACCTGGTCTTCAACAAGCAGCAGACCCAACACGACAACATTCCATACATATGTACAGTTGGGAATGAATCATTTGCACCGGTGTTTGAGTAGTGGCGGGAAGATACGGTATCACGCCCTCCACATGGAGATCCTCGTCCATTACGAACACAGACAGAGCATCGTGCCTGAAAGAGGGAAGTCCAGTCTTCACTGTGAACTGGACATGATAGTCCCAGTAGGCATGGCCATCAAGATCCAGGCGAACTTCACCTCCCGATGTGACAACACCAGGAGATTGCACATTGTGGAAATACCACGTCTCAGCACTCTGGTCGACGAGTGTTCTTCTACAACTATCATGGGAGAATTCAGCTTATCCAACCGCATTAGTTCCAAAATATCTGTGAACAGACCCCATTCTGAGTTTGTGAAAAGACAATTCCATCCATTCGTCCTTCACCTGAACCTGACAGCTGTTCCATCCGCCCACCAGTTGGAGGTGCATTTCCTTGACCACAGAAAAGGTGAGTTGGCCAGGGGTGGGCACTTTGTTTTTGCTTTGTTTGGGCCCAGTCGGCTCCTACCCAGGGTTGAGTGTGTTAGACGCTCACTGGGAAGACTGGGACCATACAGTCAAGTCTCGTCCACTTTACGGACGCTTCATTGAGGGCGTTGCCCAAATTTTCTGACCAACACCGCAGATGTCTGTGTCTCTCAGCCCTGCTTAACTCTACGAAACATGAAGCACAGTTTTGTCAAGCAGTATCAATTCCACTGTCTTTTCTTGATGGTAGTTCTCATGCTCTCTTGACTGTATTGGGCAAACAACATCAACATTATGTTTGATCAAGTTCGTTGAATTATTCACCGTTTCCACTTCTGCTCCCTCCCTCCTTCAAATACAGGCTGCTTTCAATATGATTAATTTTTTTATCAGGATTTGTGCAGACACCCAGATGGGATGGACACGTGAACTATCCACACAGTATGAACAGTGAAGTGGCCATTGACGTTCCTGCCCAACATCGCATCATGCTCAGTTTCTACAG
>JAPXFY010000012.1:20315698-20330698 GCA_030674185.1 Monoplex corrugatus
ACGCAATACTTCAAAAGGAAAAGAAAAGGAAAAGAAAATTTAGTACACATATCAATGCATTCGCGCACATAATCTAAGGAGATGCCAATCCGTCCAATTCATCACACAGGAGATTTAAAAAACATACCTGAAAACAAAATTAAACATAACTACGGACACTAAAGCATAACATAAAACAGGCCTAAATTTCCCTAGAGCCAAAAGTGCACTTAACATATGTACTCAATTATCAATTTTAAGAAAAAGTACGTAAGACTTCATGGAACACAGAGATGAATGGACCAGCAGGGCAAAAAAAAATGATAGGAAGAAATGACAGAAAGCAAAGGAACAAAGAAGAAACAAAGAGAGTGACAGAAAAGAGGAAATTTCTAGCATCCCCTCTACCTCGCTTCAAATTCATATTCATATTCACATTGGTAAAAAAAAAAAGTGAATATGAATATGAATTTGAAGCGAGGTACAGGGGACGGGCGCCGCCCTCGTGGTGCTGGCCCCGGGAAAAGTTGAGGTCTCTGCCACCTCACTCCCCCACAACCCCAGGGTTATGGAACTATCTAGGTAGGACCTCAGGACCTGGCCAGCTCATGGGTTTATGTGCAGGCTTAAGGCTTGTGCCGTGGTCATTGTGGATCTTCTCCATCACATGGCACCTGTGATGTTAGTGCATATGGAATTCATTCCGAGCGCGGAGACGTCATCTTGAGAAACTGAAACTGAAACTGAAACTAAGAACGCTCATCATCTTTCACATCCAGGATTATACACACAAAGGCAACAGAGTGATAGATGCCTTTGTTTTAAATCAACTGCACAAATGATTTCATAGGATGTGTTATGCAGCTGAAATGTGGCTTTTTGAGCAAAGCTCTGCAAGGAGTCCAGTTAGCTCTCAATCATATCTCATTCTGTTCATCTTTAGCAACATTTTTTCAAACTTTTTTTTCTGAATCCAGATATTGACGACACATTCTGTGAAGGGACACACACACATAGGCTCCCACCCCCCGTGCACACACACACACACACACACACACACACACACACACACACACACACACAAACACACACACACACACACACACACATATATATATATATATATATATATATATATATATATATATATATATAGTAGTAGGCCTCCTTCGGTCATGACTGACCATGGACAAAGTACATCCGTTCTAATGTCTAGATGGGCTGTCTGCTTGGTCCAAGCAGCGTCGCCTGTGACTGTACAGACCAATGCGAGAGAGGCAGTCTCTGTCGCAGCGGTCGCATGTGTATGCTGATGCTGGTCTGTTGGCTGTCATCCCTTTTCTGCGAACTCGCTTTTCTGCTGCAGCAGCTGACAGTTTGTCCTCACCAATCCGCAGCTGTTTCTTGAGAGTAGTTCTCCAGCTGTTGCGGTCGTCTGCGAGGTCCTCCCAGGACTCAGTGTTGATCTCAAGCGCCTTCATGTCACGCTTGCAAACGTCTTTGTATCTCAGCTGTGGGCGGCCAATGTTTCTCTGCCCTGTGGCAAGCTCACCATAAAGGATGTCTTTTGGGATGCGACCATCTTCCATGCGGCGAACGTGGCCTACCAGCGCAGCCGACGCTGTCTCAGCATGGTATGCATGGTTGGGAGGCCAGCGCAGGTTAGGACTTCGGTGTTGGTCACCTTGTCTTACCAGGAAATGCCAAGTATGCGCCGTAGGCTTCTCAGGTGGAAGGTATTGAGCCTTTTCTCCTGATGAGCATGCGTGGTCCACGCCTCGCTGCCATACAGCAAGGTGGTCAGCTTGGGATTTGTCCACACCCTTTGTGTGAGGCGGGCTAGTGTTGTGGCTGCCTTCCCGATCCTCTTGTCGACCTCTGTGTCAAGGGAGAGGTTATCGGTGATGGTGGACCCAAGATATGTGAATTGATGGATGGCTTCAAGCTCGTAGTCATCAATGGTGATGGCTGGTGGAGATGGCGTGTCTTGGCCCAGGACGTTTGTCTTCTTAAGACTGATGGTCAGACCAAAATCTTTGCAGGCCTGGGAGAAGCGGTCCATCAGTGACTGCAAGTCCCGCTGAGTATGGGGTCACAACTGCGGCATCGTCGGCAAATAGCATGTCTCTGATGAGGGCTTCACGGACCTTTGTCCTTGCTCTGAGGCGGGCGAGGTTGAAGAGCCTGCCATCTGATCTGGTCCGCAGGTGGATCCCTTCTTGCGCTGTGCTGAACGAATGCCTCAGGAGGAGAGCGAAGAAGATTCCAAAGAGGGTTGGGGCCAGGACGCAGCCTTGTTTCACACCGCTGCGTACGTCGAAGGGCTTGGAGAGGTTTCCGTTGAACTGCACCATCCCTTTCATGTTTGAATGGAAGGACTCAATTAAGCTGTGCAGTTTGGGGGGCAGCCGATTTTTCGGAGAGCCCTGAAAAGGCCATCTCTGCTGACTAGGTCAAAGGCCTTGGTGAGGTCAATGAATGCCACATACAGGGGCATCCGCTGCTCTCTGCACTTCTCCTGGATTTGGCGATGGGAGAAGACCATGTCTACCGTGGATCTCTCTGCTCGAAAACCACACTGTGATTCCGGGTAGACGCATTCAGCCAGTTTCTGCAGGCGGATTAGGAGGACCCGAGCATAGACTTTGCCAACAATGCTGAGGAGCGAGATACCTCTGTAGTTGTTGCAGTCGCTCCTTTCGCCCTTGTTTTTGTACAGGGTGACGATCTTGACGTCCCTCATGTCCTGTGGTACAGCTCCCTCATTCCAACACTGACAGAGAACTGCGTGCAAAGGGTGCAGAAGAGAAGTCTTGCAGTGCTTGATGAGGTCTGGGGGAATTCCGTCGTTGCCAGGTGCCTTCCCTGATGCCAGGCTATCAATGGCCTTGCTGAGTTCGTCCACAGTTGGCTCTGCGTCAAGTTCTTCCATTACCGGCATGCACTTGATGGCATCGAGGGCTAAGGGGGACACCATGTTCTGTGTGGAGTAGAGGTCGGAGTAGTGTTCCGCCCATCTTTCCATCTGTTGGCTAGGATTGCTGATTACTTCCCCAGTGGAGGATTTGAGGGGGGCGATCTTGCTCTGTGTTGGTCCCAGTGCCTTCTTGATGCCATCGTACATTCCTCGGATGTTGCCTCTTTCAGCAGCACTCTGTATCTCTTCGCTGAGCTCTGTCCAGTACTCGTTTGCGCAGCACCTGGCGTTAAGCTGAACCTTACTTCTGGCAGCCCTGAGGATTTGCAGGTTCTTCTCACTGGGTGACCGCTTATACTTGGTGAGTGCGGCACGCTTGGCCTCAACAGTGGGAGTCATCTCTGATGATTTGGCCTCAGTCGTGGGACTTCACAGTTTTCTTCCCAAAGGTGGCCATAGCAATGCGGTGCATGGTGTCTCGTAGCGTTTCCCATCTCTCAGTGGCAGAGTCTCTGGGCTGCAATGCATCGTATTCTCTCTGAAAGGCCTCTGCGAACTGTTCTACAAGATCTGGCTGAGACATCTTGCTGACGTCAATGCGAGGGTTCCCTTGTTTCTTTGAGCAGTGGAACTTCTTTGGTTGTAGCCTGATCTTGCAACATACCAGAGAGTGGTCTGTGTCGCATTCTGCGCTGTGATAAGAGCGAGTGTGGAGAACGTTTTTGATAGCGGCACGTCTTACTAGGATCAAATCCAGTTGGTGCCAATGTTTTGAGCGGGGATGCCTCCAGGAGACTTTGTGCTGAGGCTTCGTCTTGAAGAAGGAGTTGGCGATGCACAGTTCATGGCAGGCGCAAAACTCAAGCAGTCGTTGTCCATTCTCATTCATTTTCCCCACTCCAAAGGAACCGAGGCAGAAGGGCCATGAGTCATTGTCTGCACCCACTCTGGCATTGAAGTCGCCCAGGAGAACAAGTTGTTCTGTCCTGGGGATGTTCCTTATGGTTGATGCAAGATTTTCGTAGAACTCATCCTTGGTGTCTGGAGAGGCGGACAGAGTTGGGGCATAAACGCTGATGTGAGTGACATAGCCTTCGGTGGTGTTGAGGCGGAGAGTCAAGAGTCGTTCTGAACCGCCGCTGCCTGGTTCAATCATGTTCAGCAGGCTGTTCCTTACTGCAAAGCCTACTCCGTGCTCTCTTGGGGCATCAGAACTCTTTCCTTGCCAGAAGAAGATGTAGTCCCTTTCCTTTAGTGTTCCTGAGTCAGCCAGCCGTGTTTCCTGCAGAGTGGCAATGTCCACATTGAGCCTCTTTAGTTCGCAGTTTATGACGGCGGTTTTTCTGGCGTCGCTGATGTCTTTCAGATCTTGGGAGAGCCCAGGCATCATTGTTCGGACATTCCAACAGCCCAGTTTCACTGCTGATCCTTTTCCTGATCCGTTTCTTGAATTTGAATTTTTCTTTTTGTTTGGTGCGGTAATTAACGACCTGCTTGTCAGATTTTCTCCTAATCTTCATGCACCCAATGAAGAAGGCAGGTCGTGGCGGGACAGCACCTAACTGGCTGGGGGCTGCCCAGCTTAGGTGGGCGGTAGCTGTCCAGTAAGACACGAAGGTCTCTCCCACCGTCAAAAGCAACCCCTGGCGTCAGCTCTACGCCAGTTGAGCAATGACTTATCACCGGTATCTGCTGCTTTCCGTGTTGTGCCGACACTAGTGTTAGTAGCGAGGCTGGAGTGTCCTCTCCAGGTCGTAGGTGCAGAGTGTTTGTGGATGAATGGACGGATGTAAGCCTGGGCAGTGTAATATGGAAGACAGGCTGTTGCCCATGCAACTTGTCCCCCCTCTTCACCTCGCTGACAGATCCAAAGGAACAGCAGGGCTGTTACGTTTTGGTGCCAACGCGGCCGCAGGAGCTGCCGGAAAGTGACAAAGTTTGCCATCCAACCGCCTTAGGGGCCCCACACCGGATTTACTGTCAGGGTTTACTCCCTTAGCTAGATGGCCGCGGGTAGCTCTCCAGAGCTGGCGCCCTTTGATGGATCTAATTTATTTCCACCAGGGTTTCTAGCCACCCTCCTCACCATCCTCCTGAGAGGACTGGTGGGGTTGCTGGTTTAGTCGCCAGCAATTCGACCCTGTGACATTTTATTTTTACTTTTTTTTTTAGTTCTCGTATTCACATCGTTTTGTTCACTGCGTATATATAACTCATGTAGTCGACCTCCTTAAACGTTTTTCTTACTGAAGTTCACACATCGTCATCGGGGGAAAAACTAAATTTTCTTTCCCACCTGGCACTCTGTGTATATTTGTAGTTTTGTGTAACAGTCTATTTTCATTTTTCTTTGTCTTATGTTGAATATGCTTGCATCAAAGAAAGAAAATTTACGTTATCTGCAATGTGGACCAACATGCATCTGGAGAAATTGTGTAATTGCACAATGAAACTATTTGTCTTAGAAATCTTCAACTGTAGATTGGTTGTGTCCTTTTTTATGGAGCTTGCAATTCGTTTTCAGTGGAAAATGTTACACAGTTTTTATAATAAAACATTTTATTTTTACTTTTTTTTTTAGTTCTCGTATTCACATCGTTTTGTTCACTGCGTATGCGTTACGCTGCTGCGCACTCTGTATATTACATCTTTGTTCGACGAGCATGCTGGGTGTTTTTCGTGTTTCCATAAGCTACCAGGCACTGTCATAACTTACTGGATCTTTAACGTGCACAGTTGATGTTTTACATACGTACACAAACAAAATGATACAGGCACTGACAGGTCTGTACATATTTTGACCTAGGAGATCGGAAAAATCTCTAACCTTCGCCCACCAAGCTGGAAGTAACCAGGCAAGATCGAACTCACACCTTCCAATTGAAAGTCTGATATCTTGCCCACTTGACCATAGCGTTCGTCTGGCTATGGTATGATTTTTTTTAAAACAGGATACTGGCAGAGCAGCAGTCTTGGATTTAGTAAATGCGTCGATCACAAATCAAACAAACATTTCTTGTGCGAGCTGGATTTACGACAAGCTATTTCATCACCAGAAACTATTCGGTTAACTAACCTGACAGACCGCCCAGTTAAAGCCAGACGAGTACGCTGTCCGTCTGGTCACGTGACCCACAGCTTCCTGTCCTGTGACGTACACAGTCAGTGCTGGGCTGATCCCACTTCGCCTTCTGCTTCCTGCCAGGCACCTCTTGCCTCACTGCCTCCAGTCTTTGTCTGTGCTGATGGGACAGAGAACGTACCGTATACACTTGTCTGTGATCATCGCCGAGACTGTTTCGACAACAGTGACGAACTGTTTTGTTTCTTCCCTCCCTGCAGGAATACAGAGGATGTCCGCTGTACTAATGGGCAGGTAAGACATGAAACTCTTGAACACTTATAAGTTAACAAGAAGTTAACAAGCTAGCAGGAAAGTTAACAAGAAACATCCCAAGGTGATGGATGGGACCCAGAACTGGCTTACGAAAAATGATGAAGATATTCTTTTAATGTATTGTGAATATGAAGAAGAATAAAAGTACTACTGGTTCTGAAAATACATTAACCCAGCTGCTATGTGATTATAGTATAGCGTGCTTTGTGTCAAAAGAGAATTTGGAGTTTGTTCAGGAGGAATTCATCGCACTTGGAATATTCCAAAAGCGTTCCATCCAAATCTGACAGCGATATATATCTGGCAGACTCGCTGAACCTGCAGAAAACCCTATGTGCTGGCAAGGTCTTCAAAGGGGAGATGGGAGAGGGATGAAAGACTAACGAAACACTATGCTGATACCACTAGAATGAATTAAGATGGGCAGCGAAGAGGCCAGTTTTCATGCTGCAGAGTAGGACTGACCTCCGCGTATCAGATCTTCAGTTCACTGCTCTATCAAAAGAACATGAGTAGATGTCACGCCAGCAGGCAGCAAAAGTGTGTGTGGAGTTTTACAGTGATTTTATCGTGGTTCTATTTGATTTTATGCATTGAATTTTGTATCAGTTTGTTGCTTTTAAATCCCTACACACGGTGATGTAAATTTTTTTTTTTTAATTTTGAATATTTTACCAGATAATCTGATTTTAAAGTTTTTGTACATACTTTTCATCATTTTAATTCAGCCGCTCAAGTCGGACATTTTATCTGTGAACTGTGTTTACATTTTAGCCTACTGTGTTCGCCCAGCGCTACAGCTTTCCCAAACCTTTGTGTTCTCTGGTTTTGGGTGTTGTGAATTGACCAACCCACACACCAACCTGCAAGTATCTTCCTCTCCTGACTGGCTCGCAATTATGGACCCGTCTTTTATAAAACAAATTGGACTGACACTTTTTAAACACAGCAAGTGCTACCTCGATGGAGACGTCTACCAGCGCATACGAACACTGGGGCTGTGTCCTAAGTCCCGCACTGTGCGATCCTGTCGTGGTGGACGTCTCCACCGACTTTGGCACAACCTGCCTCCTGCTGTGCCAGTCCGACACACTTTTCGTTTTCTGCTTCTTCGTCTCCTCCACTGCCCCTGCACTCGACCTTGCTGCTGCAAACTTCGTCTCCTCCTCTGCCGTCTTCGCCTTCGCCTTCTGTCCCGCCGGTGCCGCCTTCGCCTTCTGTCCCGCCGGTGCCGCTTTCGTCTTCTGTCCCGCCGGCGCTGCCCTCATCTTCTGTCCCACTGGTGCTGCCTTTGACTTCTGTCCCACTAGTGCCGCCTTCGTCTTCTGTCCTGCGGGTGCCTCCTTCGTCTTCTGTCCCGTCGTTGCTGCCTTCATCTTCTGCCCCGCTGGTGTCGCCTTCGTCTTCTGTCCCGTCGGTGCTGGCTTCGTCTCCACCTCGGCCGCCGCCATGTGACTCTGATAAACTAAAACTATGCTTTTTTATCTTTCAGTCAACATGCACTGATGGCAAAGCCGATGTCATTGCTGACTTTATCGCAGATGAGCATGTTGACATTGCTTTTATCACCGAAACATGGCTTAACCCCCTTGGTCATGAACCTATACATGCGAGTCTCACTCCGAGTGGTTACAGGCTTGCTTCTTTCCATCGCTCATCCATTCCCGCCTGTCTTTCTCGCAGTCTCTGCCTTTCTCCCATCCTTCTTTCGAGCACGTTGAAGTATCCCTCCAATCCACCCCTCACCCCATCACCTTCTCCTGTGTCTATCGACCTCCACCTAGCTCTGCCAACAAGCTCACCACATCCATGTTTCTCTCTGACTTTGACCAACTACTTGACTACTACTGCCTCTTACCTGGAAATCTCATCATTCTAGGTGACATCAATGTCCACTATGACAACACTCACCGTTATGACACAAGACATATCATCAACTCTCTGTCCAATCACAATATGACACATTTCTGAACCAACCCATCAAAAAGGTCACATTCTTGACTGGATCATTTCTCGTGATCACCACAATTCAGCTACTGACAACTGCTTAGTTCTTTCTACCCGTTTAACTTCAGCCCTTCCATCTGACCACTCTGCAATTCTCTGTTCTCTTGACATTCCTCCTCCTTCCCGTACCATGCACACAGTGACTCGACGCAATCTCAAATCTATCGACCTCTCCTCATTTTCATCTGATGCCTTCCGTCTCCTTTCTGAAAAGTCACATAACCTTGCCGATGAATTCTATACTACTCTCCACCATCTTCTGGACACTCATGCTCCAGCCACAACCCGTCTTTTACCTGACCGCCCCCCTACCCCCTGGCTCACTCATGAGATTGCCTGTGCAAAACGTGCCCGCTGCAGAGCAGAGCGCCGCTGGCGCAAATCCAAACTCACTGTACATAGGCAACTTTTCCAAGCCTCTAAAACAAAAGTATCCACCCTCATTGCATCTGCAAAAACAAGCTATTTCCAAACCAAAATCCTGAATGCCTCTTCTTCAAAAGAACTCTTTACAACCATGAATCATCTCCTTGGCACACGAAAAGATTTACCTCTCCCAACAAAACACACAAATGAAGAACTCCCATCTGTATTCTCCAAGTATTTCACCACCAAAATACAAACTTCGTGACAGGCTTGACAGGACACCCTGTCAACCATGCCCACCTGACCCTTCCTTCTCTGGCACACCTCTTACTACTTTTACCCCAGTCTCACAAGAAGAAATTCTCATCACAATCAGATCCATGTCGTTCAAAACCTGCGAACTGGATCCTCTTCCAGGTTCTCTCTACTCTGACTGTCTCCCTACTCTCCTCACATTCATCACTGACATCATCAACTCTTCTCTCCAAACTGGAACTGTCCCAGATTCTTTCAAGTCTGCTATTGTTCACCCTCTCCTCAAGAAATACAATTTAGACCCAAATGAACTGAAAAATTACCGGCCTATCTCTAATCTCTCTTTCTTGTCAAAACTCCTCGAAAAAGTTGTCCTCAACCAACTGAACTCTCACCTGTCTGCCAACAATCTCCTCAATCCTTTCCAGTCAGCCTACCGCCAGTGCCATAGCACTGAAACTGCCTTGCTACACATTCTCAACAATCTCCTCCTTGCAACTGATACTGGCAAAGTCTCTCTCCTCACACTCCTTGATCTGTCTGCAGCCTTTGATACCATTGATCATGGTATTCTCCTTTCTAGACTTCATCATACTTTTGGCATCTCTGACATTGCTCTCTCCTGGTTCACTTCATATCTATCAAACAGAAAACAAACTGTTCTCATCAATGGCACTTACTCTCAACCTGCATACCTGACCTGTGGTGTTCCACAAGGATCTGTCCTTGGCCCTGTTCTTTTCACTCTTTACACCTCCCCCCTGTCCACCATCATTAACTCCTACTCTATAAAACACCACTTCTATGCTGATGACACCCAACTTCAAGACAGTGACTCACCTGACAATATACAGCACCTCCTGACTCGCACCACTGAGTGTTACTCAGACATTAAAAATTGGATGACATACAACAAACTTCAGCTTAATGATGACAAGACAGAAGCTATCCTCATTGGCACCCGTCAGAAACTTTCTCAGCTGCCTCCTCTTTCTCTCCCATTATGTAACACATCAGTCCCAATTTCTGATTCAGCTAAAAAAAAACCTTGGTGTCTGCATTGACTCTACCCTCTCCATGAACAACTTTGTTTCTCAAACTGCCAGATCTTGCTACTATCACCTCCATCGTATAAGCCTGATCAGGAAGTATCTCTCTAACGAAACAACTGCAAAACTCGTTCTCTCCTTCATAATGTCTCGCATTGACTATTGCAATTCACTCCTGTCCGGTCTTCCTGCCTCCACCATTCACATCCTACAGCTCATTCAAAACAATGCTGCACGCCTTGTACTCAAAAAGAAAAAAGCTGACCACATATCTCCTCTCCTGGCACAACTTCACTGGCTCCCTGTATCAAAGCGCATACAGTACAAACTAGACACCATGTGCTACAAAAGCCTCAATAACGCAGCCCCCGATTACCTGTCAAGCCTACTTGAGATCTATGTTCCCTCACGTACCCTCAGCTCTGCCTCCGATCCTCTGACTTTTCGCTTTCCACGCACTAAGCTCAATACCTATGGTCCACGAGCCTTCTCTGTTTCTGGTCCGCTCTCCTGGAACAAACTTCCTCTCTCAGTCCGTCAGCAACCTACTTTTGTCTGCTTCAAGTCCGCTCTCAAAACTCACCTTTTCTCCTCTGCATAAAATCCTGACTTCACTCCATCCCCTCTGCAGTCTGTCTCCACTCGGAGGGGAATGACATTGTAATATATAATTGTATATAATATGCTCTCTATAATTTTCCATTGCTTTTATTCTTTCTCCCCATTTATAGCTGTGTGTGTGTGCGCGCGCGCGCGCGCGTGTGTGTGTGTGTGTGCGTGCGTGTGCGTGCGTGCGTGTGTGTGTGTGTCTGTTTCAGCGCTTAGATTTGATTTTATCAAGATTTTGCGCTATATAAATATTGTAATTATTATTATTAGAACCGACCAGTCCTAGGAAAGAAACAGGAAAATTGACATCAAGATCTGGCAGTAAATCTTCTCTGCTTTTAAACATACACCAATCTCATAACTTATTAACTGGTGTAGATTTTATGTGCCCCAAAGACCCATTTTGTTTAAACATTAGAGAAAATAGATGAAGAAAACTCAGTTGGTGAATACAAGTTACATCCATCAAATACAAAACTAATGCAGGTAACTAGTCACCTTGGTGAAGTAGATTCTAATGAGGAAGTGGCTGGGAGATCGTGTGTTCAAGCCCTTATTGATGTCTTTCCGCCCTAACTCGCTCTTTATCACAGTTAAATGTGTGAAATAGGCTAAAGTAGATAGAAAAGCAAAAAAGAACTGGATCAAAAAAGAAATTCTAGGCTTGATGGAGGAACGGAGAAAGGCAAAGAGAAACGAGGAGATATACAGGAAGATAAGAAAGAAATCAGGAATAGGTGCAATGAAGCTAAGGAAGCTTGGCTGAAAACAAAATGCAAAGAAATAGAAGATCGACACAAAACGGATCCTCAGGGTATGTAGGCCTACAGAAGAATTGAAGAAATTGTCCGCAGGAAAAATACATGCACATCAACTGGTTGCTTAAAATCGAAAGATGGTACGCTTCTCATGGAAAAAGACAAAATGTTAGATAGATGGGGGGAGTACATTAAAGACCTTTTTGAAGATGACAGAAACGAAGAACACATTATAAGAATGAACGTTGAAGGACCACCCATAATGAAAGATGAAGTTAGAGTAGCACTGAAAAAGATGAAACCAGGACAAGCCACAGGACCAAACAACATTACTACAGAGATGATTGAAGCCCTGGAGGAATTTGGTATTGAAAAAATAACGGTCCTTTTAAATGGGATTTATGACACCGGGAAAATCCCCAAAGATATGTCAAAATCAATTTTTGTTGCATTTCCAAAGAAGACAGGGGCAATAGAATACGAACCCCATCAGAAATCAGCTTGATGAGTCATGTACAAAAATCCTATTAAGAATAATCATGATGAGGACAAGGAATAAAATCAAAAGATAAATAGCAGAAGAACAGTGGGGATTTGTGGAAGGGAAAGGAACTATTGATGCCATATACATCCTAAGAACTATCATAGAGAGGTCAGTCGAGATGAATAAGCATTTATATTTATGCTTTGTTGATTATACCAAGGCTTTCAATCGGGCAAGACATGAAGAACTGATCAACCAATTAGAAAGACTCAATATTGATGGAAAAGATCTACGAATAATCAGAAATATGTATTGGGAATAAACAGCAGCAACGAGAATAGAAAACGATATAAGCCCTTTCCAAAATATCAAAAGAGGAGTCAGACAAGGTTGTGTTTTGTCATCAGATCTGTTTCACATTACAGCGAAAACATCATGAGAAACCTAGAGGAAGACCCTGGATTAAAGGTTGGAGGGAAAATGATAAACATCATTCGATATGCAGATGACACCGTGCTAATTGCAAAAACTGAAAGGGACCTACAAAACTTTGTGAATATACCAGAAATAGAAAGCAAAGGTAAGGGGTTGGAACTAAACAGCAGGAAGACTGAAGTCATGGTGATCAGTAAAAAACATGAAATCCCCTCATGCAAAATAACAGCAAACAGCACAACCTTGAGACAGGTTGATAAGTTTAAATATCTGGGAACGATCATTTCACCAGACGGCAGATGCAATCCGAAGTAGCCAGCAGAATCGGCCACGCCAAAACAGCATTCAAGAAGATAAAAAGCATTCTTACCAACAAATGCCTATCAATTAACATCAGGAAGAGAGTTCTTGAATATCATATAGAACCGATACCATTATACGGTTGTGAGGCGTGGACAGTCAATAAGCAAAATCAGAACAAGATTGAGGCAGCCGAGATGTGGTTTCTAAGAAGAATGTTGAGAGTTCCATGGACAGCAAAGAAAACAAACGAGACAGTCTTGATGGAGGCAGACACAAGAAGATCATTCATAAGGAAGATTAGGAAAAGACAGGCAACATTTACAGGCCATTTTATGAGGAAAGGGGAATTGGAGCGCCTGGTCACAACAGGAAAGCTGGAGGGAAAGAGAACACCAGGTAGACCCAGGAAGAAAATATTGGACGGACTTGCAGGGCAGTTGAAGACAGAATGGGTGGAAGAGGTGCTCGCGGCAACAAAGATAGAATCAGATAGAAAGCCATGATCGCCAAAGCCATGTGGCAAGGCAGTTGATGATGATGATGATGATGATGATGATGATGATGATGATGATGATGATGATGATGATGACGACGACGATGATGATAGGCTCATTTTGAGTGGCATTCAAAATTCCTGACGAACATTTGAGATGCCTGTATCTCTCATGTCTGGTTATCATCAGGATATATTATGACGACTAGCACAGAATATATCCCTGTTATTCATTTTCAACCCTGATGGAATTCCATATTATCATGATCATCAACCCTATTATCACCAAACCATCAAACATAGCATCGTGAAAGGGCCCCAGATTCTGGGGCTTTTCATGCTCTGAGCTTATAGTGACCTCAGTTTTGGTTTCCTCTGCCACCTCTGCGCCTGTGGTGAATTCACATTGGGGTCTCTCGTGGCAGTGGCTCATGGAGACTGTCGTTGGAGGGCTGTGGTGGTAGTCCACTTTCCAAGGGGTGAAAGGTGGGTTCTCTCCCTTGCTCTGTGTTGCTGGAGGGCTCTGGTGGTAGTCCCCTTTCCAGGGGTTGAAAGGTGGGTTCTCTCCCTTGGTCTGTGTCGTTGGAGGGCTGTGGCGGTAGTCCATCTTTCAGGGGGTGAACGGTGGGTTCTCTCCCTTGGTCTGTGTCGTTGGAGGGCTGTGGTGGTAGTCCACCTTTCAGGGGGTGAAAGGTGAATTCTTTCCCTTGTTCTGCCTCCACGACAGAACGATCACTGTCCTTAGTGGAAGGCTTAGTAGGCGCTGTTGAACTTCATTGAAGTGACTCAGCAGCAATGCAGGGTCTGCTCTGGTGGGTGGCTCCTGTGGGCTTCCTGGCACTGGGATTTCAACTTTTGAATTAACTTAGAGCTGCTAGTGTGTTGCTGAGCTGGAAGGAGCAGCGTGGGATCAAGGACGCCGAGGCGATACAAAAGATGGGACAGCAGTAGGTGAACAAAAAATCAGTTGCGTTTTATTCTAGATTAATCTGCTTGTGCATTTTATGTGGCACTAATGCTTCAGAAAGTGTGGTCTGTGAAATCCACAACTTGTGAGTGAGGAGTGTTAATGATATTTTATTCTGTACAGTCAGTAGGTCTGCCTGAGACCACTGACCTGGACATGAGAATTTCTCCTTCACACCACGTGGATCTGTAAGCTCGAACCTGTCAGCATATAAACTGCTGATAGCAAAGACTGTTTATTTACTTAATCACGAACAGAGCCAGATAAATGTGTGTACATGTGATTGTCAAGAAGAATTTTGGAGTCATCTAGAATTATTCTACTAAAAAAAATGATTCATGACTTTTAAAAAAAATTGTATTTTAGACCCAAACGTCACAGGACAGGTTTAAGATTGCAGGCACTGATCCCAAAACTTTCATTGCTTTCTGTTCCTGATTTAGGAAGGAATATTTTCTGGCTGCTTCCCCCAACCACCCACCCACCCCCATCCATCACCCCTGCATATTTTTGTAATTCATGTTTTGTTTATGATTTGAACATTAAAATAACAGTGATTTTGATATAAGCCAAACAACAAATTAGCTTGAACAGCGCTTATAATTTAGATTAAAGTTTGTCTTGATAAAGAGTATTTTTTCTGTTTCTTCAGTGTGTTCCACTTAGAAAAATATGTGATGGACAGAACCACTGCTTAGACAATTCACATCAACACATATGCATACCCAAGTACACTGAATGGATTGTTATTCAGCCTCCCCCAGGGAAAGTAGAAATGAAACAGCTGGGCAAACTAGAGGTGACAAACATCTCTCCAGAGAAGTCACTAAATGGTTCGGTGATTTGTCCAGAAACACACTTTCAGTGTGCCATGGAAAACTACTACTGTCTGCCTGTCTACCTGCGGTGTAACGACGTCTACGACTGTCCCAATCATGAAGATGAACTGAGTTGTCATAACTACATGTGTGTTGGATTTTA
>JAPXFY010000012.1:20340698-20345698 GCA_030674185.1 Monoplex corrugatus
CAGAAGAAAATAGTGTTGTTAACCATCATCGTGTCCCATGCTGCATTTCGTTGGCGATCATAGCCGTCCATACGAGCCTATCCTTTGTCGCTGCAAGTACATCTCCCAGGATTTCTGTCTTCGTCCACTCCGCAAGTCCGTTCAGTATTTTCTCCCTGCTCTTTTCCCCTCCAGCTTTCTTGTTGTGACTATGTGCTCTAATTTCTCTTGCCTCATAAAATGTCCTATAAATGTTGCTTGTTTTTTCCTAACCGTCTTCATTAATGTTCTTTTTGTGTCTAACTCTTTCAAGAATGTCTCGTTTGTTTTCTTTGCTGTTCATGGAAACATTTCAGCCGCCTCAATCTTGTTCAGACTTTGCGAGTTGACTGCCCACATTGCACATTCGTACAACAATATCGGTTCTATTTAACACTGAAGAACTCTCTTCCTGATGTTAATTGATAGTGTTGATAACAATGTGTTGAATCCAAACAGGGATCCCTGAACACCACCGAAGTAACCCAGCAGAAGTGCAGGATGTCCTCTGGTGAGTGGCCTCATGATGATCCGACTCTGACAGCCTTTGTTTTTTCTTGTTTTGATAAGATCTCAGTTGCATGGATGTATATGGAGCACCTTGTTATGATGGATCTGTCTGTCTGATCAATGTATGCACCTGGTTAAGGGCTCAGCTGGATTTGGAACAGTTTCGGCTGTGGCTGAACGAGTCGATTCGTGAGAGTCCTTGACTTCTTATGTCCTTCACTGGTCCTTTTTTCTATTATAATTCTTTTTGGACATCAGACACAGATGCTTCTACAGAATGGACCTGAGAGTGACGATGTTCAACAGAGAGCAACACGCAGAATTCAGAAGTCAGTGCTTAAACTATTTTTTACCATAGGCATGTATACATGTAAGATATGAACTAAGGGATGTCACATGCTGATTATCGTTTTCAATAAAAACAGCAGAAATTTTCCCAACAACTTAACGTTAAAACAACACCTTTCTTAGTATGATCATACGTAACAGGTATGCTCATCTGTCTTACCAGAATGTACGCTTACATACAATCACAAAAGAACATATGCGTAACTCATCGGAAGTATATCTAAGTATTGGATAATTTAGTTTCAAGGAAATGTGTTCTTCTGGTCATGGCAAAGAAGACACATTGAGCATTTTCTCCCTCAATATGCGTTTGAAAATCTGAACAGTACCTTCTACAATATATCCACAAATTTCTTCTTAAATCTGTGTAGTATTCTTTTTTCACACATGACCTGCAAAACGCACTTTCTCTAATAGATTCTAACTGTGTCTGTGTGTATTGTTGCTCAATGTAAGTGGTTTCTAAGAAGAATGTTGAGAGTTCCATGGACAGCAAAAACAAAAACAAAACAAAACAAAAACAAGACAAACGAGAAGTTTTGAAGGAGGCAGACACAAGAAGATCATCAATAAAGAAGATTAGGAAAAGACAAGCGACATTTATAGGACATGTTATGAGGAAAGAGAACTTAGAGCACCTGGTCACAACAGGAAAGCTGAGGGAAAGAGAACACCAGGTAGACCAAGGGAGAAAATATTGGACGGACTTGCAGGGTGGCTGAGGACGGAGATGGCGGGAGATGTATTTGCAGCGACGAGGGATAGATTCAAATGGAGGGTTATGATCGCCTGCACCATGCGGCAGGGCACATGATGATGATGAATGATAAAACACCAAATCTAATTTGAGACAAAGCTACTCCGAAACAAAATAAATTTTCCGATTCAAACGTTCTGTCGCTCAGAAATATCTTTGAGTGAATTGCGATAGTTATATCTATCAAAGGTCATCGCTGTTGAAAACCATTCTTAAATAAACAATCTACTGTGAGACAGACAGAAACAGAGACACACAACAAGACAGACAGACAGACAGACAGGCAGACAGACAGACAGACAGACAGAGAATAACATTGCACGCAGGCCTGGTGCATCGGACACAAATCTAAACATTAAATAATTTGGTTTCAAGGAAATGCATTCTTCTTTTTATGGCAAAGAAAACATATTTAGCGAAAGCACGAACCCCATCCCCACCCCAAGAGTAGAAATAATATGATGAGCCTATAAATAAAACGCATGGAACTCGCAGAATGATACAATTTCTCTAAAGAGTGTACATCCTGCGCATGGGAAATAACATAACGGTGCTGGAGAATTGTGAAATGGTTTGGTGAACGAACAGATACTGCACTTGTTGGAAATATCCTATTTCTGGACCATGAGTTGCCTGCGTCCCTATTATCCTCAAGTGATAAAGTGTTTTGGAATTTTAATGTTTGAAGTTTAAGTTAAATCCGTTTGAAATGATCATGAACACATGGAAACAGGTTCCGTTGAAATTATGTAATTTCTACATAGTGCATTAATATGATATGTAATACGATATTTGATATTGTCATAGAGTTGTTTGGTTTGGTTTGGTTTGGCCTCTCTCTCTCTCTCTCTCTCTCTCTCTCTCTCTCTCTCTCTCTCTCTCTCTTTCCTCTTCCTCTCTCTCTCTTTCTCGTTTGTCTCTCTCTCTCTTTCTCTATGTCTCTCTCTCTCTTCTCTATCTCTCTCTCTCCCCCCCCCCCCCCCCCTCCCTCTCTTCTTTCTTTCTTTATTTGCTGTCCCACTTCTGCACCGCTCTTGTGTCACAAACCCCGCGCTGCTCATTTTTGTTCCCAACACATCTCCAACCCACTAAAAACTAAGGTCATCACGACAGCAGGGTAATGAGGGCCACAAAATCTGCACCTCATTGTAGTTTATGACAAATGAAGTCTTCTGTAGTAATGATCTGTTTCAGTTTCAGCTTCTCACGATAATGTCTTAGCGCTCGGAATAAACTGCATGTCCACTAACGTCACAGATAAAGTGTGATCGAGAGGATCCAAAATGATCATGATGTAAATTGGAACGGATTATGACCTTGGTAGAGGAAGAGGGGGGGGGGGGGGGCTGAAGAGAAATCTAGTTGATCCGGAGGCATATTCTATCCAAAATGATCATGATGTAAGCAGGGACAGATAATGATCTTGGTAGAGGAAGGGGAGGGGGATTCTGAGAAATCTAGTAGGTCCGGGGGCATGTTCTCCCTGGAAAAAGCTTCATCCAGGACCTTAAAACACAAGCCAGCCGGTATACTCTGTTGATGATATCATGTAGTTTGCTTAAACTTAAAAACGGTCATCATATTACCTTATTTGTCTCCTGAACGGCAGTCTGACTCTTAGACCGCTCAGGGGCGGGGGAGGGGGGGTCCAGAAGCCCTGGAGCTCTCTCCACCCCCTCCTTTCACAATTCGACCCTGGTGTAAGCCCTACACCTGTGCATAAGCCATACACGCTGTCAAGGTCTCAGGGGAGGGGATGATCTATGTGATTGTAGTAATAGTTACAATGAGACTGTGTAGCAATGTCTATTATTATGGTAATTGCTACATAGCAAAGCCTGTATAGAATGTCTATAGTAATAGTAACTGTTACACGACAAACATTCTGCAACAATGTCTGTGTTATAGTGATTGTTACATAGCAAACCCTGTACAGTACTGTCTATAATTATAGTAATTATTACACAGCAAAGCCTGTTTGACAATGCTATAATCATAATAATTGTTACATGACAAACAAACATTCTGTAACAATGTCTGTGTTATAGTAATTTGTTACATAACAAACCCCGTGTAGCAATGTCTATAATTGTTACATAGCAAAGCCAGTGAAGCAATGTATATAATTACAGTAATTACTGCATACCAAAGCCTGTTTAGCAATGTCTATAATTACAGTAATTACTACGTAACAAAGTGTAGCAATATCTATAATTATAGTAATTGTTATAATTATAGTAATTGTTACATATCAAACACTCTGTAAGAATGTCTAGGATAAGAATAGCTGCATAGCAAACTCTTCGTGGAAATGTCTTAAAATTGCCCTATTGCCGCACATGTCCGACAGCTAAATAATTAAGACATCTATCACAAGGAAGATTAGGAAAAGACAAGCAACATTTATAGGCCATTTTATGAGGAAGGGGGATTTTGAGCATCTGGTCACAACGGGAGAGCTGGAGGGAAAGAGAGCGCCAGGTAGACCCAGGGAGAAGATGCTAGACGGACTTGCAGAGTGGCTGGGGACAAGGAGGGTGGAAGAGATGCTTGGGGCAACAAGAGATAGAGACAGATGGAAGTCCATGATCGCCAACGCCATGCGGCAGGGCACCTGATGATGATGATTACAAGGCGCGGTGTCGTACCCAGGTGGGAAAAAAAGGCCGAGGGCGAAGACGCCCGATCATCTCGGAGGCGCGGATTCGAATCCAGGTAATAAAGAAAGGCGACAGCAGAAGGGCATCCAGGAGTCATGGCCCGGATGCGCCTTAGCCACCCTAGAGTGTAAGGAGTCACGGCCGAAGAAGTTCTCGCTTGAGGGGAGGGGGCTTCTTCTCTGAGAACTTTCTGCTGCCCAGCTCTCACCAGAGTTTTTGGCTACTAAAATTTTTTAAAAATTTATTTTGTTTGTGTTGTTGTTGTTGTTGTTATTGAGGATCATCGCACTCAGGGAGGTTGGCTACCTTTGTGCTCACCTTTTTTTTTTTCGTCCCATTTTTTGTCACCTTAATGGCCATGGAAGCTGGCACAATTTTTTAGAATTCGATGATGATGATGTCTATGAGGATGATAACCATGATGCTATAGAGCTCCATCTAGGATTGAGACTGCGTGACAGGGCTGTACTCTACACTTACCATCATAACATATCCTGGCGTCAACCAGGCACGAGATATACAGACACCTGCTGGTCAGAAGATTTGAGAACACCCTCAGTGACGCATCCGTGAAGTGGATGAGACTCGACTGTGAGGTCCCAGCCCTCCCAATGAGCCCGTAGCACTCCCAACTCTAGGTAGGAGCCAGTTAGAGCCGAAAAATCCCACAATGATTTTATGAAAGGACTGATGGGGGTTCGAACCCA